>OZ004697.1:11501310-12101310 GCA_963924545.1 Pogonocherus hispidulus | reverse complement strand
TTAGTTTCCTTGATGTGTATGAATATTGAAGGATGAATAGTCAAAATCAGCTTTGATCCTTCCATTTCTCTAATTAGTGGAAATTGTAAATTCTTTAAACATGGATTCGTGCTCTTGCTATAGATTCTGTTTGTTGTACTTGAGCAGGATTGAACTGGGGGTTGGTTTGGAAAGATGGCATATTTATGTGTACACCAGGAGGTAAAATGTCCTTGAGCAAAAAACGTTTATCGGCAAAAAATCACCTGCTTTTAAGACATTTAAAACACCACTTTCATGTATTTTTGTCCGATGTCGAACCTGGATAGAGGTTGCTGACAAAAGTAATGACTCCATTGGGTGCAACCCCTATCAACGCTTTACACATATTACAGTGCTTATAACTGCTATAAGTCGCTCTTTGTGTTTCCATTGAAAACCTAGACGTAACTGTTGACATTTGAGTACAATCCAATATAATTCGACAGTTTCTGAAAGTACTGAAGCAGGTAGGTAAGCAGGTAGGTATGCTTTGTTTTTGTTTCTGCTAGGTATCGAGCACATTAATTGCTTGAACAAAATTTCATGCAAGACGTGAATCCAGGTCGTAACGACATTCGACATTACTTACTGTAGCCTCCGAGATTTTAAAATCTTTGGGCAATATCACCATGTGGAAAATTTTGTCTCAGTTTCATCAAACACATCAGTAATTGATCAATTCTGCTAATTTTTTAAACTTTCTAGTTCAAATAATAATTTATTTCAATATTTTCTATTAAATGAGACAGGGCCTGAAATATTGTTGCATTTGGCAGTCCTGTATACAATAATATCAAACTATCGTTGTCCTTGATGTGGTTCCGAACCTTAAGGTTTTTCACCTCATGTTCCAAATCTTCGATTTTTATTGTTTGGATAATAAACCGTGACTTACCAGAACAAAATGACTGAAGCTACTTCACACTAATGGAGCGTATTTCGTTCAAGTTAACGCGTTCTTCACAGTTTTGAGCAATAATTTTGTGTGCTACGAAATTCTACAAATATTTCCAGACTACAGCAAGCAACAAGTGTTCATCGGATCTTGACAACTCAAAAAATTCAGAAATACGACTAGCTGAGATCAACAACTGTTCATAGGATATTGTAACATTGGTAATTACGCTGCCGTGAAAAGGTAAAGAGTAGTATGTGCCGAGATAAAAAAATGGAAATATTAAGGTTTAAAGAAATTTATTTACACCTTAATCCGCATTTAGTTAATTTTTCGAGCTAAATTTCTAAAATTATTTTTAAAAAATCATCTTTTTAATACAGTATATTAGAGTTCATGAAATGTACTTTCAACAGAGCAAAATCACTTACTGCCCTTTTCCATTTTTTTTTTTTAGAAAAGATGGTATATTGTTCTGAGAAGTAACCGAGATTATGATTATTTGTAGAAAATGGTTAAGGTATTATTAATATTAGTAAGTCAGAAAAGGATTTAAAACAGTAATAAACAAAAGTGAACACAGTTTCTAGAAGAAAAATTTTAATATAAACAGAAGTACTATTACATCAGTTTCCGGTAACTGTAACCAAAATTCTCGCCTATTTTCGGGCATCAATGGACAAAGATTTGAAATTATTTGTTTTTTTTATCTGGCGGAACTCCTTTTGCGTTAAATCTTAATTTCTGTGGAATATCAAGATTAAAGTTAACCTTTAGAAAAGTAAATTCAGTATAGTCCTCATCAGTCATATTCTTTTTATAAAACATCGATCTGCTGTCTCTTATAAACTGAACAACAGCAATATCGCACAGGTAAGGTTTGGCTTTATTCTTTAAACTTGATTTGGTGTCTCCACTAACCCATTTTAAAAGTCTTCATTTTTCATGTTTATGACATTCATCTTTTTTCCATTAGATTTTTCTACTGCAGTCACAAAATCCTTAAAGTCATAAATATTTCCTCCGGACATGTTCTTTATCGACATTTCTACTCCATGGTGTACAGAGTCTGCACTCATAAAAGTGTGTTCTGCTTCGAAAAATTTTACGATTATATCATTGGCCTTTATAAGATTGGAATTCACCATCGTAACTAGCATTGTAAACAGACACCAGTTTTTGTTTTGTGTGAAACAATTGTCACACCAATATAATACATGATCAACGTCCCTTTCTTCAAGAAGTGCTTTATAGAATGCAGATGCGATTTCTTCAGCTTTCCTACCTGCTACTGCTTCATGCCATAAAATATTTTTTGTATCTCTATCTTCCATTGTGGCAAATATTTGATGAAATACTACAATACTTTTGGTAAAGCAAGTCTTTTTGCTTCCAGGTATGTAATTTTTTGTAAATCTACACTTCTTATGTAAATCTACAGACTCTGTTGTGAATTTTCCCTTTGCTAAATCTTTTCTATATTCAGTCCTTGATATTTTCGCTGATGTTCCAACCATTTCCTACAATCTACACAAGTTTCTTGATACTTCAAGGAAGTAAGACTTGAATAGTTGATGGTTGATGTGTTCAGCATTTCCCGAGATAAAGCATTTGTTGTTGTACCTACCCACTGCCGATGTAGGATTTGGATCTTGTTCTTCTTCAATTGTTAACTGTTCGACATCCCTTTCTGTTTCATATTTATGTAACTTAACATGATGAATATGTTGCACACATGTGTCGCATTCCTCATTTCCTAGTTTTGTAAAACTTATATTCATTTCTGTTAGTACTTTACTCAGAATCAGCTCTAATTTGTTTAGAGTAATATGCCGCGACATGGGGTGCATCGTTTTAATCAAATTGCAACAGCATTGCTCCAAAACCGAGTCCACTGGCATCAGTGTGCAGCTCAGTTCTAAATTCCGGGTTGAAAATTGCTAGAACAGGTCTGCTGGTACGAATTTTTTTGATGGCATCGAAAGCCTGTTGTTGTTCCACATTGCAGATCCAGCAGACATTTTTTTCGTAAGAGTCTTGTAAGGGGTTCCACTACCCGTGAATAGTCCTTAACATAACGGCGGAAAAAACCAGATAATCCTGAAAATTGACGTACTTGTTTAATCGTTGTAGGTTCACTCATGTCCACTACAGCCTTCACTTTGCGAAGTCCAGGCCTTACACCCTCTTTTGAAATCTCTCTGCCAAGGTACTCAACCTTTTCTGTGAAAAATACACATTTTTCTAACTTTATAGTTAATTTGTGTTTTCTAAAAGCATCTAGAACATCCCGTAGTCTTGATAACCCTTCAGACAAATTCGGGCAAGGAATTAGAACATCATCTATATATGGAAACTCAACCTTGTTCTTCAGAGTTCCCAATACACCGTCCATAAGTCTTTGGAATACTGAACAAGCATTCGAGAGGCCAAACGGCATGCGCAGAAACTCCCACTGCCAATCAGGTGTTATGAATGTCGTCTTGTAGACCGACCCCTCATCTACCGGAACTTGGTAATACCCTGATGCCAAATCCAGTGCAATGAAATATTCATATCCGCCCAGCTTATTTATTTGATCTTTAATGATGGGTAAAAGATACTTGTCCTTTACTGTAACAGCGTTGAGTCGTCGAAAATCGACACACATTCTATAATCCCCAGTCTTTTTCTTGACAAATACTACGGGGCTGGCGTACGGTGATTTTGAAGGTCGGATTATTGCATTACGTTCTAGATCGGTAATTATATCTTGTAGAATTTTTTTCTCACTTTGTGGCATCCGATAAGGAGAGTACGAAAAGGGTTCGTCTTTAATACAGGTGATAGTTAAACTAGCGGCCTCAGTTGTCCCTAGGTCTGCAAGGGAAAATGAAATACAACCTCTAAATTCACGCAGTAAATTATCATAAGCTTTCTTAGTTGTGTCATCAATATTTCCATACGTTACTTGAAAATCTTCTTGAGTCATAAAACATTCGTCTCATGAAGAGTGTTCGGTAATCCCTCGGGTAATTTTAATAGCCCCATACGTTGTACTATTACCATACTTCCGACTTTCAACATTAAAATGTCCGGATGATTCAAGAAATCCCTACCAATAATACACTCCTGAGTTAAGTCAATGTCCTTTATTACAACTAGTCTAACTGTCAAGGCGTCCTGACCTAACTTCACCTTCGCTACAGCGCTACCAAGACTTGTAACAAAATCTCCATTAAAATTACGTAAGACACTAGGATTACCACTATATTCCAGGTTAAAATTCTTTGCCCAAGATTCCTTCAGTAATGTAGTAGAACTCCCAGTGTCAACAAGGCATTTTATTTTCATTCCATTAATCCCACCTCGCATCATATAGGGATTGACATCGGAACTAATCTTAACCAACGCAGTTTGGTTAACTTCCTTATTATTTTTTTTAACGTTACCAGTACTCAAGGCTTCAGGTTTTTTGATACGGGCATCTGTATTTTATAATGTCCCAGCACACCACACCCAAAGCACTTAATATTTTTTTTTATTAGATTTCGACGTATCTGTAGAGCGACCTGGCTTCTCATGCTTATTAGTTCTTGACCTCATATTAAATTCTTCGCGATTCCCGCTACTGGTGCTAGAGTAATCCCGACGGCCTTTATGGTCAGCTCTGGTAGAATGTACTCTACCTGGTACTCGCTCCAACGTAGACAGATATGCATAAAGGTCACTCGTGATTTTATATTGAGCGGACCTAGTTGCCCGTGCCACATTTTCATCTGGGATTCCCCCGATTACCGCGTCAATTAAATGGCATTCTGGTATTTTTAAACCCAACATTTTTAATTTACACAGTTTATTGAAACAGTACTTACCCAAGTTCTGGCCACTTTTTGCTTCATAGGTTGCCGCATCTTTTAATAATTTTGCAAAAGGTAGCGACTTACTAAACTGCCGAATCATTTCATTTTTAAAAACCCGCCACTCAACGCTCAACATATCTTGGCTGTCGTACCATCGCCTGGCCATGCCGCGCAAGCGATTCGCAATCACCTGAACAATGCTCAAATTATCCCATTTGTACGTTGTCGAAACCGTATCTACTCGTGCCACCCACGCTTCAACAGAAATATTATTGCTCTGCGGATCATATGGTGGTGTCAAAGATTCGTCAAGAATTTGCAGCCCGGACCCGGACGGCCTACGGGTTTCGAGCTCTCGAAGCCGGCGCTCCAAACGACGAATTTTTGCTTTAGCACGTCTCCCATCACTAGACGACGAAGAGCTATCGGAACTGCTAGAACTTGAGACCGCCCTCCGAGTACGCTTGTTACTGCCGCCCACCTTATCACGGCGACGACCCATGTTCGACACTTGAACAATAAACTCGTTAAATACAGTCAGGTACTTGTCCAGCACTATTTGAAAACGGTATTTACGGTATTTATTTAGTCAATCATGGTACTTTTACAACATACCGGGTGTCCACAAGTACTCTCACCACACCTTCATTCACAAAGTGTTCCAGTTTGGATTTGTATATTTTACATTAGCTTAACCAAATCCAGTGCAAAAAATAAAGCACTTACTGCCAATAGTCTAGTGCCATAATCTAAGTTTTTCAAAAAGTGTCACTTCCTGCCTTTTACCTTTTCACGGCAGTACAAGGTAGACGAGTTCATGTAAGTAAATTCTTTTAGTATTGTGTGCATCTTGTCAAATCAGTAAAGAACTTGAACGTGATATAATATGCCTAAAAAGAGTGGTGCTACAGTACAAACCGAGAGGGTTTCTGACCAACCCAGTACAGCTATGGCTATTTCGATGACAAATGAACAATTCCTCATGTTAATAAATGAAGTGCGTGATTCTGCAAAACATTTCAATGCTGCATTGGTACTCTGCGTATGCTTGTCTACAATAGAAAGAAAGCTATTATCGCTTTCTACTGGCGATCTTTATTTCTACCTAAAACGGTATTCTGCAAAAACATCGACAACCGTTAGGACACAGTCGGTGCTATACTATTCAACGTAAATAAATAAGAGCTTTAAAATAGTAATTTTGGGTTTGTAACCAAATAAAATATATTTGGTACATGAAATTTTTAAATGTCAACTTTTAATTTGTTAACGTTTTGTATTTCAAAAGTAAACTATTTATTTTTTTGCTTGTAAATTGTATAATTTATGGGGTTTCAGCAAAGTAAAGTAAATAACTTAGTTGGATTAACGTTTTAGAACTTGAATTTTATTAACACCAGTAAACTACAAATCGTTCAACTGTTCAACTTTTTCCTTACACTCAGATCTTTTAATTATCGAGTGGCTTCTAGCTGCTTTTATTAGAACAACTAGCGTCATCTCTTATACGCGATACAAAGTTACAATACTTAAACTAAACTGAACATTATGCAAACAGCAACACAGAAACAGGTAAATATGGTTATATAACAGAAGTGTGCATTCAACATAATTCGCATATAATCACGTCCTCTTTATTATAATTATCCTATATTTGTTTTAAATTTGTTTAATTTATATTGCATATTCCTGAAGTTAAGGTAATTAAATGCTTCCAATTATATTATCGTAAAATAAGAGGGTTCATAATAATTTGTTCTGAAATTAGATTGTTATTTTAGATGTTTCCTCTAGTTCGCAAGTTCAACATGTAAGTTCAACAGAGGTAGTCTTAAATTTTCATTTTTTACATGATCAAGAGACACATGCATAATATGCTTTGTTACTTACCTTACTTAAAAATAAATTAATAAAAGTTGATACATTAATGAATGATAGAATGATAACTGAAAAGCTAAATTTATGTACCTATACTTACTTATTAGTGTTTAAGTACTTATTCATACAAACCTTTTTCCATTCTTCAATAGTTTTTCTCCGAACCCAAGACTGTTTAGTCTAGTGGCAACAGACTGCCAAAGAATATTTAAATTGTCTCTGCCACCTGGTCCTTTGTACCTATATTAGTAATTAAATGAGAATTTTCCTCCTATAGCTAAAAATAAATTCCAGTGGTCTACTCTTACACGCATTTTTATAAAAACAATAATAATTACAAACAAAAAAGATGCTAGGAATTCATCTATCCACAACGAATGATATTATAATTGTTTTGTGATAATAAAATTATTACGTATATTGTTTCCCACCACAGCTGTTTAAAATCATAAAATTTGGAATCTCCACCACTAAATTTTACGGTTGTGACTATCTCACTTACTCTCAAGCGCGCTCTGAAGAAGACGATATTTTCTGTTTCAATAGCTACACCTCTCGAGCCATCGCCAGAAAGCGATCGCTATTGCAGTGCGGGGTAAGGGGAAAAAGTAGATAACTAAACGCAGAGTACCAAACTGTCGCTTCGAGGCGATATATAGAATTCTATAGTGACGCAGAGTACCACCGCTGTACACTTGGAGAGTGTCCGCGAACGTGCTTCAACACCTCACAGTAGTGCGCAATCTGGAGGTAGCTTTAGTAAATGTACAGCACGGTTCAATGAATCGAATACATCAGATGTCGACGCGTTTATTGACAATATCGTAACATTTAAAGACTGATTAGAGAAGAGAGTTGAAATAGACAATTAGAGTGATAGAGTATTTGTTGACTATTTGTACTATTGGCGATTCAAATTACCAATAAGGGCGCTGCAAATTGTAAACAAATATTGAGGAAGACGAGTAAAAATTTTGCATTTCATATCTGTTTTATCTTCACTTAGGAGTCGATATTTGTTAATTAATAACGATACCTCTTTAGTTTACTTTACATTTATTTTCTACTAGACACAGGTACAATCATAGATTAATTACAAGGATAGATCATGGATTTACAAGTCCTTCAGTGTTGTGTTGCCAACCTAACATACATATACAACAATATCACATCAACTAGCAATTTAGCATTCATCTGCCATAAATATAGTGACTTCATATGCTAGTTAGGGTGAAATAAAGGATAAAAAGAGTGGTAAAAGCAGTCAAACGTCCCATAAGTGCTTCATTGCTAATTATATTATTTTTTTGGGTTGAAACAGGTGTCCTAGTTTTTGTTTACTTACATTTTGGATTAAAATAAGTGTGATAAACTGTATGGTGATACCTTATTAGTGCTTGTTTTTTTTAATAATGTTTAAATTAAAATATATTTTGCTTTTATTATAAGACTAACAATAGAAAAGTATAGACAAACTACAACAAAGTGGTTATGTTGTGTAAATAAACGTGTTCCCAGTTATTAAATTGTTACATGCCTTTTGGAGAAATGAATGAGAAGGAGTTTCTTATAGTAATACTAGGGCCAAATTTCTACCTATCTTCAATTTTAAACACTTCTATTGACACATTTTGTGGAATGACACCTATAAACCCGGCAGTTTGTGTTGTGCTGATTTCTTTTGAAGGCCATTTTAAAATGTAAAAATAAAAATGTACAAATATTAACTACGTCGTTTTTAACTTTGTAATATCAAAAAATCACAAGCACCACTAAATTACTACGTCAAACAAACCCAAATACATGTTATTTATCATTATATCAGCAATAAGCCTCCAAAAATTACCTTTTAAGTAGGTTCAAATATTTTCATGCAGAGGGCGCATTCATTTTTGGAATCGCCAATTTGTTCTTTTTATGGTTTTTTTCTTACATGTATGTGTAGCGTGTAGTGTGTAGGGTGTAGGGTGTAGGTTAGGTAGATATTTTGTGGGGTAACCACAGATTATAGAGTGGGGGTAACGTGTAAACCAAGTGACCAAATTGTGAAATTTATATACATGGAACGATTATAGACGGCTGCGCATCCAATTTTGTGTAGAAACATGGGAGCCGCTATTTTGATGTCAAACTGCTCCCAACTTCTACATTTTGTATTGGTACACCTGACCAAGACCCTAGAATGCTAGTGTCTTTTTGTTTCTAAACTGAAAATTCAATGGTTCAAATCTTCGTAACACGGCAACAGTGCTGTGGGTAAATTTGGTAAATAGTGTTTGTTTTATATTTTTTGGCGTCTTGTTGGTTAATTTTATTGTGATTCTCTCGGTTTGATTCTGTTTGTGCGTTTATTATTGTGTTCCTTTGATATATCGACTTTGAGTGACAATATTTGAGTATTGGACTCTCGTAATTATTCCAGGTAAATTCGGATTTTATAACAAGAATTGAAAGTCTTAAGAGACATGCAATCATAGTTCCTAGCTAATATAAAAGTAAATTATGAAAACTGCGAACATAATCAATACAGAAAATAAGCCAGGATAGTTAAAGTAAGGTAAAGGATAGTTAAATTTTATATGCATAATGCATTTTAAATATTTACTTTTCTAAACGGCTAATGGTGTATTTTACATAAATAATGTGTACAAAAGGTACATAGGTCGGTACACAAAATATTTCGTTTGTACCTTCATCAATTTTACAAGAAAGTTTAATGACTATATATTTTATTTTTCAAAAATAATAATCGTAATTAGACTATAAAATATTGAACATTTCTTATACCTATTTAGAATTTTTCCTATCCTCAAAAGTTTTACTTGCTGCTTTCTGTGGTTTTTGTTCGTTATTGCTATCCAATTGAGGAGGCTAGGTTAATACTGTTAAATTGCCCACCAATTTTCAGACATCAAAATGGCGGATTCAAAATTGGAATACTCGCGCAGCTTTGATAATCGTTCCATATATATAAATTCCTTGGTATAAATCAAGGAATTTATATACATGAACCGATTACAGACGACTGCGCATCCAATTTTTGTGGAAACATGGAAGCTGCCATTTTGACGTCACACTGCTCCCAACTTCTACATTTTGTATTGGTACACCTGAGCAAGACCCTAGAATTCTAGTGTCTTTTTCTTTCTAATCTAAAAATTCAATGGTTCAAATTTTCCTAACACGGAACAGTGGTATGGGTAAACAGTGATGGGTTTTTAGCCGCTAATCATATATTTAGCCAATGCTAATTATATAACTAGCATTTAGCCGGCTAAAAATATTATAATTAGCCGTTAGCATTTAATCATTTTATTGCCGTTAGCAATAATTTAGCATTTAGCGTTTTTTAATTTCTCACACATCACAATACCTTTTTCGCAATCCAATAAAATATCTATTCATATGCCTACCTACTAGGTAGGTAAGTATATATAGTAGTAAGTAGTCATATTATAAGTAATAGATAAGGAGAAATTTAATTTAGAGATAGCGATTATTTTGCATTTTATTTTATAATACCGTAATCCTCATCATTTAATTAAGTCTCCGAATTCAGAACATCAAGAATAAAAATAATCATATAAATTAAAAAATAGAAAATAAAACATAACAAACTAAATTAAATTAAAAAAATAAATAAAAGTTCCAAAATATCTCCCTATGAGGCCATTAACCACTGCCATTATAATATTTTTAGCCTGCTAATTTTGAAAGGCATTTTAGCCGACGGATAATTATCGATAATTAACCGGTTAATTATAAATGGATAATTATCCGGTACATCACTGTGGGTAAATTTGGTAAATAGTGTTTGTTTTGTATTTTTGGCGTCTTGTTGGTTTATTTTATTGTGATTCTCTCGGTTTAATTCTGTTTGTGTGTTTATTATTGTGTTTCTTTGATTTATATACTTTGAGTGACAATATATTTGAGTATTGGACTTTTGTAATTATTCCAGGTAAATTCGGATTTTATAACAAGAATTGAAAGTCTTAAGAGACATGCATCATTCAATCATAGTTCCTGCTAATATAATAGTAAATTATGAAAACTTCGAACATAAACAATACAAAAAATAAGCCAGGATAGTTAAAATTTATATGCATAATGCATTTTAAATATTTACTTTTCTAAACGGCTAATGGTGTATTTTACATAAATAATGTGAACAAAAGATACATAGGTATCTTTTGATCTTTAATCCAGGGGGTTAAAGCACAGTGATCGCGGTGGCCATAGAATAGCTCAATATAGTAGTATTATATATATGAAACTACCACTATCACTATCATCTACCAAATACAAAATATAAATTATAATATATTTATATTACAAAATTAATAAATCTCAGCCCATAGAGCAAAATCCCCAGTTAAGGGATTATGAGCATAGAGAAGAGAGGTCTATCCCAAGGATTGTTAACTGTTTACAGGATTGCTCGATCGCTCAATTTTGTCATCCGCCTTTGTGACGTCATCGAAGATCCATGTAATCGAACTGTCAAAGTCAAAATATATTTTACATATTTCAAATATACCTATATATTTCACATTTGCAAGAGAATTTTCGTATTTCAATGATTATTATTTATTAAAGTTTGTAATAACAGTATAAATTGTAAGATTTAATAACTAATAAACATATTTCCTAAATTTAACAGGTAAGGATTGTGTGAGTGTATCCAATATTTTTATTAACAAATTATCTTTGCTGGAAATCTTAACCCAATTTTTGATATTAACTTTACTACTGATGCCTACGTTTATTTTGCTACAGTAAGCTTAAAATTTATTTTAATTATTTTAGCCTTCTTGGCAAATGATATAGGAATTGCAATTTCATTTTGGCTAGATTAGATTAGATTTATATAGGAGTCGACCCCCTGGCCTGGTCCACCGCGACCTAGAAGATCTATTGTGGCACTCCCAACCTATTTAGAGCACTCTGTCCAGCCCTGTCCTGTGCATTATACAATAGTATAGCTGCGAACAGTATACATGTTGCTTATTGTAAAAAAGCAGTTAACATTATTAATTAGATATAAAACTAATCATCCTTAAGTATCTTTTAACTATTAAGAAGATGGTAAAGATAAGCTCTAACAAATTTACGTAAATATACACTTAAAACCGCAAAATATATCTTGAACATTACAGCATAACCCAACATCACACTTTTTCCGTTCATATTTCTCTACAGAATATCTGCTTCCGAATATGTTCATAATTAAAAAAGTATGCATATGCTTACCTATTTTAATAATATACTGGGATAGTTTGTATCAAATGTGCATATAATTTCAATTTGTTGGTAGACGCAGAATTAAAGAACATAACGAAACCAAGGAAAATATTATGCAATTACTTATTATAGGTATATACAGAAACTATTAGGTACCAAAAAGGATAAACTAACTCCTCTTTGCTATTACCCACAAACACAAACAACAACGGTATTATATAAGAATAATTAACTATTGATTTGAGAATTTTAAATTCAAATTCCGCTTTCGCGCTTGCAGTTTGACTTTGACAGATTGCTTTATTGGATCTTTGATAACGTCACAATTATGGATTACATTGTAGTATAGGGATCGAACAATCCTGTAAACAGTTAACAATCCTTGGGTCTATCCCACCCATGATAGAATAAAAGAAGATATGATATCACGCATGTGGGTGTGGCATATGTGACGTCAATTGGTGCGAATTTCCACTATATTGGCCTATATTTTGTGTGTTTATTTTACCGTTCATAGCAAAGATCTTTTTAAAATAATAGTTTTGAAAGTGTTAAAGCGTTCATTTTTGTGAAAAATGAGGTGTACGATGTATGGTTGTGCTGTTGATAATATGTGCAAGGGTTTTGTACGATGGCGGTACCATGTTTTTTAGATTTCCGAAAGACAAGGAAATGCAGGGTATTTGGAAACAGTTGTGTAAATGTAAAGACAGTTTTAATGTTAAATTCAACGCAATTTAAAACATGAATTGCTGGGATATAGACCAGCAAGACATCGTCCCTTTGACGCCCCTTATATTTTTTTAATTCCTCAATAATTGTCAGAAATAGGTCAGATAATGTTTTCTCTTTAATATTGTTTTAAGATTTTTTGATTAATCTTGCACAGCTTTCTAAAAAGAGTAAATACATGTATAGTTATATAATGTAAAAATCTTTAACATTCTTTGACGTCCAACATAAAATATTGCTTTACTTAACTTCATATGTAATTTAAAAAATAAATACTTAAGTTCCATCACCACATAGGTATATATGTTTCTGAATTATAAGGACCTATTATCTATTGGGTATTAAAAAATAACCTGTGAAAATTCCACAGGTATTATACAGGGTGTCCCACGGTGACGATCCATTAAAAGTATCTGGAGAACTAATTAAGCTATTAATTTGAAATTTGAGGTGATGTCAAAGTGGGCCATGATCTACTTGATGAAAATATTTTGCAGTTTCTACCACTTGTGGTTATACCGGAAGTCGACATTAACTTCGTTATTTTAAATGGGACACCCTATATATTATTTCATTTCTGAATTCTACGTGAAATTCTAAACACATTTCATGTAGGATATCCTATACCTATTTTCAACTGTTGAAATATTGACAAGTGAATATTGACATTTTTCAACTTTGACACCCTGTAAAATCTAAACGGTTTGAGATGAAGCAAAACGGTTTGCACATTTCTATCTTAACTTTTCATAAGCTATCGTTTGGCACTAATTTCAGATTTTCTAGAAATTAAAAATGTTCGATTAAATATAATCTCTTGGTTAGATCTGAAATTACTGTCAAACGAAAGCTTATGAAAAGTTAAGATAGATAGATAGATAAGTATAGGACATCCTACATGAAATGTGTTTAGAATTTCACGTAGAATCCAAAAATGAAATAATATATAGGGCGTTCCATTCAAAATAACGAAGTTAATGTCGACTTCCGGTATAACCGGAAGTAGTAGAAACTACAAAATATTGTCATCAAGTAGATCATGGCCCACTGTGACTTCACCTCAAATTTCAAATTAATAGCTTAATTGGTTCTCCAGATACTTCTAATGGATCGTCACCGTGGGACACCCTGTATAACTGTTGTATAATTACAATTAAACTTTTATTACATTATAGTTACTTTCATTATATGAACTTAAGTATTATATACGGAGTCGTTAAAAAATAACTAGAAAAAATGTTATGTATTTTATTACCTAGAATGTACTAGTTATTTTTGAAAGGCCCTGTATATAATACCTAAATTCATATAATGAAGATAACTATAATGTAATAAAAGCTTAGTCTTTAACATAGGTACTTCAATGTTTATTAAAACAACATTTACTTATTCTGTTTCACTGTAACATGATAAAAGTACTTGGATTGTAACGTAACATGTTACTCTAATTACACAAATGTTGCGTCAATTCGAAGTTTTTTTTACATAAGAAATGTGTTCTTGGAAACTAAAACCACCTAAAAGTATATTTCAAACAATAAATAAAACAATTATAATTAAACTTCGACGCTTTCCAACGATAAAGCGCACTTTGCGCCATATACATTTTAAAATTCTTCGCACCAAGTGACGTCATGCGCGAAAACAGACGAAATTAGGAAAATATCATGATCTTGTTTTATTGTATCATGTATTCCACCTATCTTGCAGAAAGCCTACATTCATTCCACCTCTCTTTTGCGAACCAAAGAACTAGAATGTAGCAGAAATTAGTTGTTCGCGAAAGATAAGTTTAAAAATAACGAACAGTTAAGCAAAAGAAGTGTTTTTTTTTGGATACACAGTCACTAGGTCTCGCAAATATATTAAGGAGATTTTGAAAACTTAATTTTTAGCTTATGGTTGGACGATCAAACGAACTCTTGAAGTTCGATCGTAATTACACTAAGCGCCTTGCCGAAGAGATTACAGAAAATTACTATGTAGTACCGCTCTTAGGTGCTAAAAATGAAGCCACAAAGTTCTAAGTACCCTGGAAATATTTTGGTACTATGGTGGATATACCTAACTATGGTTCGATGGTCTGTTCAACTTCATTGTGTTTAAAGTAGGATCTTTCAATTTTCTTTTTATCTGTGGGTCAGGTTTTTGAGGAAACGGAAAAAAACAGATTTCTACGGTGCGGGTGGGTGTAATCTCTTCGGCGAGGCGCTTAGTATAATTACGATCGAACTTCAAGAGTTCGTTTGATCGTCCAATTACACAACAGCGCCTCGCCTTCGAGATTACAGAAAATTACTATGTAGATTTTTAAAGTTTAAAAAGAAAATGTTCATTTTGAATCAACATCGCCTAGCAGTAGCCATTTAAAATACATTGGGTAATGCTTATATAATCCTTTATTTTAGAAATACATTCTTGTACCTATGTCATTGCACTGTTTTCTCTTTTACCAATCTTACAGTTCAAAAACGGATTTTGCAAAACAAAATTTTTCTCCTAACGGACGATTATAGAATCTTGCAAATGTAGACGAGTTCTCTGTCCAGCTAGCAGCCTTCCGTATTATGTCCCATGAAACTCCCCGGCGAGCAGCTGCAGAAGTAGCAGCATGACGAATGGAGTAAGCTGAAAAAATATTTGTATTTATCCCCGCTGCTTGCATAGTTTGTTTTAACCATCTAGCAATTGTTGCTTTACTTGCTCGACCGTAAGGTTCCTTACAGACAATGAATAAATAAGAATCCAATTCTGAATCTGAACGAAGAGAAGCAGTCTTCTCTATGTATGATAATAATGCAGATGCAACACATACATCTGGATTTTCCAGAAAATACGGGACTTCTAGGACAGGCTGACTTCCTCCAAATCTTGTTGTTTTTATAGGGTCGGAAATAAATATTTCAATACCCTGGGTCTTGAAAATAATGTTTTTGACTTTAATTAAATAAAGTGTTTGTATCCTTTGTCCTGTTTCGAGAGCTAACAAGGTAACTACCTTCTTGGATAAAAGTGCAAGAGGTAAGTCCTCGTTTGATCCAAAAGTGCCTATATGGTCTAACACTATTTTTGGGTCCCACGTTACATTATACTTTGCTTTGGGGGGTCTTAATCTAAAGACACCCTTCAAGAACCTCCTAATAAGGATACTCTTCCCGATCTCCCCGGGTAATATGAGTGACAATGCCGATCTATGTTGGTTAAATGTACCATATCTTGCTGTCTTGTTATCAAGCTCATGTTGCATAAACTCCAGCACTATTTGACTATCAGCAATGTATGGATCTATGTTCCTTACCGTACAAAATTTCCACCATGCTTGAAACGTTGAATTGTACTGTTTTAACGTTGATTTTGAAATTGACTCAATACTTGTGACAACCGTTTCCTTAGAGTAACCCTTTCTCATAAACGCCTCGCGGACAATTTCCCTGCTACCAGGGTAAGACAAAGATGTAGCGGATGAGCCTTCCTAAAAGGTGAGGAAAGCAAATTTAGATTGGGATGAAACGTAACAAAGTCTGATATCAATAATTTCTTAAATAATGGGTACCATGGCTGTGTGGGCCAGTCTGGAACAACTACAATGCCTTCAGCCTTATCAGTGACAATCTTATTTAAGGTTCTTAAAACTAATGAAAAGGGAGGAAATGCATAGAAAAACACATTTGTCCACGTTACAGTAAATGCATCTACAGCTATAGAATCAGGATCCCTAAACCATGATACATACTTCTTGCATTTTGCATTTGCTTTTGATGCAAATAAGTCAACTGCTGGTTTTCCTAATGTGTTACATATTTGTGAGAACGCATAATCTGCTAACTCCCATTCAGTTTCAGGTGATAATGTACGAGAGCTTTCATCCGCCTTATTCTCTTTAGAACTGATATAAGATGCATATAGCCATATATCTCTCACCTCACACCACTGCCATATCTGTCTTGATAGAGCATTGAGCCTGGCATGCTTAACACTACCCATTCTATTGATGTAGGATAGGGCTGTTGTGTTGTCGATTCTCAATAAAATATTGCAGGATTGTAGATCTGCCGCGAAACATTTTAAACTATAAAATACTGCCATTAACTCGAGAAAATTTATATGCTCAGCCAATTCTAACTTGGACCACCAGCCCTGAGTAGTTTTACCTTCACAATATGCACCCCATCCCGTCTTTGAAGCATCCGAAAAAATCTCTGTTTTAAAGGAGTCTTTTTTAATTTGATTCTTACTATTCATTATATTATCTTCCCACCATTTTAAATCTTTTTTAATTGTGTCAGATATAGTCATTTTCCTGTTATAGTTCTGATTACATTTTAATAGGGCCCTGTATTTTTCCCCTTCTAATGCTTTTGTATACATCTTTGCATATTTAACTGCTGGACAAGCTGATACCAACAAACCTATAACCTTTGCAAAAAATCTTATTCGCATATGTTTTTTACTCTGGATCATTTTAATTAAATGCAAAATTTTTTCCTTCTTTTCTTTTGTCAATTCAACAGACATATCTTGGGAATCAAAAATAAACCCCAAATATTTACATTTTTGTAAGGGTTCAAGAAAACTTTTCTGATAATTTATGATAAAACCAAGTTTTTCAAGATTTTTAATAGTGAGATTCACATGACTTCTACATTCTTCCTCTGTTCTGCCCATTATCCAAAAGTCATCTAGATACACCACACAAGTAACATTATTGCTTCGCAAGTGACTTAACAGCGGTTTAATTATTTTTGTAAACAGAGAAGGGGCTGTACATAATCCAAAAGGAATACATGTAAATTCATATAAGCATCTATTAAAACAAAACCTTAAATATTTTCTATATTTCTTATCGACCGGAATTAAAAAATAAGCGTCTTTTAAGTCTATCGTAGACATATATGCATTCTTTTAAATTAATTTCATCAACGTTCTTGTATCCTCCATTTTAAAATGTTGAGGATTAATAAAGGAGTTTAAATGTTTTAGATTAAGAATAAAACGATCTGTTCCATTTGGTTTTTTAACCAGAAAATATGGTGAAACAAATTGTCCTGTTTTAAATTTACACCTTTTTACTGCTCCTAATCTCAAAAGTTCCTCAAGAACCTTATTTAGGATACTGAAATCTTTTTGGAACACCTTTGTTTTAAACCTATATTGTTTAGGCATTCTGCTGAAAGGAATTTTATAACCTTTAATGTGGTTCTTTATTGTTGATGGAATTCCAAGTCTTTCCCACTGGCCATAGTACCTCTTTAATTGACCTGCTATTTTACTCACCTTTATTATAGTCTTTGGAACATTCCCTTCCGTTTTTGATTTCGAGAGTAACGCCCTTCCTGTCGAGGTTCTCTCCTGTACCTCGCTGGGCCCCTGTAGTTTAAAGGACGATTAGCTGGTAACAGGTCATTAATGTTTTTATTTTCCTGTCTTTTATTATAATCATAGTTACTACTAGAAGGTTTGTCCTGAACAGGTTGCTTCAGATCTTTCCCAGCTCTCTCAACAGCTTTTGCTGCCTTTATTTTCTCTCCTAAATCTGAGCCAAACAATAATTCCCCTACTGGTGCGTTGGAGGATACACCCCTCACATTTTTATTTAAATAGGGTCTAATCACTGCCCTCCTTGTTAAGGACATTCTAAAATGTAAGTCTGTTAAAAGTTTTGCAGACTCACTTACCAATTGTATAGTTCTGTTCTTTATGTTGTCAGCAGTTTCAGTTGTATTGGCTTTCAACAATATGTTCAACATAGTCCCAAGACCCGAGATACTCTTACCTAGCTGTGTCTGTCTTGATATTTGATATCTTTCGTTTCTAACAGCCAAGCTAGGCAATGCTGCCAAAATCTCTGGGTTCATCTGTGGGGCATTCAAAAGCTTTAAATTGGAAGGGATAACCTGCTTTTCCAGTAAGTCTTTTCTCTCTAATTTGTCTAAACCTTGACTCAAAATTTTCTGCCATCTATTTTTTAATATCGTATGTATCTCAAACGGTTGTGAATTTTCCTTTTCTTCTCCTAAAATAGATAATAACTCACCATCTAGGAATTCATCATTTAATATTGGTTCCTCTTCTTGACCCTGATTGATTTCGATAGAATCTTTTATATCTTGTTCGAAACTACTGGGCCCGCTATCATCAGACTCTAACGTATCAGAACCTGAACTATTTGATTTGTTTACCAAATTCTGTTCTGGGAGATATGACCTCTGAGAACTTGGACTACGGTATTGCCTCTTAGTAGACTTGCTCCCTGAAGGTCGCTCGGGAGAAAAATACCTGTTGTGATTAGGGGATTGTCTTTTGTTAGAATTGCTCCCTTGAACACACTCTTGAGAGCCTGACCTATGAGAGTCTAAAGTAAGGGATTGTCTTTTATTAGACCTGCTCCCTGGGAGATGCTCAGGAGAATTTGAACTCCTGCGACAGCTTTGACTAGAAGAGTGCCTTTTAGTAGACTTGCTCCCTGAATGATGCTTGGGAGAAAATGCCCTGTTGTGATTTGGGGTTTGTCTTTTGTTAGACTTGCTCCCTGAAGCAGACTCTAAAGATGCATAGTTGGACGCCCTCTTGTGAGAATAAGCATGGCCATGACGGCGTCTCCCCAAACTTTTTAGTTTTTCCTTTAATCTTTTTATTTCACTCTTTAATTCTCGATCGGATCGCTTTCCTTGTGAGGATTCATCTGAATCCTTACGTTCTTTACTATGTCTTCCCATTTTTCACATTAAAAGGGATATAAACCTGAACGACTTTCCATAAACGTGTCTTCACCTTCGCACAAAAAAACGTAATGAAGTTGAACAGACCATCGAACCATAGTTAGGTATATCCACCATAGTACCAAAATATTTCCAGGGTACTTAGAACTTTGTGGCTTCATTTTTAGCACCTAAGAGCGGTACTACATAGTAATTTTCTGTAATCTTGAAGGCGAGGCGCTGTTGTGTAATTATCGTAATCGTTATACTGAGCAGACGTATTGCCAAAAAGATAATATTTTTGGCATTGCGGATCGGATATTCAGTATAACGATTACGATAACTATAAGCTAGAAATGGTGGTGCAAAAGCGCCCTATTATTATAAACATTATGATTATAAAATTAAAAACTCCAAACCATAGAGCCAAAAACCAAAAACCCAAACATTCATTCCACCTCTCTTGTTCAAACCAGAGCAGTAAGTAGAGGTCGTTCGCGAAAAGTTTGTTTAAAAAAAGTAATCAGAAAAAGAATTGTTTTTTTTCTGATTCAGATTCACTATCAATCGTATCATCACTAATCTTCGTACAGCGCGGAGTCTAACAGGGTCGTACTCAGGTTACTGGTCTTGCCAGCTGACTGACAGTCCGTAAATAACTTTTAGTAATTTACCATAGAAAATATAGTACTAGTACAACGTAGAATGAAATGTCCCTAACATTCTGAAAGAACCATAGGAAAATTAAACATCAGCGCCTCTATCGGTTTGGGAGAAAAGGTGTAGCTACTATATCGATAAGTGAACATCCGCTAATATCATTTGACATTAATTTCCCCGTTTAGATATGCAACATTATATAAATCATATATAGCGCCACCTAGTAGCAACTATAAAAATTATTTAATTCCCTTTTTAGTACATATTACTCAAAAAAAAGTCATTTTAAAAAGAAATTTTTTTTTTAATGAAAATCTTATTTACAATATTGTTTCATGTGTGTTCATATCATAAGTTATAAATTATACATTTACAAATCAAAATGAAAAGTTAAGTTAATTTCACCTGTAACATATTATTAAATTATTCAAAAGTAACAAAAGTATAAATTAAAAATATATTACATAAATAGGTTACACTAGTCACGCGTATTACAAATTATATTTGTCGAAGCCAAAGGGGCACTACTTGGGTTAGGCTGCTTTGACATTAAATTCTACGGCACTGATGTAGTTTACAAAAATTATAATTTTATTATTATAATACAATTTACTAAATAACAATAATTGTCAATATAAGAATTATTTAACTTAAACTAAATAGGGAACTAACGGTCCGCCACCCGCTAGCCCTTTGTAATCGTATTATCTTTATTTGACGGTACTTTGTAATCACTCAACAGTCAGTAACTATCCCGGGCTAGCTGGCTTTTGTTCCGTTCGCATAGAATCCCCTCCGCATGTTCCCTTCAAAAGTCACATTGAAAATATTGAGAGCTGAAATCTGCTATACTAGCATAACATCATAGGCATCGTTAAAACATTCTCGATGGCGCCGACATATTGTAAAATATATTCCTGAACAAAATTGTTACACCACAAGTTTATCCCAATATTTCTTACATGTAAAACTTTAATCTAACTTACGTGATGTTGAAGGTAAATGTGAAAATGTTGAATTGTCATCATGAAGAACGCTTAATTCTTCTCAAATTGGCGATAATAGTGTAGTGTTGTCTGAAAAATAATCCACAAAATTAGTTTTTCTTAAGAGTTCTAGTTGAATAAAAATGTGATTTTGGGCTTTTAAAATTAAAATTTAGCAATGTTACTGAATTTGTGTAAATAACAATTGTATACCTACTTACACGAACAGAAATGTAGTTTTGGGTAAGAATTTTTTTAGACGGTTGTTTGTAGCATGGTCCTCAGGTGTAAAATGCTTGTCACACACGAAAATTGTTATATAGGTATTTGAATATAGTCTAAATTTATAATAATCACGTTGTTTAACTTGCAGCCACAACAAAAAACAATCTATAGTTTTTCGGATTAGGAAATCGGTGCTGCACACTAGATGGTCGACAATTGGACACTACACAGCCAGCTTTTCCAATTTTCGCAAATTATTAATTCCAAACTATGAAACAGATTAGCAGAAATTACTTTTATATAAAAAGAAATTCAATACTAGTAAAAGTAGTAAACACAGAATTGTAGTTGTCTTGTTTTCACACGTTACATTTCTATGGTTCAAAAACGGAAATATTTATATCATAACCACAGAACCTCCACACATGCGAATTAAAAACGCCTTGCGCGCCATCTCTTGTTTTGGGAGAAAAGTTTTCGAGCAGCCATTACGGTTTCAGTGCTGCTATAATAGATTTCATTCTACGTAGTACTATATTTTCTATGTTATTTATGGAACGTTGTAATAATCGGTCGGTGACGCATAAATAAATTTCTCGTTTACGTCTTTTACCATAGATTACATAGATTTAGATAGGAATCTTCTATTACCGACAAGGTGCGCGGAAAGCGACATCTGCAGAGATGTAGTTGAACTATCTCTTGTCACTGTGTTGATGTTACAACTTGTTTATATATTTTCATTCTCAAAATGGAAGGGGGGGAAATATATTCCGGATAAGATTTAATTTTAAATAAATTAGTCTATAAATCTAAAATTTGAAGTATGAGAACTACAAATTTTACATTTGTTGACTAAATTATTTAAAACCTATCTCACCCAAAATATTAAAAATCAAATCAGTATATACTGCGGAGATTTATTTTAATTACATGCCACATGACAAATAGAAAAATATAATGCAATAATGAAAGTGATAAAATATGTTCTAATAATAGGGTTGGTTAATGTCTAGACATTTATTCGTACACTACCTAATTTTAACTATTGCGAACATAAAATAAAAAAAAAAATTCTTAAAAGACCAGCAAGTTTCAAAAAAGATAAAATAAATTTTAATATCAAATCAGGAATACCCACTGATTACAAAATTACTGTATGGTAGGATTAAGAGACAAACAAGAATTAGTTTTCTCAACTTATCACTGAAATATGATATGCAGTTAAAGAATATCCCGCAATTGTAACAATAGTATATTATGTTACTAGGAGTAGAAGGCGAACATTATTTGTTGAGCTCAGAAGCGTATACAGCCAAGGCTGTGTAAACTGGGCGAAACACATAAAGAGCTTTGTACTACCGAGTGACATACTATTTTTTCTTCAAGCATCAAAGTTAAAATTGAATTTCTTCAGATATTCATGCTTGTATAAAAAGTGATCCGACGTGACGTTTAATTTCACACTGACAGTTCTGAGAAATCATGGCTACATGACTCTCTTTTTTAATCAGTTGTAATAGTTACACTTTTACTTTTTTGTACTAGTAAAAAAATGAGAATATTTCTTTACTAGTAAAACAATAGGCTTTTTCTATATGCCTTACATAATATAATGTAAGTATTATTATATGCTTGAAGAAAATAGATATTTACGTAACTAGTCTCGAAAGAAATGTTTTACTGGATGAGTGGGCAAGCCTGTGACACCAGTGAAAACATTTTCGGGGTAAGTTACACACTATTTTTCCTGCAACCGTCAGTTATTCTAAAAAAATACATACAATTTTTAATAGTTTCAACATTTTTGACTTTTTGCAAAATAAGCCAGAATGACATATTCAGTTATTGTTTTCGTTGCTGTAAATTTATCATATTTGTTCGTAGCATTCCCTCAACTTCTCCGGCAATCATTCAAAAGTAGCCGCTGTCACTGCATCTGTAATTTCATTTGAAATATTTTCCATGTCTCTTTCATCAGTACTTTCCATTTTTAGTTCATAATATATCTTAAATAACTGGTGATACAATATGCATATAATTACCTGAACCTCTTTCAGTTATTAACATGTTCTGGATTACAAATGTTGAAGGTGTTAAGGTGTTGTAGATTCATCTAATAGCATGACAATTGCTTCAGTTTCTATAAAGAAAATTACAAATGTTACAAGTATTTCTCTGGCATTATTAATTTTTCAGAATGGCTTCAACAAGTTAACAAAATTATACATTTTTCATGTATTAATTATTAATGTCTTAATCTATATTAAGAAAAATTCTTAAAAACAAGTAATTTTTACCTGGTTTTCTTGCAGTAACGCATCTAACACGCAGATGTAATGTAGGGCTTGCATCGAGATTCAGGTACATATTTGAACTTAAATCTTATGTTGCAAAATGTCGGTGACATATTCTGTAATTACGAAATACCTTTGAGGGTTCCAAGCTTTTTAGATGGTCATTTCCAATAATTTCCAGCCAGTTATTAAATTTTACTAAAAACTTTGGTATATTGAACATTTGGATTTGGGAAGCGATGTCTTGTAGATGTCTTATCTTAATAAGTAGGAGAAAGTAAATTGAGATATTTAAATTTCCCGCTCGCCAAAAAGTGCCAGACATGAGGGCGCCACTGACAGTTTGTGTTGCCCTCCTTTTCTACAGAAATCTCATTTCTTCTTTTTCTGTTTTGTGCTATAAACGTTTACTAATATTATTTATCAATAACTTTAACTATTAATGAAAGAAGTAAATCAAGTAAGATGCCAAAGGAGAGAAGAAATAGACGTGAATTATTTCAAATGTGGTTTGACAGTGATCCTGAATATTACAAGGACATACGCATTAATGAAAGTGACTTGTTTTGTACTGTGTGTGATCGCATTATAAATTCTTCTGACAAAACTAAAGTGAATAGACATTTGAAGAGCCATGCCTCGTCCAGCGCTGATAACTCGGAATTTTTCTATGAACTTACAGAAGCCTTCCTTGCATGTAATATTCCGTTAAGCAAACTAGAGAACCCTAAATTACGTACGTTTTTAGAAAAATATACTGACCGAAAACTGCCACATGAAAGCACGTTAAGATTAAGATATATCGATCGGGTTTACAACGATGTAGTGACATCAATTCGTGAAGACATTGCGGACAATTTTGTGTATTTTATTATAGACGAAGCAACTGATGCTTGTGGGCGTTCAGTCGCCAACTTTTTAATTGGTGCGTTAAAAAGTGACATTGCTAGTGATAGCCACCTGTTGGCTTCTAAGGTGCTGGACAAAACCAATCATGAGACCATTATAAGTTTTGTTATTGATTGTTTTGAATATATGTGGCCCGATCAAGATTCTTCAGATAAAGTCCTTGTCATGTTAAGTGACGCAGCCGCATACATGTTAAAAGCAGGACAGATTTTATCCCAAAAATATAAGAAAATGGTTCATTTTACATGTGCTGCTCATGCACTCAATCGGGTAGCAGAGAAAATAAGGGAAAGTTTCCCTTTAGTAAATACTTTCATATCAACCGTCAAAGAGGTTTTCATTAAGGCGCCTATAGGAAGGGATGTTTTTAGGGAGGTTCTACCAGACATACCTCTGCCTCCTGAACCAGTTATAACTAGATGGGGTACTTGGTTAGAAGCCGTAGGGTATTATGCCAAACATTTCGATGGTATAAAAGATGTTATTTGTAGATTTAATCCAAATGAAAGCAGCGCCATACACAGACTCCATGACATACTAAAGGACCAAAGTATTCGCGATGACATACACTACATTAATAAACACTATGGTTTCTTAGTTACTGCAATCACGAAATTGGAAACACATGGATTACCGTTAAAAGAACAGTTTCGCATATTGGAAGATGTACAGAAAAATATATGCGATGCCAGTAATATACGTCCAGTCGGTAATGCAATAAAAGAAGAAATGCAAAACGTGTTAAAAAGGAATACAGGATATCCCATTTTGGAAAACATAAGCAAAGTGTTAGCTGGGACCTGTCAGGAGTTGCCAGCCAATATGCTAATGTACAGTTCATGCCTCAACCATTTTCCGTACTGCCCGTTATCTTCAGTAGACGTTGAACGGTCTTTTTCCCTGCACAAATTAATACTGAGTGATAGACGTCGCCGTTTCACTCCAGAACAGTTAGAGAAACACGTGATAATATGTTATAACAACCGCCAATTTGCCAGCGAAACCTTCTCTGAACACTAAGGATTGTCAGGTAAGAGTTGTCATTTTTACGTAGGTATTTTCTTAATTTATATAGATATTATATCCTTGACTTATTCGTGGCATTTGGTAATAATAATATGCACATTGCGTCATAATTTATTGATATTTCCATTTGTAACCTTGGTACGATCCTGTTAAACTCCGCGCTCTAGAGTGATAGAGTGTAAGTTAAGTAGTGGTGGAATTTGGAATTGTATTCAAAACTGTGGTAATGGAGAACAGAAATCCAAATTTTAGATTTTATTTTATGGTAAGAAAATACCTACAAATTTCTTGCAAGAGATACTTACATATGGTTTTTTATGTTTACATATTTTGATTGTTTTCTATGTGCAGGTTTACTGTTTGAAACATGGTAAGAATTAGGTATTCGAATTATTTACAGCAAAAGCTTGACAACTGGATAATTAAAACATGTCACATCAATTCATTATCAACAATTTTGCCCGACTAGGTACATATAATTTGGTACCTACCTACAAAAAGTAATAATACCTAGTAGTGATGTAAATTTGCCGGCTAATTTCATTTTTAGCATTTTTAGCTATTTTTTTAGCAGGTTAAAAATAAACAAAAAAATTTTGGTAGCTAATATGTGCCACTGAATTGGTCTTAGTTCTGATTTTTCCTTTGACACCAAATACCCATTTATTAATTTTCAAAAGATACCTACAGTAACATATTGGTAAAGTTTGTATTGTTGTTTGTACACTTCCTAGTAGGTACTATTCTTTACTTACTATACTATAAATATAAATTAGGATCGCCTCAGTGATTTCGCTTATACCTGAAAATTATGATCTCACGATAAAAGCTACCTATGACATGAGGATGTGTCTCTGTGCTAGTGCCACTAGAAACTGAGAGCTTGGGCGACAAAAGCAAAAAACCAGAAGCATACAAATTAAATATTCAAAGTGCAGTATCAAGGCAAACTTCTAAAGTTTGCCCCAAAAAACCACTGTATAATGTGTAATAAAATAATAAAATCAGTTAATAGAAAATTAAAAGAAAGTGCTTTCATTAAACTTAATGGTGATAATTGTATCTCGTCAGAAACAATATTCATTGTTCTTGAAATAATATTAAGATATGTTGTGTAACTTAACTTGTTTTTAAAATAATTACCTAATTGATTTATATACAAATATATATCAGTGGTAATAAAAATTAAAGTAAGTCAGCAAAAAAATTTGTCAACATCAGTATCAGTTTCACTGTTATAGGAACTGTCAGATTCGTGATCACTTTCAGGGTCATCTCTGCTCTCCTTAGCTACAGAAGGCTGCTTAAGTATAGATAATGTTTCCGATGTAAATTTTTTCAATAGTTTTGCGATTTTTCTTCTAAGGCTATTCTATAAAAACTTGATCTTTATCCTACAACTTTCTTCCCATCTTTCATACATTTGATATCCAATTTTTTTAATTTTGTCCATTAATGTCTGTTCTAAAGTTCCTTCACAATGTTGTATGCTAAAACGATTCAAAACATGCAAATATTCCCTTTTTGTCAGATTCTATTATCCATACCTCAAAGAGACTTCTCCGTGGAATGGTATAAGTAGCTAAAAAGTAAAATCATGATTAAATTAGGAGATGGTAGCAGCTTTTTTTTTCATAAAATGATAAAGAAATAATGGGTAATTATAGTTCTTAAAACGACAAAACTTAAATCAAGAAGAATAAAACTATACAGCTTGTGAATATTCAGGAAATGACAATTCTTGTTTGGTTAAAAATGACACCCCTATAAAAAGTACTAAAAGCTAAATGTTGCTGATTTTGTTTAAAATTAAGAAATACATAGCTGGTTGTACAAGGTGGCCTGTTTAACATGGGCCTATACCTTATCTTAGAAACTACAAGTCCCATGGAAAAAAAATTATATGAAATTGTTTTTCTCAATGTTATCTTCAATTTTTTAATATTTTCAAATTTATAACCTGTTTATATACAGGGCGATGAACTAAAGTTCCATTTTTTAAATAGCAAACCCTATATATTATTACATTTTCAGAAAGCCCTTCTAAAGACAAGTTCAATGATATATGACATGATGGGTCTGACGTCCACCGTTCCGGAGTTATTGAGAATTATCTTCAGGAAATAGCCCATATTAAAATCCTGCTAGAAAAGTTAAAATTAAATTTTTGAGCATTAACTTGCGCCAAGAGATTTCTAATTTTATTGACTTTATTATGTAATTACTCAATATTCATTTTATAAAAAAATTTTACCGTGTAGCCACATTTAGAAAACCATAAATTCTCACGATTTTTTCAAATGGAACACCCTGCATATTGTTACATTTCTACAAAGCCCTTCTATCGACAAATTCAGACATATATGATATGATGGGGTTGTATCCCATCGTTTCTGAATCATTATCCTCAGAATATGGGATTTTAATACTGGCAATCTCCCGAAGATAATACCTTTTCTTAAATAGCGCACCCTATATATTATAATATTTTTAGAAAGCCCTTCTAAAGACAAGTTAAATGATATATAATATGATAGGTCTGATCCTCACCGTTTCGGAGTTATTGAGTATTATCTTCGGGAAATAGTCAATATTAAAATCCCATATTCTGAGGATAATTATTCAGAAACGATGGGATACAAACCCATCATATCATATATCTCTGAATTTGTCGATAGAAGGGCTTTCTAGAAATGTAACAATATACAGGGTGTTCCATTTGAAAAAATCGTGAGAATTTATGCTTTTCGAAATGTGGCAACACGGTGATTTTTTTTTGTAAACTGAATATTTAGTAATTACATAATAAAGTCAATGAAAGTCAAAATCTCTTGGCGCAAGTTAATGCTCAAAAACTTAATTAGGTATTAACTTTTTTAGCACGATTTTAATATGGGCTATTACCTGAAGATAATTGTCAATAACTCTGAAACGGTGGGCGTCAGACCCATCATGTCCTATATCATTGAACTTGTCTTTAGAAGGGCTTTCTGAAAATGTAATAATACATAGGGTGTGCTATTTAAAAAAAAGGAACTTTAGTTCATCGCCCTGTATATAAACAGGTTATAAATTTTAAAATATTAAAAAATTGAAGATAACTTTGGAAAAAACAATTTCATATAATTTTTTTTCCATGGGACTTGTAGTTTCTGAGATAAGGTATAGGCCCATATTAAACGGGCCACCTTGTACATTCTCCATGACACAGAATAACTTCAACACAATACCACTTTTAAAGCATTTTTAATAAACAATGTCTAATCAGAAACTGAATTTTAGCTGACCTGCACCAGTCCTTAATTCCTTATAAAATGGTCATCATAAAAATATGAGAGAAGGGATATGTAGGGTAAAAATATCGGACCTATTTACTTTAGAGTATTTATTATTAAGATATGGTAACAATTTTTGTATTGGAATGCGTTCGAAATTGGGATTATGTCCGTCTAGATTAATAAAATTGACCACTGTGTGCCAGTCTCATATTTCTAGCGTTGTCTGTAATTAAAGCTCCAACTTTTAATGGCCCAACCTCTTCAATTGCAGTTCCTAAGACGGAGGCAATATACTCTTCTGTGTGTGCTTCTAATTTTGAATCAATAGCGTGGTAAAAAAGTGGTTGAGGTGTTGTGAAAATAATATTAATTAAGGAAATTCTACTGGCATCTGTCCAACCATCGAAGAGAAGAGCCATAAAATTACATTTTCTAATTTTATCTTTAATCGACCTCTGCAACAAATTATATTCCTTTTCTAATAAACCATTTGATAGCATAAACATAGAAGGTGAACTGGATGCGGGTCGTTTTAAAACATTTTATTAATCTAATTTAAACATTTTATTAATCTAATTAGGTGCATCTGAATAAACCTCCATATACAGGGTGCTTCAAATTAGATGCTATACATGGGGATCTCGGAAACGGTAAGAGATACGAAGTCGGTTAAATGGAGGCAAAGTTGTGTATTCAGGGGGGCAACATAATGGTGAACAGAGATCAAGGCTAACTTGATTAGTTTTCGAAATATTTTGAAAAAACCGAAAATTTCGATTTTCGTTTTTGTTTTTTTTGCGGGCCTATTTGATGAGGTAATCAAAAATAAAGAGCACTTTTCTATAGCAACTTTTTGCCCTTTTTCGAA
Organism: Pogonocherus hispidulus; assembly: GCA_963924545.1. Lineage (NCBI taxonomy): Eukaryota > Metazoa > Arthropoda > Insecta > Coleoptera > Cerambycidae > Pogonocherus > Pogonocherus hispidulus. The sequence goes on along the minus strand of OZ004697.1, from coordinate 12,071,751 downwards.
TGGTGTTAGTGAATTTTCCGAAAAACGTTTCGTTTCCCGGAAACCAACATCAACTTAATTTTTTTAAATACGGACCTGGAATTTTTTTTCTATTTTTTGGAATCATTTTTGTAACTTGATAGAATGCCACCATAAAAGGAACCAGATTTAAACGTTTTGTCTAAGAAAAATCCATCATTAGTATTTTCGTTTCGACTTTTGTTAATTCTAGATATGTATTGAATAATATTTTTGAGGTTTCATTTTTATTTACGATAAATAAACAAAAGCTAATAATAAAACAACGAATTAACAACTATAAACTTTGATGTAATTGAATAAACCCTAAAGCAGATGTTGAAATAATCCTCCGTCATTATTCATGCAGAGGCGTATTCTTCTCTTTACGTTTTGAATAGATCTTTCGATTTCCCTTGCAGGTGTTGCATTCAGTACACGAATAGTGGCATTTCTCAAATCCTCAATGTTATTATATTGATTCTTATATAAAACATTTTTAGTTATCCCCATAAGAAATAATCTAATGGGGATAAATCAGGAGCTCTTGCTGGCCATTCTATAGCACCATGAATTTCCAATCCATCTGTTTGGAAATGTTTCATTTAAGTAGTTGCGTACAATTCCTGAATTATGAGGAAATTTAAATAAAATTAAAAAATTCTAGATTGCTGAGAGCCATTTTTAAGTACTGATAGTGCTTGCTACAACATTGAAATGTGTTTGTCATAGAAATGTTTGCCTAGATAAAACTAAATCTAAGAGGACCACGGGAAATTATTAATGATGGATTTTTCTTAGACAAAACGTTTAAATCTGGTTCCTTTTATGGTGGCATTCTATCAAGTTACAAAAATGCTTCCAAAAAATTAAAAACAAAATCCAGGTCCGTATTTAAAAAAATTAAGTTGATGTTGGTTTCCGGGAAACGAAACGTTTTTCGGAAAATTCACTAACACCATTCGAAAAAGGGCAAAAAGTTGCTATAGAAAAGTGCTCTTTATTTTTGAATACCTCATCAAATAGGCCCGCAAAAAAACAAAAACGAAAATCGAAATTTTCGGTTTTTTCAAAATATTTCGAAAACTAATCAAGTTAGCCTTGATCTCTTTTCACCATTATATTGCCCCCCTGAATACGCAACTTTGCCTCCATTTAACCGACCTCGTATCTCTTACCGTTTCCGAGATCCCCATGTATTGCATCGAATTTGAAGACCCTGTATAAGGTTTTTCCTGAATATTTCTGAACTATTTTTAAATTCTCTAACCAACAAAGAAATTCTTGTTGAATGTGGTATGAAATTATAATGTTGGCATTATAATTTTGCTGATTTTAGGAGAGGGCTATATGTATATTTCTCCCGCTCCATATTTTTGAGGTGTAACCAACCATATTTTATTGCAGGTTTGGTTGATATTAAAATACCTATTATCTTAGCAAAATATCTAATTTTACAAATTCTTTTTTTGTCTGAAAACTGTTAGTTTGTTTACAACGCTTTCTTTCCTTTTATTTGGTAACCAAATTGTTATTTTTAAACTATCTAATTCAAAACCCAAGTGTATTATTTTTTGCCTGGGAATTAAGTCGCTCTTTTCTAGATTTAAAACGAAACCTAACTTTAGTAATAGGTTTTTTACTTGTCTAATCTTGTAATAATACGGGTCTAATAATTTTGGTAAATATACAGGGTGGGCGAAATTCGAGGCTCACTATTGGGATCTCGGAAACGGTAAGAGATACGAAAACGGTTAAATTGGGGCAAAGTTGCGTAATTTTGTGACCAATAATATGCCGTCAAGAAATCCAGAATATCTACATTCGTTTTTGAGTTATTTCAAAAAAACCAAAATTTTGAGTTTTCGTTTTAAATTTTTTTTAGTTTTATTTGAGACGATATCAAAAAACTGACAAGACTTTTTCATTGCCACTTTTTATGCTCCATAACGTGGCAGTACAAAATTTCCGTTACGGCGTTTCGTCCGATCAGGACCATCTTCAACTTTATTTTTTTAAATAGGGACCCATAATGTTTCTTACGAAAAACAATAGGATTTTTTATTCTGATTCCAATGATGTATGATGTATGATACTTAGTTTTAATTATTCTTTTTGCTCAAATACTAGGAATAACTTTTAAGACGATTGAATCTAGTATGCTTTGGGGTGATGATATTTGTTATAAAACAATTTTAATTGTCAATATAATTTGACGTTTAAAGAGCTTCGCTTTAATGGTGGCCTGTTTGAACATACACTTTAATTTAAGAAAATTTTAATTTTAGATTCCGCTGACAAAAATATTTCTGTTATTATTATAAATTACTTTGTTATCATTATTTTAAATTTAATTATACGGTACAACTTGTGTTACCATATAAAATCAAATTTGAACATTCAATAACATGATTTGGACTATTATTTTGTATTCTCCTGTAAATACTGTTATGTTCAAAACTACCGTTTTCTGTCAATTGTCTGTGCAGTTTCGAAAATGTCGTTCTATGTGGTTGTGGCGTTTCTGGGTATGTTTCAAAATATGTTTGTTCAGATCTGGTTGAATTTTTGTAACATTTATAATAAATTTCAATCATATCACATTTTTCTTGATTTTTAAACGGCATTATTACTTATTATTTAAAGCAAAGCTCTTTAAACGTCAAATTGTATTGACAATTAAAATTGTTTTATAACAAATGTCATCAGCCCAAAGCATACTAGATTCGATCGTCTTAAAAGTTATTCCTAGTATTTGAGCAAAAAGAATAATTAAAACTATAAAGTATCATACATCATTGGAATCAGAATAAAAAATCCTATCGTGTTTCTTAAGAAATATTATGGGTTCCTATTTAAAAAAATAAAGTTGAAGATGGTCCTGATCAGACGAAACATCGTAACGGAAATTTCGTACTGCCACGTTATAGATACATAAAAAGTGGCAATGAAAAAGTCTTGTCAGTTTTTTGATATCGTCTCAAATAAAGCTAAAAAAAAATTAAAAACGAAAACTCAAAATTTTGGTTTTTTTGAAATAACTCAAAAACGAATGTAGATATTCTGGATTTCTGGACGGCATATTATTGGTCACAAAATTACGCAACTTTGCCCCAATTTAACCGTTTTCGTATCTCTTACCGTTTTCGAGATCCCAATAGTGAGCCTCGAATTTCGCCCACCCTGTATAGGGACCTATATTTAAACCAAAAGGAAGACACTTAAATTCATACGTTGTGTTTTGAAAACGAAATCGTAAATATTTTCTATACTTTTTTTCAATTGATAGAGCAAAATATGCATCTTTTAAGTCGATGCTTGCAAAAAAAAACAGTTTTTTGTAACTAATTTTAGTATTGTTCTATAGTCCTCAAGTTGGAATGGGGATGCAGAAATATGTTTATTCAGATTTTTCAAATTTAAAATAAACCTATAATTTCCACTCGGTTTTTTGACAAGAAAAAAGGAAAACAGAAACTATCCTTTTTTGGCCTTACATTCTGATATTGCGCCCATATCAACAAGCTTATTTATTTCTCGACTATAAAGAGGTATCTCTGATTTATTTATATTTAAAATTGGTAGATGTTTGCTGCGGAAAAGATTCAAATATTATTGATATACATTTTATCCAACCTAAGATCTTTTTATTGGTAGTTATTTCTTGCCATGCAGGTAAAGATAACTTAAGTAAACCCGTATGTTTTACCTCTGTTGCTAATATTTTCGAGATGTGAGCACCCTCCTGTTCCCTGATGTTTTCTGGGTATCGTGGTCGCTTCCTGGAGATATTTTGTGGGCGCCGGTAGTTTAAATAATTCGAAGTACTTTTGTTTTTCGGTTGTACACCCGTTCGTGCGTTGGATGTTTTCTAAGATGTTTCCACTTTTTCAGTTTTAATGCTTTGCCTAATTTATTTGCTGCTTCATTTGTCTTAATGGATTAGCTAAAATTTTTCCCAAAAAGCAGTTTGTCGATAGGACATTCCCCTAGTACTTTATGACTTTCCTCTGTCATCGTATATTTAGCGGGATATCGTCTATGTTGAGATGAACAGTGCACTGAAGTTGTGCACAGTCTGCCAATTTGGAAATAACCTTTTCTAGATCGGTTTTTGCTGGGTTTATTATAATTTCAGACATTATGGTCCCCACTGCGGCAAGACTGCTACCTAAAATATTTTGTAATTGCATCAAAAAACGTTCATTTCTTATATTATCTTGTGACAAACACATCTCCACATCTTTATTCATCGTGGGTGCACCTAGCAATTTACAATTTTCTGGAACCCTGTGTTTGCTAGTCAAGGTCTCGATTACCTTCTTGTCCAGTCCTTCGGTCACGTAAGAGTTCCAACGTATTGAAACTTCTTCGTGTATGGCGGTTCCAAAAATTTTTTCTGTAATTGGTTTTGCACCCAGAATTTCGGAAGAACGATCTTCTGAAATCTTCTGAACGATGTCTGAAAAGCAGAACTTTTCAGGAGGGGCAAAAAACTGCCACAATCATTATTTTAAGACCCTGTCTTATGAAATTTTTATAAAATACCACTACAATAGAAATCACTTACACGGGCAATCCAATTTTTAAATATTTTAATATTTTTGTATTATTAGAGGACATAGAAGTTTTTCATTGATTTATTCGGGCAAAAATGAGACTTAGAAGGTTGCGCCAGGAACGGAATTAATAAACTAACTCATGTATTTTAAAAGAAATCATTATTTTCAAACAATATAAAAAAATATATAACTACTAAACAATATACTCATATATATATATATATATATCGTCGGTTTGGAAGAACACCGTCACAAGTCAAAAATCATGAATTTTCAGGAGAAGCATTTTAAAGTATGAATTTTTTTCTTGACACGATAGAATATTCTTGGCAAATTGCAGACAGTAACTGGTTTGTGGTTTGAAAAGTACTTAGGAAGTGCTACACTTAGACCTAAAAGATTGATATTTTGACTCACCTGTAAAGCTTTTTTTACTTTAAATTAATTTTTGTGACGGTTTTTCTCAAAAGTTTAAGAAATGATAGTAACTTATTTTCTGAACTAAAATAAAAATATACAATAGTTATAAAATATAAAAATTCAGTTTATTATAGAATAATAACTTTACAACTACAGTCTATTATAATAGTCAAAATAGAATTTAGGGATAACTCGTTTTTCTGGTTTTTCACTAAACAATGACAGCAGTCCTTTTTTTTTCTTCTCCGTGATACCTATTTTCTGTTTATAAGCCTTCTTTAAGTTCAGTGAAGAAAAGTCTGTTTCTTGACGTCTCACATTTATAATATTTATATCCGAAAACTCTGTTTCGTCGTATGAGGTTTTATAGAAAAGTTTTCCAGGTGATCCTTTTTTTATCATTAAGATTTTAATATCCGACATTTTAACTGTTTCACCTTTTAAATTCTTAAAGATATTTTTTATGCTTATCTGCCTGGAAAGATCTTTAAAATCAATAATATCTTTGTGGCAAATTTCATGTACAGAAAATGGGTTCCCAGTTTTTTTGGCTTGCCTAATGATTGTGACGTACTGATCGGGAACAAAAATCGGGCCAGATTTCTTGCTTTTGCTAACCGCCTTTTCAATCACGGCATGGACATGGTCTCCTTCATTCTGGGTGTGGCCAGTAATTAAAAATTTATGAGTGACTGATTGTAGTGACTCCAGTTTTGAAACCGCGTACATGTATAGAGCGATAATAAACTTGTTCTTATTTTGCCCCGAACAATTATCTGTATAAAAAATAACATCCAATGTTTTTGACTCGTCTGTTGATCTGGACATAATATTTTCCTGTAAGTTCTTTAAGTAATTCCATACACAAGAACCAATTTCGTTAGCTCCTCTGTTAGCTTCTGCCTCATGCCAAACATAACAAGATGCCTAATTCGTTTGTAATTCATACATTTTCAGGTTGAATACATTTAATTTTGATACGTAGTAGTACGACGATGCATTCCCTGTAGGGCATGATAATACCGCCTGCAGATCAAATACTGCAACTATACTATTTGATGTTTTATCGCGTTGTTTCTCTATTCGTGACAACTCTTTTTCTAGCAGATGAGTGTCATACTTAGGTTGTATTTGATTTTTTTCTTCTCCACTTGCATCAGCGTAGGCGAGACATAGTTCACATTGATCTTTTTTAGGATTGAAAAATGCGATATTGAACTCTTCATTAAATATTGTATAATACATTAAATAATTTGAATAAGGAACATTGTTTTCCTGACACAACATCTTATAATCCCTATGGAGATCGGCAACCGACTTTCCCCCTTCTATATATTCTTTTTTGGTTTGGGAGCGGCAATAATGGCTTGGGATTTTTGGTATGGAATTTATATGGTTTCTGACACCTTGTTTAATAGCTTCTGAAACCGTGGAATGCTTTTTATGTTTCCCTCTCATTTCTGGCTTAAGAATCCCTGTGGTCATCGTTTCTTGTTTCTCGATAACTGTTCGTATGATTCTACTATTAATGCTTAATGTGGACATAAAAAAAAGTTTACAAACTCTAACTTTCTGCTCATTAACGACCAGGTGAAATGCTTGATTGAGACGTCGACTACCCTCTACTTTCTCATACCTATATTTAGGCTTAACAGATAACATACAGCTTGAAATAAAATCGCGTTGTCTTTGGAGATCACCCATGGCCCAAAATTCCTGAAAAATTTTTCGCCTAGTGTCTTCTGCGATTTTTTTAGTGCAATTCAAACGGCATTTATCGCCACAAGGAGGTAAAATCGTTTTCTCATCACGCTTTACTTTCATTACTTCGACGGATCCATCATTTTGTTTTGTTTTTCGAATAGATTCATAACTACATCCTGTATTTCTCAAACGTTTTGCTTTGTTCTTTTGCCATTCACCTTTGTCACGTTTTCGTTTCCTAGTTGTTTTCTCTGCTTGAGATGGGAATTGCACTGTACGACGCTCTGCATCCGTTCGAGGATGTTGAGGTACATTGACGTCTGAATCACTTGAAGACGAAAAGCTTAGATCTTTAGGAAAAAAATTGGGATCTGCCTCAGAACCGCCAGAGCCAAAAGGTTCAGATAACTCGCTTTCATCGCTATCTGAGTCACTACTTGAAGTGCAGTCCCTATTTTTATTCGAATTATTATTCACAAGAACACTGAATGGTGTAGCTTCTAAAAAAGAAAACAACAGGATAATTAAAAGAATTGCTTAAAGTAACTTCTCAAAATACACTAACCTTCTTCGAATACATCTTCTGCACTAACAGGAACGGTCAATGCGGAACTAATAGGAATATTTTTTACTCCTGTAATATCTCCTGTAACAGAAAAGCAGTCTTGATTCTCCTTTGAACTATTATAACATTCAAAACTAATGCAGTCTTCTGTTTTATCACAAGTAGTTTGAGGAATGTTTCCTTTTTCTTGCGTGCTAACCTGGCTTATTATTTCTAAAACACAAAAGTTATCTATATAGTTATCTGCTCACTAAAGGAGAACGGATCATACAGTTATAAGCCAAAAAAAAAATAACAACCTTTGTCAAGTACATCTAACCTCACAGGATCCAGTATTGTACGATTTTTCGAAGTATCTGCTAGGCCGATAGGGGCTTCTACAATAAACTCTTTTACACAGGAGCGTCTTTCTGTTTCCGGTAAGTATCCAAATAATTTAATTGATTATTGTTTTCCTCCTTTTCCATTGTAAACTGAATATTATCGTTAAGCCAATTTAAAAAATTGAGAAAGCCGCTCAAATTTCTTTCGGTACCAGTCCAAATACAGGTACTAAAAACTTGGGCTTTACTAGATGTTAGGGTCAATCGGGGTAGGTAAGTACTCGCAAACAGACAAAGATGCGCTTGGAAATATTTAGTAAAAGACATTTATTCTATTTAGAAAGGCCTAATAAACCGAAATACTAGTACATAGAGTGTTTTCTATATATTTCATGAAACATGTAAATGAGATCTGTTTTTTTTTAAAACAATTATTTTCACGATGTTTCATAAAGAACCATCCGCTTCTAGTATCCTCTTTACTTATTGTGTCTGTTGGATGCGAAACTAAATAAACAAAATGAATAAACAAATAGTTTTATCCCATTTTCAAATTGCAGGTACGAACTTTTATCTCTGTAACTCAACGAAAATATGAATTACTATAATTGCTCGTGCAAACATTGAAATAATATTTTAAATTACATTCAGAGAAACTGTACAGAAAAAATTTACTTGGATTAAGAGTCCATTCACTAGGTCGAAATAAGCCCTAAATCGGCGTTCGTCTCGTGTCTAATTATAAAAAAAACTATAAAAGATAGCGAATTTTAGTAAAAAAGTATTGAAAGATAAGACTTTAATCTAAGTCCCTATAGTAGTAATTTTTGGTATTTCTTTTTATTTTTAAAATTCCAGGCAAACAATCTTGTACTAAAATAGCGTTTTTTCAAAAATTATTTTCTCTAAAATACATGTATTAAACAAAAATTTGCTATTATAGGGATATAGTTTATCTTTAGATCTTTCCGGTGATATATAATTTATAACATTAAAAAGAAATTTTGTTGCAATTATAAGACAAATCCGGTACCCTTGCAATGAGGGCTAACTTAATAATTCGATAGTTGGAATATATAAGTCTCCACCCATCGGCCACCCATCCTCTCGATCCGACCCAACATTCATGCCTGTCAAATCTACAGAGAATGGACCCTTAAGACTGAAAGCTATTTTCAACATATGTTTTCAACGATTACTCATTTTTACGTAAAATCTTCACCGCACACTTACTAGAAATAAAAAGAAATAATACCTACCTAGTTAAGTTGGGAATAACCTCAAAATGCACGTGGTTATGTTTTTTTGCGAGAAAATATTAGGCAACGTCGCAGGGACTCGTATATACACTGAAAATATCATTTATAAACAGTGGACCTCACATGTTAGGTAAATATTATAAAGGGACTCGGATGTACGTTGAAAACTTGTATGTCTTAATTTTGGAAATATTTTACCCCTCAAGAAGGGTTATTATTAAATGTTATTAGGAGATTACAAAACATCAAAATATATAGTATAAAAATTAATCCTTCAGGTGGGCCTCGGGTGGCCTGTTAGTTATATCGGGCCTCGTTTTTGTCGCTGAATACGTATATATATATATATATATATATATGAGTTTCAAAATGTTTGCTGTATTCAGTAAGCCCAAGAGCATGTCTTATAATATTTTTTTTTGGTACACTTAGTAGATCGTATTGGCGGTTTATACCAAATCATACCATCTTCACTAGTACAGGTAGGCAAAACATCAGCAGTATCATTGTGATCATCTTGACTCTTAAGTTTCACTGCTTCGATAACATCCGATTTGGAATCAATTTCTTCAACATAATCCTCCTCACTTGATGACTCCTCAAAGAGGGGCAAATCTTCATCTAGGTCAAGATTTCCCTCGTGATACATTTGTAATTCTTCATCCATTAATTTGTTGGGGTTTTTTACTTTTCTACTTGCCATTTTCTAAAATATTGAATCACGAAGTAGAAATAAATAAATTATAAAATATGAATGTAACTTACCAAGCCTTATTATGATGTCAACTGAAAATGATAATTTTAGCCAAGTACTTCACTACTGATCCATCTGTCTTTCGAAGTAGAGGGGCTGCCACTGTGGACGACAACTGACTGGGTATATTTGAATATGGCTTTATTACCTCTATTGATTAATGAATTTTCATAAGCTAATCTTTTGCAATGAATTTCATTAGATAATCTGTTGGAAAATTGTTAGTGTTGATTAAAGTCACCCTCAGATAATGATTCCTTATATTTACGCCATAGCTGACATTTAATTTTTCTCTTAAATATGATTTCAGATGTTACGTAGGGTTTACGAGCATTTACAGTTTTGTGATAAACTCTCTTGTACTCTTAGAAACTGCTTGTTGTTTTGTTGAATTACTTGAAGTACAAACAAAATATCAGCGTGTTCGGACCGACCAATTGGTGGCAAATATTCCGCAGATGGTATCAAGTCTTCGTCATTGGTTAGACGGAGGTCGAGTAAAGATGGTGCATTGTTAGAACGAAATCTAGTGGGTTCAGTAATAAGTTGGCAGAGATTTGTATTTAAAAGCATATTGACAAAAAAGGAAGTGGGAGGGAGAGAGGGTTTATGTCGGGATAATTTCTCGTAATAAATCTCCTAAAACATTATTATAATTATTATGACTGGCTTATTCTAACTGCTACTACCACTTCTGGTTGGACGATAAGTACCAGCAAGGGTAAAGGAAAAAGAATTGTTGATAAGTTGAATTCATACTTTCAATGTTAGCGATTGTAATGAGCTGAATTGTAAATAGTAATATTTCTTGACATAAACAACAATTCTTATTACTTATATTTATATTATCTACTTGTTTCTATATTATATTAATACAGTGTTTAGTTATACTATATTTTATACAGACTATTTTTACGTCTGGTTGTCCCCTTCCAAGTATCCGACCTTGTCGCTGGTGGAGGGGCTTGCGTGCACCAATGAGTTAGAGAGCTAGGCCGGTGGTAGTCTCATTTGCTACCGATAGGGTCTCCCATGCCGGACAGGTCTCTGAGGAGGTGCCAGACTAATGGATACACGCACACACACATTACACTCAACACACTCACAACACACTCAACACACTCACAACACACTCAACACACTCACAACACACCTACACATACACACACACACACACACACACACACACACACACACACACACAGATATTCACGCGCGCACATACATGTACGCACAAGCACACATAACACAGACTCGCCCGGGTGGAAGTATCTCTCTTTATCTTACCCTCCTCCGTTGTACTTCGAGGCTGGACCCCATATCAAGATGGCCCTCGGAGAGGTAGCGGTGAAAGAAAACTGGGGGGGGGGTACACCTAGTGCCGCCTGTTAGTATAGGGGCCCACCCTTGCTTAGCCTGTGTAGGGGGCTGCCCTTTCAGCAGGTGTATAATCTCGAGTGTGTAGTAGTGCCAGGTGGCGCCTGGATCAGGGCCCTGCTGCACATCTCGGGGGGCTTCATCAGTGGCTGCCGACCCATCTGGTGGGAATTTTGTTTGGCCATGAACGAATAGAGGAGGCGGATACTGGGAGACTTCTAAAGTACTATAGTACCGAGCAAAACATGACACCACAGAGAAAACACAAATTTTTTAATGTCGTCATGGAAGAAATAGAATATAAAGAGAAAAGTAAAAACGTACCACCAAATCCAGAGCTCCCTAGCTCAAAGGAAGGTATACCAGAGGTGAGTATACCCCCGCCAAGTTCTTCCCTAGAAGAGGAGGGACGCTTGAGGTCCTCTGGGGGTGAGACCGAGGTGGGACAAGAAAGTTCCACCATGGATCAAACCTCCATAGAGAATCTCAAAAAAACAAAGAGGAAGGAAAGGAAGAAAGCTGTCAGAACGAGGAAGCGAAGAGAGGAAAGACGGGCTCGGAGGGAGCAAGTGCAGGTGCCAGGCAACCCAATAGGGAACCAGGTGGCTGCACGGGCTCCACCCACATCTGCAGCTGCGACACCCCCTATCAACCTGCCAGGCAACCCAATAGCGGACCAGGCGGTTGCATGGGCTCCACCCACACCTGCAGCTGTGACACCCCCTATTAACCTGCCAGGGACTAGTTCTGGGACACCGACGGTTCAAGGGATGGATAATGGAGGGTTTCAGCCAACACTCTCAAAGTCCCGAGGTCCTATTGCAAGGGATGCAAAACGGGAGAGTAAAAGGGAAGCCAAACGGCAGTCCTATGCCCTCCCTACTGCCCCCGCCTCAGTAAGGGACGGGAGGGAACCAAGGAGTTCGAAAGAACACCCGGGCTTCCCACCCTTAACAGGATGTAAGAGAGCATGGTCAGACAAAAGCACGCCCCCGGAGAGTCAAAGGAAGAAGCCAAAAGAGGCCAAGGCTTCGATGCCACCTGCCAAGTCGACCCACCATGTGCTCCCACTTCACAGGGGGAAATCTGGGGCGGCACTCCAGTGGGCACCGATGCTAAAACGTCAGTCAATGAGATCCAGCCCGGCTGTCAAAAGGGAAAATCAGGTGGTCATACTGTCCAATCGCGGGGGTGGTAGGGTGACGCCTGAAGAGGGAGACAGGGTGAGGCATCATCTTGTGTCGGAAATGTTCCGGACTATGGCAGGCCCCGAAGGGGGTCCTCGAGGACCAGAACTCCACTTCAGGAACTCTGGTCTGGTTGAGCCAGGCTGGTTCCTGGTGACGGCGCAGGATGGGGTCTCACTTAACTGGCTACTTGAGGGATGGGCACCTTTGGCTGATGGGGATGTCAGGTTTCACGCCCTGCGTGCGACTGACGCCCCATGGCCAGAAAAAATTGGCTTCTGGCTAAGAAGCCAAGCGGTTGACCTACCGAAGCTAAGAGGGATGCTGGAGCTCCAGAACCGATCCCTAGAGGTTAATAGGTGGCAACACGATGAGACTACAGGAGGACCTGGAAGGTGGCACCTAACCTTTATAGTGAGCCAAGAGGTCATAAGACGCTTAGAGGAGTCCCAGTGGGTGCTCTACTATGAGCTGGTTACGCTTGCTGTGCGCAGGTTACCGGTTTGGGGCGGAGAATCACAGCGGGAACCCCGGGCGTCTGGAAGGCCAGGGCAAACTGAGGACTACAGGGAATAGCCGCCTTGCCTGCACCATTTCAGCTTCAAAATGGGCACCTTGCGGGTGAGTCAAATTAATCTCCAGCACAGTTTGGCTTCCTCTGGGGAACTAGAGCAATGCTGACAGGGAAGACTGGTGAACTAATACTAATTCAGGAACCTTATGTTTACAGGAATCGAGTAAGAGGACTCCGAGGCTTTGGACACCAGATGGCAGCTGGTACGGAAGGAGGAGAGGAGGGACCTAGAACATGTATATTATATTAGCATCCAAGGATCTCCATATAATGCTATTGCCGCAGTTGGGGACCAGGGATGCTGCAGCGGTCATCTTCGAGTACAAGGTAAGTGAACTTAGAACTAAGGCCATAGTCTGCAGCATATCGCTCTCGTATGACTTAGGAGAACTACCGCCAACAAAAGAACTAGAAAACATAGTAATCTTCGCAAGGAATTTAGGTTTACCGTGAATAATTGGATGTGACGCCCATTGTCACCACACAGTTTGGGGCAGCAGGGATACTAATGCCCGAGGGTAGGCGCTGTTGGAATCTGATGTCTACAAACCTACAGGTAGTAAACAGGGGAAGAGAGCCAACCACATCAGATAAGAGGTGATTGACATTTGTTGGTATCTTAAAGCCTAGAGGAAGTAGTCTCGGAATGGAGAGTAATGAAGGACTGATCATAGAATGATTAGATTCAAGATGAAATTCGACCAACCAAAAACCGTCCAACGACGGAATCTGAGAGCGACTGACTGGGAAAGGTGTAGGATTAACTTGGGAGGCCTCAACGGCAGTCAAAGTGACCAAATTCCCTCTCCAGTTAGAAGAAGAGGTGAATAAACTTAGTAACCAAATAGTATCGGCCTATGAGGAATCCTGTCCGGTCAAGGCAGTAGGGGAGCGCAAAACTCACTGGTGAACTAGGATACTCGGGGATCTTCACTAGGTGACCAGGCGCTCTCTGAATCGAGCTGTCAAGGGAAAGACGGAGACCTCATGGGACGACTATAAGGCAGCAAAGAAGAATTTTAAGAAGGAATTAGGACACAGCAAGAGGTCTAGCTAGAGGGCATACTGCAAGGAACTAGAGTCCCTGCCTGAATCAGCTAGGCTGATGAAAATACTTAGCTGCGAAACAAAGGAGAAAATAAGGTCACTGAAGAGACAAGATGGGACTTGGACCACCACCAGTAAAGAGTCGCTGGAACTCTTGCTGGAAACGCACTTTCCAGGAGAGGGTGAAGCCACGATTGCACCCATGGTGGAACCAATACCCCAGGTGGATTGGCGTCTTGCCGAGGGAATGATCGAGGATGGCACCATAACCTGGACAGTGAACTAGTTCAACCCATACAAGGCAGCAGGGCTGAATGGGATCTTCCTGGCGCTATTGTAGAAGGGCTTGGGTATCCTCCTACCGTACATAAGGAGGGTTTTTTGAGCCAGTCTAGCGCTGGGATATGTTTCCCAAGTCTGCAGAGTAGCCAAAGTGATCTTCATTCCCAAGGTGGGAATAGGGGATTACACGACTGCGAAATCACTTAGGGTAATCAGTCTTACATCATTCTTGTTTAAGACTCTCGACAACTTGTAGATAGGTTTTTGATGGAGGGGATGTTAACTAGACACCACATCCATGAGAATCAGCACGCATATATGCGAGGGAGGTCCACAGAAACAGCTCTGCATAATGTTGTGCATAAAGTGGAAAGAGCACTTCATTTCAAAGAGGTTGCCGTTACTATATTAATAATAATAATAATAATGCCTTTATTGCCCAACAGATAAAATCCATTTACAGGACAAATTATAATATATAAATTACAGAGGAAAAAAAAAGAAAAATAAATAAAAGATAGCAAAATAAACAAACAGAAATAATAGATAGTGATACATAGTAATAAATTACATAAACTATAATAATTTAATCATTGAAATGCTGGTATGCTAATCTTATAAGATCAGATAATGAACAACAAAAAATATCACAAAACTGACTTAAAGAATTAAAATTATTACACATAATATGTATCGGTGATCTTAATAACAAGTTAGAATTAGGCATCTTACAACTGAAAGTTACATTTTGCCTTGAATTCAACCTGGGTACATAGAAGTTGATAGCAGAAAGCAGAGAGTCACAGTCAATATTGTGAAGCAGTTTAAATAAAAATATTAAGGATGAGCATTTTCTCCTTGCCTCAAGACTTGTTATTAAAAACCTGTTGGTTAAAACGTCATAAGAAATCTCTCTCTCAGGGTAGACACCATCCTCCTTAACACGTTGAGCCCCGGGTGGGTTTATTTTGACCCACGATCCAAAAGTCCCATTGGACCGCGTGGCACATTTGCTGCCCACGCGAATGTCATGTATTCAGACCATAATGTAAAATGAAATACCCACGTTTAGATGCTTAATGCATAGGAACTGTGCAAAGCCGGTCCCGGGGGACACGTGCATATTAGCGGTTTGTGAATATCTTTACATATTAGTGGTATATTTTCAATATAAAAAAATTACTAAGTAATGCTTGGAAAAAAAGTGATTTATTTTGACATTTTATTTACAAATGGTATAGTTTACAATATGAAAATATAAGTAATCAATAAAACTATTTTTTTACGGATTTATGGGAGATAAAGAAACAAGTTACACAATAAAATGCCTTACAGGCAGAACACATGTACTTGGTTCTTGGGCATTTACTTTGAGCGGTTTTCCTACCTTCAACGTCTTTCATATGCTTATAACATTGTGTACATCTTTTTCTGGGAGTATCACTCTCAACCAATTCATGTTCAGTATAATTCTCATTGTTTTCGTCTTCGAAGTTTGACTCATTTATTTTCAGCAATTTCAGAGCTAGTTGCTCTTTATATGCAGTAATTTGAATATTACTTTGTGCAATCTCTTTGAATACTAAGAAAGCATTTACCAGTGCTGACCCCAATAGTAGCTCCATGGCTAACTTTCGGTACCATTTATTACCGCGTCTAAGACAATGAGAGTATGCTTTTAGCTGATCTGATATGTCGATGTACCCTTTCGAGTCATTATACTCAACAACAGCTTGAGGTTTAGAGACTTCTTTACCGCGCTGACGAACTATTTGCACAGCATCCGTATGCTTAGTGGAAAGCATTAGGACATCTCGCTTGTCCTTCCACTTTAGCATAACTATGCCATTGTTGCTTTCTTGAGCAAAAACCCCATTTTTGTCTAATTTTTTAGCAACTACGTCTTTTGAGTTCAATTTTCGGTTTGAACGAATGGTACCAACCAAGTGCGTTTTTCATTGTAGCAGTTCAGTAGTTAAAGCTACACTTGTATAATAGTTGTCAGTGAAAAGTGTGCGACCACAGTCTAAAAGTCCATCCATCATTTCCATCACAACTTTGTGCGAAGCACTACCAGTTTCTGAGGCATCTGTCCCACTATACACTCGTACGTTATAAGTATAACCCTTTTCTGTACATAACTTGTACAATTTTATACCAAACTTGTGGCGTTTATTTTTTATAAATTGTTTGAACCTCAAACGACCACGGAACGGAACCATTGTTTCGTCGATACATACGTTGTTTCCTGGGGTCAGTATCTCTTGAAACTTTTGATTTAGCATTTTTACCAGTGGAGACACTTTACGAAGTCTATCATTTGCATATGATTCATCTAAATTGTCATTGAAATGCCACATTGTTAGTAATTGTTCAAAACGATTTCTAGTCATTATCTTGTTGATGCTATTTCCATACAAGAAATTTTTACTCCAATAACTTCTAAGTCTAGGTAGTTTGAATAGTCCCATCCAGAGCAAGATTCCTATAAACTTTTCCATCTCATCTTGGTCAGTAGGAACCCAAGCTTTGGTTTTAGATCTTTTTATTGGCCCAGTTTGTCTAGCATATAAGTTTGTTTGATCAACCATGTAATTTATTATTTCATCGGAAACAAATATTTTATAAATATCATATGGATCTTTATCATAAAAGTCATAGTAAATTGGCTTTATTCCAATTTGTCCTTGATATTTATCAAATGTTTTCATATTTGATCCATCTACAGGCCCCCAAACTATATTATCTAAACCGTCCGAATCAGATACATTCGCAGCAACGACGTCTTCAATAACTTGATCTATCTGTAATAAAAAAATTGCTACACACACAGACTACTAAATAAAGTAAACATACCGTATTTCTAGGAATAGGAGAAATAGATTCATTTGCAGAAATCGCTCTCGTTTCTGTATTGTCACTCAAATCGAGTAGATTTCTCGGAGAACTTGATTTTGAGGTAGATGGTCCGGGTTCAAATCTTCCTCTCTTTGAGTTTTGTACACATACTTCATTATCAGCACTTGATGAACTACTTCCACTGTCACTAGGCATATATTCATCAGACGTATAAACGTCCCCAAATAATTCACTTTCCCGATCGTCTTCATCAGACAAAATATCTTGCCACAATAATTTCAATCTCTCTTGCTCACGCTCGTAATTTCTCATTTTTACAACTTCTTACACGTAAATGCTCTAAATACAACTGTGACTGCTGCACTCACAAACAATAGTTGTATTATACTGGATATAACGACAGGAATCAACGTGCAGAAAGAAATGACATGCGCAGATGTGAGGTACCAGTTAGTACCTCGCCGGTCCAAGACTGGTCTAGCTCGCGAGATACAAACGTGTACCTCAAATTCAAATGTCAATAAAGTGTCAAAATATAATATGATTGTGAAAAATATACGCTTAGTGTATCTCGCCGACTGTATTTAAAAATATTTGTAAAAAAAAATGCCGGGCCTGGCATTCCAAAAATCGTATCTATAGCGGGGTTCAACGTGTTAAACGCTAGATATTTCAAAAACCTTCTCCGAACACGTTCTAACATTGACTTCTGATTCTGATTCTGATTCTGATTCAAGTCTTGAACGCACATAAGCAAAATATAGAATTTTTAATGAGTTAGTATTAGTAAAATCCTTACAGTTTCTGATAATGAAACCATAAAATTTTAAAGCATAATTAGCTTAATTAGCTTAATTTGTTATGAGCGCTAAATGCTCATTAAAATTACACTTTCAGTCAAACATTACACCCAAATCCCTAAAAGAGCCGCACCTGGCCAAAGGAAGATTGTCTATGTTATAATTGAATTCACAATAAGTTTGTTTCCTGGTAAAGCTGACTACCTTACACTTTGAAGGACCAGGTGCAACCTGTTTATTAGACACCAATGCTGGATATTATCAAGTTCCAGCTGCATATTTAAACAATCATCTAAAGTAGATATAGCCGAAAATATCTTTAAGTCATCTGCATATAGAAGTTTGTAACAAGTTATAGTATCAGTCAAATCATTTATGAATAATAAAAATAGAAGGGGCCCAAGAACTGAGCCTTGAGGTACCCCCGACGTGGCAATGTAAGTGTTGGAACTAAAACCATTGTGTAACTAACAAATTGGGGTCTTTTATGAGGATATGACTTTAGTAATTCAATAGACGTTGCATAAACCAAAATTTGCCAGTTTGTGTAATAAAACTTCATGACTGATCCTATCAAACGCCTTTGAAAAATCTGTGTAAATGACGTCCACCTGCCCTCTATTATCAAGTATATTAGAAATATATTGCGTTAATACGGCTAAATTTGTGACGGTAGATCTACCTTTCATAAAACCATGTTGATATGGAGAAATTCGATTCCTAAGTGACAAGTAGATACGATCATAGAGAGCAATCTCAAAGACCTTTGAAAAGATGCAAATTATAGATATAGGCCTGTAATTTTCAACTAGTGATTTGTCACCGCTCTTAAAAACAGGACAAACTCCTTCCAGCGATTTGGGAACGTATTTGTTTTAAGTGCAAGATTAAATAAGTGACAGGGGATTCGCTAAAACTGCGGCACAGTCTTTAACAACATTTGAAGGAATATTATCGGGACCGGATGTTAATTTATTTTTATATAATATACGAGTATATTCTTTGATATAGAAGGAGCCTTTGATAAGGCAAGGAGTAGGACTATCTGCGATACCCTTCAGGCCAGAGGAACACCAGTAACAATGGTCAGATGGGTTAGATCCGCGTTGGAAGGCAGGAGGGTTAGCGCAGCCTTAGGGGACTGCCATCTGGACATGGGGGTGAGAGGGGCGGGTTGCCCATAAGGCAGCTCCCTATCGCCCCACCTATGGTGTCTTGTGATGGATGGTCTCTTGAGATACCTTACCTCCCAAGGGTTCCATACGCAGGCTTATGCAGACGATGGGCCTGCAGTCCTAGTGGCTGGTCGCTTCTAAAATCTAGTTTGTGATAGAATGCAGGTAGCCTGTAGGATAATTGAAAAGTGGTGTAGTGAGATGGGTCTGTCAGTCAACCTTAGGAAGACTGAGATGAGAAAACTAGATGAATTCAGAGCACCCACTATGCACCAATAACCTCTGACACGTGTAGGAGAGGTGAGATACCTAGGGGTGACCGTAGATAGCAAGTTGATCTGGGGGCCACATGTTGACAAAATTATTCAAAAGTCAACGACCGCCTTCTGTCAACTAATAAATAAATAAATAAACTTATTAATAGCATATAGCTAACAAAAATACAAATGTACAAAAGTTTAACTTTATAAACCAAATTCAGTAATACAGTATAGTTATAATTAGAGACTCCACATTACACATTAAAACACCACAACTACACAAAATATCAAACACCAACATATTCTTAATATGATTTTTACAGGCATATTTAAATTTATCTACTTTAGTTAGCTGCTTTATGAATGCAGGCAAATCATTGTAGATTTTTAAACCTTTATGAAATAAACTGTTTTGGGTATAATTATGTCGAACTGTGTGTATATAAAAATGTTCCCTATTTCTTGTATGATATTCATGTATGTCTCTTACAAATATACAATTCTGAAGTAAATGCGGAGGAACCATTTCATGCAAAATCTTGTATATAAATATAGTATTTAATGTAACAATTTGCCTTACACTAAGAATATGCAACATTTGCAACATATACTTTGCGGTTGACCTGTTGTTACATTTTAGTATTTGTCGCATGGCTCTATTCTGTCTCTTTTGAAGAATACTTAATTCACAGTTATTTAATAAAAACAATATTGTTGAACAGAAGTTGAAGTGGGGTAAAATTATAGATTTATAACTGGACAATTTAGACCATACACTAAGATCTTTCTCAACCCTTCCCAGTAAATTTGCTTTTTTTGCTATTTTGTTCGTTATATATGTAGCTTGTTTGTTAAAGAGGAGATGTTGGTCTATGATAACTCCTAGATATTTAATATCTTCTACTTGTTCAATTTTTACGTTATCCATTAGTATGTCAGGATGATTAACAGTATCTATTTTACTTAATTTACTCTTAATTAACAGAAATTTTGTTTTGTTTGTATTAATATGAAGACTACTTTTCTTTAACCAATCTGAGACATAATGTAACTCTGAATTTATAGTATTTATAATACTGTTAATATCATTTCCGACCACATAAATTATTGTATCTTCAGCAAACATTTGTATATTTCCCTTTGTAACGTACAACACTAAATCATTTATGTAAATTATGAACAGGTTAGGGCTTAGGACTGTGCCTTGCGGCATACCATAAGTTGATAAAGACTCTGATGACTTGCGACCATTATATTTCACCACTTGTCTGTGATTCTGCAAATAACATTCAAACCATTTAATAATCGTTGGACCTAGACCGTATTGTTTTAACTTTAACAGCAGCAGATCTCTGTTAATAGTTTCAAAAGCACGTTTGAAATCCAGGAACACTACCGATTCATTGAACCGATTCCCGACAACGTAGACGTAGTTGTGTTCCAGTGTGATAAATTTGCTTATTTTGTTGATAATGTGTCATGGTAATTCTTCATTTTTGGATGGTAATTGTGTAACATGTTGAAGACAGGAATACGTTAGTTAATTTTTGTTATAAACAAGGGAGCAGGTGTTATTTGATTGCAAATCATACTCGGGATTGCCAAACCGATAGAATACGTGAAAAGAAAAAAATACCAAGAAAAACTTAGTGAACAAAAAAGTAATAAACTCTATAAGTAAAGATACATAGTGTTCAGGTCCGTATTTTAATATATACCTAAATATGGTGATGTGTTTTAAGTGTTCAGTCAAGGACCCCAAGGATGCATTTGTATGCGATGGATGTAAAAAAGAATATTGTAAAAAGTGTTCTGAATTGGGTGAAACTGAAATAAGATGTTACCAGTTAAAAAAACGTAGACTTTCATTTCTCTGTGATACTTGTGAACATGGTTTGCCAAGTATTCCTGATATTTTGAAACAAAAGAACTGCAAGCTGAAGTTATTGGTTTGAAATCTACCATTGATAGTAATTCATCACTTGCTCCTACTCATAATAATATAAATCCCCCAGAAAGTGAAGATATTATAGCGGAAATTGTAGAACGGCATAGGAAAGCCTCTAATATTATGATTAAAAATATTAAGGAGTCACAGTCTGCATCAGCACAAGAAAGAAAAGAAGAAGATGTTAATGCCGTGAAGGATATTATTAATAATATAAATGTTGATGTGTCAAGGGTTGCAGTATTTCGCGTTGGTAAATATATTCCAGGGAAAAATAGATTGACAAAAGTTGTATTAAGTAGTCCTGAAGATGCTCTCACTGTTCTGAAAAATAAGAGAAGTATTAATATACCAGGTATTACAATTTTTTCTGATCAAGCGAATCAACAAATACAATATTTTAAAACAGTGAAAAACAAGTTAAATACTATGATTGCAAATGGTGATTTGAATAAAACTATAAAATTTATAAATAATAAGCCCACAATAGTTACTAAAAATTTAAACACAAAAAACATGTAGAGTATCCTGATATACCTTATCACAGTGAGATATTGTATTTGAATATCCAAAGGTTTACTGCACACAAGTCGGAAGTGATAGCTAGTATTACATGTTATAAACCAGCTGTAATAATGTTAAGTGAGGCGAGAACAACGGTGGAGATATATGATGTTGAGTTGCAACTAGTGGATTACAATCTGGTAAGGTGTGACTCTTCCTCTAGACATACTGGTGGTGTGTTGCTGTTTATCAGAGATGATGTAATATATACGGTAGGGAAGTCTTATGTCCTTGATGGTAATTATTGGTGTAAAGTAGTTAAACTTAATTGTATAAATTCTACTTTTTTAATTGGGTGTGTGTACCATTCACTAAGTGCTAGTCATGCAATATTTTGTGAGAATTTTGAGGATATTTTTGATGATCTCTTTTCTACTGGTAATAAAACACTTCTTATTGGAGACTTTAATCTAAACTATTTAAGTAATGAATTTTATAGTGTTAAAATAAGAAATTTATTTAATATGTTTGGGATTAAGCAACATGTTGAGAATTGTACAAGAATTACAAATGATAGTTCAACTTTAGTTGATTATGTAATTTCTAATTATGATGGTTTAATAGTGAAGGTTCATCACATTCCGAAGATTACTGACCACTCAATAATTTCTGTGAATCTGTGTAAGAATAGGGTACAGTGCCAGTCAAAAATTATAAAATCTTTTAGGAATCTAAGTATACCAAATTTGTACAAAATAAATCTGGAATTGATCTCATCAAATTTTTCTCTTAGCTGTACTGATGTGAATGTTGTATACAGGGTGAGTTTTTTTCGATGTTTAGTGTAGGGATCTGGGAAAGTATAAGAGATACAAAAAAGCTTAAATGAAGAAAGATGTGCAGTTTTATGATCCTTATTAAATGTTATTTTTATTTTTTGAAAAAACGTCATGGCTGAGTTCATATTTGGAAAAATCCGAATTCCGCCAATTCCACCAGATGCGTGTAGCTCCGTTGCTATTTATTTTACAAAAAAACTTTAAATTACAAAGTTTCAGGTTTTTGCAGTGTTAATAAGACAGGGTGATCAAATTGTTCGTGTACACTTTCGTTTTCAAGTTATAACATAAACTTCAAGTTTTTTAAATGTAAACCATAGTTAGCTATGAGCTAGAAAAAAATGTCTTTTGTTATGCTTTCCAACGATATAATATTTGGTATTTTTATTTTGAAAAATGGTGAACTGCGGCCGTTTTTAACTTTTCAATTGCTCGTTGACGTAGATGGCTGTGAAAACAATCGAAATGTTTACTGACAGTTACTGTAGCATTATTTGACAGTTAACTTTTCTTTCTTAAAAGTCGTTTCAATTGCCAAAGACAATGAATTTTTCAAACGAGGAAAAGCGTGATATTATTGAGTGTTATATTCGTTGTGATAAAAACTTCGTTCGAGCTGCACAGCAATACTTCGAACAATATTTCGATCGTCGACAGCCTAGTCTACCTACATTCAGAAGACTGTATGACAATTTGGGACAATATGGTTATCCGTTGAATTGCCGTATAATTTTCACAGCCATCTACGTCAACGAGCAATTGAAAAGTTAAAAACGGCTGCAGTTTACCATTTTTCAAAATAACAATACCAAATATTATATCGTTGGAAAGCATAAAAAAAGACATTTTTTTCTAGCTCATAGCTAACTAT
This sequence comes from Pogonocherus hispidulus, assembly GCA_963924545.1. Classification (NCBI taxonomy): domain Eukaryota; kingdom Metazoa; phylum Arthropoda; class Insecta; order Coleoptera; family Cerambycidae; genus Pogonocherus; species Pogonocherus hispidulus. Next base: position 12,048,444 of record OZ004697.1, on the reverse strand, counting down.
GGTTTACATTGTGATAAGTGAATGAAATACTTAACAAAGATGCAAAAAATTTTATGAACAAACCATTATTTATTTTAAGGATATTAAAGAAATTGTTCAGAAAGCCCACTGTTATTATTAATGCACAAGATACATATTTTTGAAACAGAATTTGAGGCTTTTCTCACAGAACCCCTATCAATATTGTTAAAAGCTTCCTGAACAGCTTCCATAAGATCCTCTAGTGTCGCATAGGTTGTCCGATAAACGTTATCTTTTATTGTCCCCCACAAGAAAAAATCTAAAACTGAAAGATCAGGGCACCGGGGAGGCCATGCGACTGGTCCATTTCTTCCAATCCATGAATTGGGAAAAACTTCATTTAAATGAGTTCACACAGGGAGATGATTATGTGGAGGTGCACCATCGTGCTGAAACCATTCAAGCATAGCACGATCCTCTAGGTTTAATTCATCTAACATATTCTCAAACTCGTTTTGCAGAAAGTGCAAGTAAACTGCACCAGTTAAAGTGCCTTGGTAAAAATACGGTCCGAGTATTCTTGATCCAATAACACCACACCAAACATTAAATCCAAACTTAATTTCCGGCCTCCTTTGTACAACATGATGCGGATTTTCTTGCATCCAAAGGTGCTCATTGTGTCGGTTGAAAATTCCACAATTTGTGAAACGGGTTTCATCAGTCCACAGTACTCTATATTAAAATTGTTGATCAACCCTACACATATTCGTAAACCATGTACAAAATTCTAAGCGCCTTTCAGAGTCACCATGGTGCAACGTCTGTGATACTGATAGTTTGTATGGATGAAATTTATGTTTCCTTAGTACTCTTACGACAGTTCTCCGTGTCGTACCTGCCTCTAATGCAATTTGCCGTGTTGAAATTGAGGGATTTTGTGTAATACAAGCTAGTACATTTATTTCTGCAGCTTCATTTATGTTATTTTCTCTATTTTTGAGTTTACAGAAAGAACCATATTGTCCCAAATTGTCATACAGTCTTCTGAATGTAGGTAGACTAGGCTGTCGACGATCGAAATATTGTTCGAAGTATTGCTGTGCAGCTCGAACGAAGTTTTTATCACAACGAATATAACACTCAATAATATCACGCTTTTCCTCGTTTGAAAAATTCATTGTCTTTGGCAATTGAAACGACTTTTAAGAAAGAAAAGTTAACTGTCAAATAATGCTACAGTAACTGTTAGTAAACATTTCGATTGTTTTCACAGCCATCTACGTCAACGAGCAATTGAAAAGTTAAAAACGGCCGCAGTTCACCATTTTTCAAAATAAAAATACCAAATATTATATCGTTGGAAAGCATAACAAAAGACATATTTTTCTAGCTCATAGCTAACTATGGTTTACATTTAAAAAACTTGAAGTTTATGTTATAACTTAAAAACCAAAGTTTACACGAACAATTTGGTCACCCTTTCTTATTAACACTGCAAAAACCTGAAACTTTGTAATTTAAAGTTTTTTTGTAAAATAAATAGCAACAAAGCTACACGCATCTGAAGGAATTGGCCGAATTCGGATTTTTCCAAATATCTAGTCAACCATGACGTTTCTTCAAAAAATAAAAGTAACATTTAATAAGGATCATAAAACTGCACATCTTTCCTCATTTAAGCTTTTTTGTATCTCTTATACTTTCCCAGATCCCTACACTAAACATCGAAAAAACTCACCCTGTATAATAACCTTGTTTTTGTATGTGAGAATGTACTTAATAATATTGTACCGACGATAAGTTACAGAGTTGATGAGAATGGTGTGCCTTGGTATGATTATGAAGTAAGCAGAAAAGCTAAGATGAGAGATATGGCATATCGAATGTATATTTTGAATAAAAATAATTTTAACTGGCAAAATTACAAAGAACAGCGTAACCAATTTGTAAATTTGTTAAAAAGTAAGAAGCAGACCTACTGTTTCAATAAAATTGATATGCACAAGCACAATTCGGTTAAAATGTAGAAAACCCTTAAAACTCTTATTAATATAAATAGTGATGGTTGTGATTTCAAGAATGGTGTTCAGTTTAACCTAAATGGTGAAATAAAATTGATTAAAAATGACGTAGAACTGGCAGATCAATTTAACAGTTATTTTATAGATAGTATTAAAGACATAATCAATTCAATTGAAGTAGATGATGAATTGAATGTTGTGGATAATACGGTTCTTGCTAGGTTTACAGATTTTAAACTGATTAATTTACAGGAATTGGGTAAAGTCGTTAAGAGTTTAGATAATACATGTTCTGTTGGTGAAGTACTTAGTGGTAAGCTTAGGTTAGGTTAGGTTCAAAGGTGAGTGGGCCGAAAACCAGACCCTCCACCGCGACCATGTGGTCTATTGTGGCTCACACCTACTTATATTTCACCCAACAGGTCCAGCTTCTTAATGTAGCTGATCACCTTATTGGGTGAGAATTTGTTCAGATCCTCTGGCAGAAGTTGTCCTTTGCCAAATAATGAGTATCTGATCCTTTCCCCAGCAGGGCAGGTGCACAATATGTGTTCTGCCGTTTCATCATCTTCTAAGCACAGGCGGCACTCAGCATCTTCTGCTAGGCCGAATTTGCACAGATGATATTTTAAACGGCAGTGGCCCGTATATAGGACAATTACAGTTCGTAGGTGAAACCTGCTTAACTCTAGAAGTTTTTTAGTTCTTGTTTTTGAAGGGTTTATTATAAACGCCTTCGAATGAACTAATCGTGGTAGTTCCTGCCAGTACTGGAGGATTTGCTCCTCAGCCCGGGTCAAGAGCGTTGCTTTGGCAGTACTCGAGGATATGCCAAGCACCGGTTCTGGTCCGACAAATTCAGAAGCAGCATCCTCCCTAGCTAGAGAGTCGGCTGCCTCATTCCCTTCATGGCCAGAATGGCCTGAGACCCAGACCAGAGTTATTCTATTTTTTCTGCTCAATTGAGCAAGTGCCTGCTGGCAGCTCCATACCGTTTTTGAGTTGCAACGGTAGGAACCAAGAGCTTTAAGAGCTGCTTGGCTGTCTGAGAAGATTTTTATCGATTTGCGTGTAAGTTGCCTTTGTTCCAGCCTCTGTACACACAATTCGATGGCATAAATTTCTGCCTGAAATATAGTTGCATAACTGCTAGTGGTAAGCTTATAAGAGAAACCTTTGGTACAATTGGACATGTGTTTCTCCATTTAATTAATACTTCTCTTGATACAGGGGTATTTCCGGATAATTTAAAAACTACCATCGTAACACCAATTCAGAAGATGTCAGGTACAAACAAAGCCTGGGAGTTTCGGCCAATTAACACGTTACCTAAAATAGAAAAACTGCTTGAGCTTGTGGTTTACCAGCAACTTACTGCATATTTAGATAGTAATAGGATTTTAATTCAAAGTCAATCTGGTTTTCGTTCTAAACATTCTTGTGAAACGGCATTGCAGCTTACAATAACTAAATGGAAGAAAGCTATTGATAAAGGGGATTACATTATTGCTGTATTTCTCGACTTAAAAAGAGCTTTTGAAACTATAGATCGTGAAATACTATTAAAAAAACTATACAGTTATGGTATTCAAGGTAGTTTTGGAGTGGATACGTGATTATTTGAGAAACAGAAATCAAATAACTAAAATAAACCATACTTTATCATCAAGTAGGATAAATGATTTTGGTGTTCCTCAGGGAAGTGTTCTTGGACCTCTGCTGTTCCTACTGTATATAAATGATATAAACTTATACCATGAATGTGACTTTCTGCACCTGTTCGCCGATGATACTCTTTTATCAATATCTACTAGTAATCTTATCACGGGAATTAATAAAATGAATCAATCTTTAAATCAAATTAATAAATATTTAAATAACAATAAGTTAAAATTAAATGTAGAGAAAACGAAGGCCATGATATTAACAACTGTCTATAAATACAAGAACATAAATATTCAGGAGGTAAACATTAGTATTAACACTAGTACCATAGAGATTGTTGTGCAATTCAAATATCTGGGATTTATGGTTGATAATTATTTATCGTTTGATGCACAGTTTAATTATATGTACAGAAAAATTAGTAAAAATTTATTTCTTTTCTCGAATTTCTAATAATCTTTCTTGTTATTCTGCTATCACTGTTTACAACAATATCATCTTGCCACATTTTGATTATTGTGCGAGTCTGATATATTCTTTTAATTTAGGTAAATTAACAGCCCTGCAAAAATTGCAAAATAGATGTATGAGGATTGTATTAAAATGCAATAGATATACCAGTATAACTTCCATCTTAAATACTTTGGGGTGGATGTCTGTAAAGAGTAGACTTTTTTATATATCTATGACTCATCTTTAAAATACTGAATAATTTTTGATGCCATCTTATCTGCAGGAATTTATTGTATATAACTTTCAAAGGCATGATTATTCTACAAGATCAACTACGGATATCTATATTCATAGATGTAACTTTACAACTACTATGAAAACGTTATTGTACAGGGGAATGGATGAATTTAATAAGCTTTCTAATTTTATTAAGGCAAGCAGGACGGTTCCGGAATTTAAGTCCAAGATTATTGAGTACATTAAGAATCATTGAACCATTAGATTATTGAATAATTGATAATATTGTCGCGATTTGAATTATATATGAATTGTTGTTGTAATAGTTGCATATGTTTTACAGTCCATTTTTGTTTTCTGTTAATTTTTATTTTTTTGTATTAAGTGTCTATGTTACCATGATGTATGTTTGTATCTATTCTTAATATATTAGGTTTATAATGTCTTAGTTATTATATGTTAGTGGTATTTCATATATTGATTGCCGTTGATGTTGTCTATATTTATTATTACTGATATAGTTGTGTATATATTAGGATGCCTAATTTACCGCAATAAATCTATCTATCTATCTATCTACCCCAATTATCATCTTCTGCTCTAACACATCTTTCCATTAATATAGCACTGACTTAATAGCACTCTCACATGAGTTGTTGTTACGAAAACCTGCTTGATACTTTGTTATAATTTTATTAGTTTCTATATAATTTACAAATTGCTCATTCACTGTCATTTCTAGTAGTTTTTCTATCTATCGTATCTATTCATAGCGACTAGTCCACTTTTGTCACAGAAAATTTACGATATGTGTTGAACGTAAAATATTTACAAGTCAATTTTCTTTATTTATCTTCTAGTGTCGAAACAACGTCTGCTGCCACCACCTAGAGGCCAACCCAGAGAGCCACACTGAGGTGCGAGTGTTCCCCCTGTGCAAAGTCTACAAGATGACGCCCCACAAAGGCGAAAGGTGATGCCTCATACGGACTGCCCGAGCTCGACTGGGTGCTCAATTCCTGGCCGGAACCCAAATCCTAAATGTCCAGACTGATTCTCACAACATTGACTTGTATTCCAACCCACCCCACCGCCTTGAGTTTCTGTGCGGAGATTCTGCTACCTCCAGGGCTCCCCTAAACCCAACACCTCCGCCTCCAAACCCCGTACACACCCCAAGCTCAACCTCGGCACCAGCCTCAGCGCCTAGCCCCGCACATCCCTCAGCCGAAGTGGCAGACCCAGTAGCCAAGTACCCGAACTCTGCAGCCTGGGATGTAGAGCTGTACGACGCCATTTAGAAGTCGACTACCGTCCAGCACACCGACTAGTCCTGTCTGTCTCCGCCTCTGCTACGCATACGAAGTATTAGAAGGTAAGCCTCCATCCTAAGTCGTGAAGTTAAACTACTGCGCAGGTACAGCTAGTTTTCCCACCACCAGGCACGAAAGTTCCTGATAGTTAGTGGACAAATCCACCAGTACCGACAAAATATAGACAAAAATTGCTGTTGAAAAAATTGGTATTATATAATAATAATAATAATCTTTATTTCAAAATAATGTTAACAATTATACACATAACTGACAACACTGAATGAAATGATGTCAAACACACAAAAAACCAAAGAGTCAAGTAATGTTAGCATTGAGATATTTATTTATGCTATATGGTTCAATATTAATAATTATTAGTTTTTTAATTTCTTTTTTAAATTTCTTACCTGAGCTTATATTTTTTATATGCAGAGGTAGTTTGTTTTAAAGTTTTATTGCCATGTACCGAGGTGATTTTTCCATTACAGTTAATTTATGATTAGGGTATTTAAGGTCATTTTTCTAGTATAGTAATTATGTGAAAAAAACAGTATCCAGATCTTGTTTTTTCTTGAAAATGTACATCAGACATTCTAAAATGTATAAACCATACAATGATAATATTTTATTGGATCTAAATAAAGTTCTGCAAGAATCCAGAAATTTCAAATGATTGATAATTAATCTAACTACCCTCTTTTGTATAACAAATATTTTTTGAGAATTTTTATTTGCAGCCCAGAAAATGATGCCATACCTCAAAATCGATTCAAAATTTGCATAATAAATTGGTGCCTCATGCTCACCTTTTCTAAATATCTGTTAACTGCCCTTATCCCATAAGATATTTCACCCAACTTGGAAGCTACTTCATCAATGTGATGAGACCAACTCGGACAGTCATCTATATGAGCTCCTAGTAACTTTGTTACGGTGGATAATTCAAAAGTTTTATCATCCAATTTTATGGTACTTGGTCTATCATCTGAAGATTTATTAGAGAAAAGTACCACTTTGGTTTTAGATTCATTTAATACCAGTTTGTTTTTCTCTAACCAGTTTGTTGTGTTATGAAACAAATCCACACAATCATCCACTAGCTTCAGGATATACTCTTCCACCTGCCAAAATACTGGTGTCATCAGCATAAAGAGTAGTGAATTGATTTGTCATCAGAGGTAATTGACATTGGTCATTCATATAAATAATAAATAACAGAGGACCAACTATACTGCCTTGCGGTATACCTATTACTGTCGAAACAATATCTGATCTAAACGTAGTAAAATCTTTCCAGATACACACCCTTTGCTCCCTATCAGTTAAGTAAGAGGTGAACCATTTCAATGCATTGCCGCGAATTCCATATCGATCTAATTTTGTTATCAAAATACTGTGATCAAGACAATCATAAGCCTTTGACAAATCCAGACTAGACTGCCAAGTGTCGTGTGTACATTTAAAACTAGTTGTAGCGCTCCCTTAATGGGTGTAGTGAGAATTAAAACAAAGTGGGACTCAAATAATAGATATTAAAATGTTTTTTTAAGTTTCACAATATAAATTTACTTTTACTAGGATAGAAATAAAATAACAGCAATATTTAATGGCTTTATTATTATTTATAACACATATCTACAAAACTTAAAAATGTACAAAACTACATACCAGCAAATGATTTTACTTATCAATTATTACATTTAAATATGTTTTATGACTATAAGTTATGTGTTGAGTCTCTTTATACATATTTTCTATTTTTTTTTCTTTTTCAAATAGTTTACATATTTTTTACAAGCTAAAGTCTAACTTTATTGTAACTAGTTTTTGTGGCAAAGAAGTCTAACCCGTTCAAAGGTTTATTAATATTTTTTGTCCAAAACTAAAAATAAACTAACTATCGAATCAACCACTTGATGTTTTAAGTTATGTGTTTCACAACCTATATTAACATTTTCTTGTATGAAAACATTAATCAATGATTGCTTCAAGTTAGATAGTTTAAGTTATGCAGTAATCATCTAAATATACTTCTAAATTTTTAAAGCACAACATAAAAAGTGTAAAAAGATGAACTTGGAAAAGTTAAAGCATTCTATATGCTCATAAACATTTTTATTTATACCAGGTCTCGGAGGTATTTTTGGGAGCAAACCATTTAATGTCGCTTTTGATGGAAAAGCACACACTTTTTTAAAAATCTGTACACTCGTGGACCTTTTTTATATAAAGAAAGTGCGAAAACCGTATCATCTAAAGAAAATCTGCGGCCTTTTATGTTTTTTTTGTTCCTTCATCTGAAAACAAATGTAATTAAACGTTATATTATTAACCGAATATTTAATAACATCTTCACAATGCATCAAGTCATGTGCATCCTTTAATCCATCCTTCATATTGGTGTTTTCTTTAAATAATCTTCTACTTGCCTTGCGAAGGTTTTTTTATAACAGTAAGTTGTGAAGAGCTACGGCAGAGGGAACGGTAATTAATGGTGGATAATAAGCAACCAGAAGAACTACTGAAAGGTGGCCGTGCGCGAATACCAGGTTTTGTTTAAAAAGTGTTGGTTTTTAGTGACCTATTTCACTTGTGTAGACTTGTATTACTAATTAATTACGCAATGTATTATTGGTACTACTCTAAATTTGATGAATGCAGATATAATCCTCAAATTACCTTGTTGGTCTTATGCCGATGTTTATGTGGCATAAGTTTTTGAGGAAAGTATTTGGGTCAGTTAGAAAAGAGTGACACTAGTTTTTGAAATGATGTCTTGTCAGTCAAATCCACCTGACTGCTATATATACCTAACTTTAAACCCATGTCAATCACATTTGTAAGCAGCGCCTGGAAGTAATCAGTTAAAAGAGGCTAGGCATGAAAAAGTTGTAAGCAAATATTTCTACTATGAAAAATAACACAGTTTTTTGTTTCATGTAATTAAAATAGATTACAAAATTTAGTTATGAAATAAAGAACACAAATTTGTTTGCTTTATTGTTAGGAGTAGTATAGCTGTGCCGATTCTGCTCCACATTCTTGAAGCAGGAGCAATTTTCGTTCATCAACTAAAAGTTCAAAGATTATCAGGTTTTGTTCATTGAACTGCAAAAGATCAAAAGTCAATAGCTGTCAACGGTAACAATGACCTCCCTGTTGGGTCAATAACTTTTTGTTTAGGTCAACGATCCTCACTGGTAACTATTTCGATTAAAGGTTTAATATTGCTGACAATTCTGTATAATGTATCTGTTGGGGGGGTTATTGACCCCTTGTATTTATATTCGATAATTGGAAGAACTGTAACCAGTCGAATTTTTGTGTGCTTGATTACTTATAATTATTACTTCTCGAAGGACCTGAATGAATGAATTAATAGTGTTACATGTGTATAATACTATATTGACAAAAATCGGTACAATGTCTGCTCTCTTGTACATACAAAACAACAATAATGTAGTACTACCAACTTAATTAGAGGTAATAATAAAACTCGATTGTGGCGCCCTCACACAGACAATGCCACTGCTGAGCGGCAAATTCAAATAACTTGAGGTGGCCTCAACAGTATCTATTCCAGTTAAATACAAATGTATCAAATACCGTGAAGATATTCTAACAATAAATTATGTGGATGTTAAGAAAAATATATTATCTTTTGCAGAAAACTTTCATTTTTAATAATTATAATAAAATTAATATATGGAATAATGTATGGAATTATTCTATATATTAGTATATAGAATGAACTTCATTCCACGTTTTGCTTCGTTCCTTGGATGGTGGTAATATTACTGGGAGAACAATTATCGTCCCAGTTTTCTTGTCCAGCAGCAGAAAGCTCCATTCCTCCAACAGTGGAAATAGACTAGTTGCCTGGGCCTCGATCCCCGAATAGTAGTAGTAGTAGTAGTAGTGGTAAAATCCTGCCGTTTTTTGTGAAATAGAACTGGGAGAACAGCTATCATCCCAATTTTCTTCCAATTCAGTGCTGGATATTAATCTTTCAGCAGTACAAGTTGATGCTAGTTGAGCCTGTTGCTGAGTCTGCTGAAGACTCCTACATTTCAACAAATGGATAGGTAGACGATGTCTCACGTGGTACTAATGGGCAAGTGATAAAATTCTGTAAAAAAAAAACAAGAAAATATAGTGTCTATTATAGAACTTTGTGTTAAGAGATTCTTACCGTTGCACTGCTCCATTTTTTTACTAATGGGTTACTTTTTTTTACTAATGAGAGGTTACTAATGTATTGAAAGTATTATGTTGATGCTCGTTAAGCCTGTTGCCGAGTCTGCTGAAGACTACTCCTACATTTCCACAAGTGCATAGGTAGACGATGTCTCACGTGGTACTAATGGGCAAGTGATAAAATTCTGTAAAAAAAAAAAACAAGAAAATATAGTGTCTATTATAGAACTTTGTGTTAAGAGATTCTTACTGTTGCGCTGCTCCATTTTCTTTACTAATGGGTTACTTTTTTACTAATGAGAGGTTACTAATGTATTGAACTTATTATGTTGATGCTCGTTAAGCCTGTTGCTGAGTCTGCTGAAGACTACTCCTACATTTCAACAAATGGATAGGTAGACGATGTCTCACGTGGTACTAATGGGCAAGTGATAAAATTCTGTAAAAAAAAAACAAGAAAATATAGTGTCTATTATAGAACTTTGTGTTAAGAGATTCTTACCGTTGCACTGCTCCATTTTTTTACTAATGGGTTACTTTTTTTTACTAATGAGAGGTTACTAATGTATTGAAAGTATTATGTTGATGCTCGTTAAGCCTGTTGCCGAGTCTGCTGAAGACTACTCCTACATTTCCACAAGTGCATAGGTAGACGATGTCTCACGTGGTACTAATGGGCAAGTGATAAAATTCTGTAAAAAAAAAAAAAACAAGAAAATATAGTGTCTATTATAGAACTTTGTGTTAAGAGATTCTTACCGTTGCACTGCTCCATTTTTTTTACTAATGGGTTACTTTTTTTACTAATGAGAGGTTACTAATGTATTGAACTTATTATGTTGATGGTGTTGATGGTGTCTATTATAGAACTTTGTGTGAAGAGATTCTTACCTTTGCACTGCTCCATTTTTTTTACTAATGGGTTACTTTTTTTACTAACGAGAGGTTACTAATGTATTGAACTTATTATGTAACTAGCTATATCAGAACAATGATACTCTTGTAGATTTTATCGATACTATCAAAGGCATAGAGTGAAAGATATGTTTTCAAAATTGCATTGCTTGCATTTCCGTTACAGAAAAAAAAATGCAATTGTATTTAGTGTGGTAGGTCTTTCTTGTGCAGAGGTATCCAATGTAGTAGGGGTTCCTGGTGTTGGCACCTTCTTTGAAAGAGTATCCTCAATCAATGACAGTCCTTCGTCGATTTCTGCATCTACAACCTCTGAGGATAAATTCGTATTTTTTTATCTACACCCTATACGTATGTCAATGGTTTTAAAATGTGCCCTTTAAAATAAAAATCGACCTGGAATTTGACAAAAAAACTTTATCGATCAGATTTCCTGTATTTTAAAAGTTTATTAGGTGGATAGTGGCAACAATTATGTGTATACAATTTTCTTATCAGCCACATTATGTAAATATTTTCTTTATTTTTTGCAGTAGTAACAGTTGTCTCGTTTATACAGCCCAAAATGATTGTAATTGTAATACAACATTTAAACACAGAACTAAATGAGTAAAGTATGGTTATTTTAAATTATGAGGACGTCATAACAATAATATATAACTGATTTACTCATTTTCCAACGACATATTTTATAAAAAATAATATATTTAGTATATCATATATAAGGTACACGTACCAAAGATTGACACTTTAACTGATGAAGATAAATACCATCATATTTAACAATAACGTATTTATCTACTGTTAAATTTTCTACTGAGTGAAAGCTATTTTCGGATAATTTATCCCTTCTCCTTCAGACTCTAGCTCTACATTTATGGAAGAATCTGATGACTCTTCTTCAACATATGTGTCTTTAGCTTTTTTATTTTCTTATTCTTACATTTGTTAGATTCTTCCTTTTGCCGTTTTTTTTCTTCGTGAATTCTCTTCCTTTCTGCTTTCTCTTTTTCTATTCTTTATTTAACATCCTGCTTTTTTTTGTAATAAAGTCTCCATTGATCTGAGGTTGCGACACTAGGAATTTTTTCTTTGATTCTTTTGACCACCTGAAGTTTCTACTGTTGGCCAAAATAATGTCGATTTAAATGGTGATGGGATGTCAAGATTACAAGAATCGTTAGCGCTGATTCAACTAGGTACAGCTTCCTTATTAGCTGTGTTTAGTACAATATTTTCTAGTACAATAATTTTAGGTGGAGTAGTCTCACCTCTCTCCACTGATTCTGATCCAATATTCACTTGCTCAATTTCGTCTATGGTATCATTAAAATTATTATTTACACTGGCAGTTTCTTTTTCTTCTGTTAATTTTTTAAAGTTTTCAGAATTCCCAATGTCGTCAAATATTTTTCCAAAGTAAAAATAGTGAAGTGTCTTCTGTGTTAATAATTATTTCTTTATTTTGGTTTTTCGTTTTGAATATGTCTAATTTTTCTTTTCCTATCTCTCTTTCTATAAAATCGAGTTCTCTTTGGGTATATCCAGGAGATTTCTTTGTGGTACTTCCATTCTCTGTCTTTTTAAAAAATTTTTGGTATGGAATTGGCTCGACATCTAAGGGATAAAGTTCGCAAACTCTAAATCCGTTCCTAATGATATTAGGTGTCACACTTTCTTCAATCACAGACTTTAGAAGTGCAGCAAAAGTTTCTTTCTTATTTTCTGTCCATCATTATCGATTTTGTATTTTTGAACAGCTTTTTTCCAACCGTTCTTTAACGAATGACATACAGCTACAACCATAGGTTGAAGAATGTGGGTGGCGTTAGGGTATAACGCAATTAACTCTATCCCATTCTCAACGCAAAAAGTGCTGAGTTCCATTGTAAGATGGGAGCTATGCCCGTCAATAAACAGTACCACTGCCAAAGGAATTTTATTATCTACAACCCAAGGGTGAAAGATGTTTGTTACGTATTCATAAAAACTTTGCCCCGTCATCCATTCTGACTCGGACTTTCCGATAGCCCACCCTTTAGGCATTAAATTAAAAATATGTGGAGGTATACGTTCATATGAAAACATTATCATAGGGGGCAATATCATTCCAGATGCGTTAGCTCCAATTAAACACGTTAAACATTCTTTGTCATCATTGCTTGTTTTCTGTCTCGTGGCCTTTTAATCTCCTCGGTAATCAACATTTTCACATAAATTTTCTTTTCTTTGCGTCCATTTTCAAGAAGTATTTAAAAATATTTTCTCTGTCTTCCTCAGATAACATTCCACAATTGAGTTTTGAGGAGCTGTTTTTATTTTCGGATAGTTTGCATTTACACCTCTCTTGCTTTCGTTTTTCATTTTTAGGAATATCATATGACCAACGACCGTCAATTTGTTTTCTTCCCTGGTGTTTCTCCCCTTTCGCCCGTTTTCGTTTATTAGTATTAGCTTTCCATTTATTTTCGTCCACATGTTTTCGTTTCTGTCTACGTCTTGTCACTGTGTTAAATGCTTCCTCCTCTTGCTGAATTTCTTCTTGCTCATCTGCAGGGGGTATGTAATCGGAGTCTTCCTTATCACTTAGATTTTCCCTGATTATGGTCTCCAAGGTATTATCACCAGCCTGAATGTTAGTTAGTTCTTGTAGCGTTACCTCAATACGTTCGCATTCATCACCTTGATCATTACAAATTGTCGCAGAAACATTTAAGTTGAGCATTGGTTCTAATAAAATGTCTTTCTCCAAGGCCATCACCAAAACCGTTCTGGCTCGAGAAGACATTCTGCAAACAATGACAGTTTTAATCATTATTGGTAACAAAATGATAACACATTCACTATCATATAATATTTATCATATTTTGCAAGGGTTCTAAATCTGCACCATAAGGAATGAATTCTAGTTTTAGATACAATTCCTTAAAATCTTTAAGCCAAATATTTTTTAAATTTACCCAACCTTTCATAATCAAAGTCGCACTGCAAACTGAATGTTAAAAATCGTAATAAATACAATTAATTTCAATAAACCTTTTCAATAAAAAGGAAAATTTACTATAAATAATAGTAATAAAAATATTCATGAGTACTAACATTACTAAAAATAACAAGCTACAAGCTTTACCTTGTGTTAGAGTTGTTAATTTGTGGATATTATAAATTAACGAAGTTTATGAAATATTGCCTAAGTGTAATTTAGAAAGTGATTAACTTACCTGTGAATTTCTGCCTTCCCAACCACTTTCACAAAAAAAAAAAAAAAAAAAACCAGAACGGCTGTTATTTATACGATCTTAACAGTAGCGCAGACTGTAAACAACTAAAGTAGTAGGAGATACGAGGTCCTCCATGTGCAAAATAGCGCGTGGAGGAGTTACGTGGTTTTCTTTTCCTTTGATATTAAATTACGGGAACCTCGTGGAGATACGAGTTTTACGCAATAGAAAGGTTTAGTTTTTATCTAACAGATGGTGATAAAATGTCAAAATCGAAAAAAAATGGAGTTACGTGGTTCTCTCATGAGGGTTTCGTTATGTTGGTTGTTATACTTTTCAGCTACTACATTTAGTTTTATCAGTATATATTTTAGAATATCAGCTACCATCAAATCATCTATGAATAGCTCCCAACATACAATAAGCAATTTACAATGCTTGGCATTATTCCGTACACCAGGTAAAAGAGTGATTAAATTTTCTTGTTGAGTTCTGACGGATTTTTTTGGACACTCCTTTGCCCACTTGGTTTTTCCATCTCTTCCTACAAAGAACTTGGATTTTCCCGTTCTTTTTGAGGAGTCGAGATCTCGCAATGCTTCATCTGATGACTCCAATGTAATTCAGGAGATGTAGATGTTCCTGGTTCATTGAAATATTCAGGAGTTACTTTATTCGCCGCGTTGTTTGTATCCAAATCTTCTGCATCTTCTTCAGATGTGGAATTATGATCTGATTGCTGAACTATATCATCTTCAGATTCACTTCCTGCTTCCAAATCAGAATCACTAGATACTTCATCCCACAGCTTCAATAGTCTACTTTGGCCTTCTTCCCAAGAGCTCATTGGCACAACTAAAAATCAAATTTGTCAGGAAAATGGTAAAAACATTTGAAAACCTTGTACTTACTTTATGAAGAAACCTATTAGTGTGGTGGGATAAAAATCACCCAACGATGAAATAAGTTTAGAACTGGTACAATGTGGTGGGGTTAACATCACCCAAAGAATCGATAAAAGCGACACTACTCCACGAACACCTAATAGAATACTGAAATTTATCAAGGAATGCGTGCAGTATTATGAGACAGGAAGCTAGCAAGGGTGGGGAGGGTGTGGGAGTGGAAGTGACTATTTGTAACACAGTTGAAGATACATTCGGGTATTTTTCACCACAACACACAGTTGCCAGGTTAAATATTTGGCAAAATAAAAATTATTGAGGCATACTTTAAAAGAAAAATCCATGAATTGCAGTAAAGAAATGCAAAATAAAACATGTTGAAATAGACAAATCTCAGATATAGTGAAAGTAAAACATGACGGAATCAATTTAACATAAAGCAAGACAAAGATAAGCTGGAATAAACAGGATAAAGTAAAATTTAACAATTAAAATAGAATAATAATTTTTAAAATTTCAACATGTCAAAATTTGACAACGTTAAGGTTGATACACCTAAATGTGAAAACCAATATTTTAAAAGTAAATAATAGCATATAATTCTTGATAATAATAACAGAAAATTGTAAAACTAGGTTAAGGGAAATTGTAATTAGAAATAAGAATTAACAAAGTGTGATGATTTTAAAAAAATAAGTGTGGTGAAATGGGAAGAAAGAATTCAACATGTGAAGATAACGTAATAGGGTCGCGAGGAGACATGGAGAAACAAAAGCATTTGTTTAAAAAAGGTGGGTTATGAGTAGAAAAGCAGAAAAGACGCAATTTTGAAATCAGAATTTATAAAGTTAATATTAAATTAAATATGAAAATTTTATACATACCAAATATTCCAATGACCTTCAGATGTAATTGAAGCGATTTGGCAAGTTCCAGAATCAACAAAAATTGATTAGCAGGCAAAACCTAAGGAGGGACAATAAGGTACCAAAAAGCCTAAAAGGCATAACTAAAATATAAAGATATTATCAGTCAAATCATAAAATAACCATATATGACATAAATAACAACTCATATCCTAAATTTTGAGCACCAGATTAAGAACATATAACCATTATAGTGAGAATAAATTTAAAGAAAAATAGAACACTTACCGTAAAATTAAAACATAAAAGTGCACAACTTTTCATAAACTGTAGTATTAGCACATAATTTAAACATTAATTTGAACTGAGAGTGAAGGACAAAATCACACAAAGAATAATCTAGTGGTAAATCAAACAACTGAAATTTAACAGGTTGGATTTAGGATAGATCTATTGAAATAGTAAATCAGTTTATAGGCAACCAATCATACAGGTTAAGATCAAAGCAATTTGCATATGTCACAGGGTAAATGTCAATAAAATAATCTGTATGGTTTGGTTTCATTAAATATAGATATGTATAAGGTAATTAAGGATTCAGAATATATCATAGTAATTATAAGAATTATATGTGGATGTGGACGAAAACCATATCATCCAAAGTTTAACTAAACATTAATTTTGATTGATTAATAATTTGCTTAAATCCTGGTTTGAATTGAAAGGAAAATTAAAATAAAAACTTTTAATTTTATCATGTTTTAATGTGTGTTTTGATGGTATGAAAGTGGTATGAAAATTCTTGCCTGAACTGACCACTGAGACAGATATTTCTCATCCAAATAAAATAAACAAAAAGAGCTAAAGCCGAGGTAGAGAATAAAAGGTAAGGTAAATTAATAAAATAATAAAAATAAAATATATTCAATTATATAAATTTGGCAACCAACAATAATAATATCAAATATTATAAAATAGCGCCCAAAAAGTGAGACAAATATTATAATATATATACTACTGTCAATCATTGGGCGTGTGTCAATCTATGGTTCATTTACCTTATAGTAATATGACATATCTTATAATGTATAATATTTTAGGTATAATTTAATATGAGCCAAATTTGAAATAATGAATGTTTTTTGGGTGAGTGTTTGAATCTGAGAATCTCAAATCATCTATTGTATCTATTTTGAACGAACTCTTTCACAGCTTAATTTTGTTGCATCTCCGTAACTTTTTCGGAACTCTTGATAACATTTTTTGCCCGCTACCTGCCATTTTGGAACCCGCTAGTATTGCCATGTCCAAAATATCTAACGCTCCCTGAAGAGCGTTTCTAAGTTTTAATAAAACATCTACTCCCTTTGCTTCTTTGTTGCGCAAACTCGTTCCTTCTTGCCATGAATAGAGTCAGTTCTCTCATGTAACCGTTGTAGGATTTTTTCTCTGCTGTTATGTCGTTTTGATGGTTAAATAAATGTTACATTGTTTTCGTTGTCACTTTCGCTGTAATAACCGTTTTCACCTACATTAATGTTGTTGAGTCGTGGATCTGGGTTTTCAATTTCTTCAGGGGTGCTGTTGTCCTCATATTTCGGGGTGGAAATAATTGCAGGCCTAAAGTATTTTATCTCCCCTATGGAGCTTATTTTAAAAAATGACCCATTGACAATTTCTATATCGCCCTCGCTGCTTTCCTCTGAATAAAAACTTGGAAAGTCTTCGAAGCACTGCTCATTTTGTAGTTTTCTTAAATGTTGCATGACCTTTATTGATTTTCCTCGGGGCGCGGTGTTTTTTGAAGAAGAACCTGCATCTATTTTAAATTTTACCCTTATAGTATGTATTCACTTTTATAGCAAAGGGCACTTTGCTGGGATATTATAATGTCGCTGTATTTGACGATGATTTCCCCCTTTTTCAATTTGGCAGTTTTCACTTCAGGTGGAGTGTTCTTGCGGTCCGTCCTCAAAGTCCCTGTGCGGTAAGTCTTGCGGTCCAGTAGCTTTACAGCGAGGTTATGGCTGTTGTAGAGATTGTCCATGTAAACTGAATGCCCAACATCTAGTCACCTATCCAATAAATCGTTGTCGTCTACACGTCAGTGTAGACGTCAAAGTTCAAAATTGTCCCATCAGGCTCTGTAAGAATGTACAATTTTACCCCGTACTTATGCCGTTTGTTCTTGATGTACTGGCGAAACGACAATCTACCCCTCCACAACACCATGGACTCGTCGAGTCAAAGGTTTTCCCCGGGTAGTACCAACACCACCTATAAACAAGGCCTGCGCGCTGAATCGTGACGTCAGCCTAAGTGGTTTACTATTGAATGTCGCACTATGAATACAGCGCGAGTATTAGTTGTTATACCATACCTACACCCAATTAACTAGTTTGTACACTCGTTTTTAAATTTAGGTATACACTTATATCTGATGATAAGATAATAATGAATTAGAAAAAAGGAATGAAAACTTTACTTAGTCAATAAAATATCAAATTATTTTTATATATATAGGTAGAAAAATTAAATGATATTTCATTGTTCAGCAAAAACCATCGTGAAGGTGTAAAGTCTACATCACAAAATCACATCTACAAAATTAAAGTTTCTACGGAATATCGGTATCTTTCCTTAGGAGTGCAATATAATTTTAATTGTTCAGTTATAAATGAAAAACTAACGTTGGCAACATTCTTATTATTTAGATCTATATCCTCAGGCATTTCGTCGATTTCTTCTAATGAGTTTTCAAAACTGTTTAAAATATTACAAATTACAAACATGATTTATCGTTTTTTGTTTACAATTTAAGGAATCTGTAGGTTGCAAATTGTGTTGTTCAATTTTATCTATTAGGTATTGAATTTGATGAATATTAGTAATACTAAAAGGTGTTTTTAATTTGTCTATACTTATATGTATATTTTTACCATAAAGAAATGTTTCGACTTCAAAATTTGATTTTATTACAACAGCGTAACTTATAACAGGACCAGGCAAATTTTCTATTTTAAACAATGTAATATGCGAATCAGTCGATATATTAAACCAATGTTGCTTTAATTCAATACTTTTAATTTTTTCCATTAAATCATTGTAATCTTTGAAAGTTACTAATTCCTCGCGAATATTAAACTCTTCCTTACTCTTTTCAATGGCATCTAGAACCTGTTGCTCCTCAATAGTATTTAACTTTTCATCACGCCTTTGTTGGAAATTTATAGGTTTTGACAAATATTTCGGGCAATTCGGAAAAATACAAGGTATAGTGTTTTCATTTAATTTTGGATACGTTAATGGAGCCGATATTATTTCCCCCGTTTTGGAATCTTCCCGGGATATTTGACCAAATAATATGATCTTTTATAAAATGTAGTTCGCATACCTTAGAACTTTTTGAGGGTGTGAAATCCTTTCTAGGTATTGCCGATACCCATTTTTGTCTCCTAGCTGGCTCATTTGGGAAACTAAACATGTGCACTTTCGGACCACACTTTGTATTTCCATTGCAATTAACTACACAACACGTATGCGGCATTTTACCTTCTTTATTTCACTAAACAAAACACTATTTTAATTATTTATTCACTGAAACTGAGAAACTAATACACACGAAACGCGATTCATGAAATGCAAAGCAAGAATAGACTTGTAGGTTATGTTATAGTACGTATAACATAAACCTGGCAGTCAGTGCTGCCGAGGTGTAGCACGCCTGGCGCAAACCACTTAAGCTGACGTCACAGCAATTTTCGAATGAGCGCGCAGGCCTTGTCTATAGGTGGTGTTGGTAGTACACCTCTTTCATTTTATTTATTAATATATTCTATTATGGGCTTAATTTTGAAGAGCCGACCCTCTGGAACGTGCTGTCCCTCTTTTGGGTTCTGTGCGGAATGCAAACACCTAAAATTGAATTATCCCCGTAAATAATATTATTTCAAGAAATAAACTTCAATCTTACCTCATAATGAGAAGAAATCTATCCCTACTCATCGCCGGCGAAAAAAAAGGCATACTAAAAAATCTGAATGTTTTCCAATAATCTTGCAATCTATTCGTCGATATATTGCCCATTTGCAAAAGTACGCCGAGGAATACTCGCAGTGCTTCGGTGCCTTTGCGCCAACGAGTAATCCGCAACGACTCAGATGTTCTTGGTGAAAGAAAAATTTCCTCAGCTTATTTATTTATTTCTGTAGCTATTAGCTCAGAAAAACTACCATCAACCAGCATATTGAAAAAATCTATGGGTTGGGTCCTTATAAAAAATAAACATACTCTACAATTTATTCTATAATACGCTATAATTACAAAAATTGAAAATTATAAAAAAGTATAAAATTATAAAAAACTAAAAAAAATTAATAAAAAACACACCATCGGGCACAACAAGAAATTCTTGTTTTTTTAGTAAAGGGCGCAGGAACTATTGGGGTTGGTGGGGAAGCAGGGACTGTAGGTGTTGCAGTCACATTTTTCCTTGTTTGTTCCTGTACGTCATTGTCGTCACTATCCTCACTTTCATTTTGATCGTCAGAATCGCGACGAGGCGGAACATAACCTTTTGGCCATTGTCGATGCTCACTACAAATATATTGCTGTTGATATTAGTTCATATGGTCGAGAAGGAGATGCTGGGATTTTTAGCAAATCTAATATATAAAAAACTAAAAAAAAAATAATCAAAAACACCATCGGGCACAACCAGAAATTCTTGTTTTTTGGTAAAGGGCGCAGGAACTATTGGGGTTGGTGGGGAAGCAGGGACTGTAGGTGTTGCAGTCATATTTTTCCTTGTTTGTTCCTGTACGTCATTGTCGTCACTATCCGCACTTTCATTTTGAGCGTCCGAATCGTGACGAGGCGGAACATAACCTTTTGGTCATTGTCGATGCTCACTACAAATACTCGTATATTGCTGTTGATATTGGTTCATATGGTCGAGAAGGAGATGCTGGAATTTTTAGCAAATCTAATATAGGACAACAAACCACTAATTGATTTTCACATACCTCCCGAATCTCCTATACCTCACACTAATCTTGTTCAGCCTCATCTTATTGTAGGAGATGAAGCATTTGCTCTTACTCAAACTATCTTGAAACCCTACCTTTCAAATCAGTCTAATACTGATTCCACAAAAGCCATATATAATTATCGACAAGCAGAGCCAGACGAACAACTGAAAATACATTCGGAATAATGTGTCAATATTTCCGAATATTTTTTAATCCAATTGCCATTCACCCTGAAACATCTTATATGTTAATATTAAGCATGCATTTTGCATAATATGTTAAGACATTCCAAAATTCCTTATCCAGGTGAAAACAATAATAATGGTAATCCTGTACTGCCAACAGACAATTTTATTCCATTAAACCCAAACATTTTAATAGTCGAATGGGATCTGTTTCCTGGCAAGAAAAACATATTAATCGCAACTTTTAAAAGAAGTTTAACACCCTGTATTTTTCTATTATTTTTAGATGGCCAATCTCCAGCTGAGCGTTGGACCATGTTTTTTTATCCCTTCCCCATAACTCACTATTAAATCCGCCTTTTCCTGTTACAAATCAATAACAAAAATAATATTAATATCTATAAAATAGTAATAAATTGTGTACATACATAAAATACTTGTTTATTAAAATGTTATTTTAATAAACAGTTTTGTTTAATTCATGTGCAATTGTTTTCCATATATGAGGAGCTTGCGTGCAAAACCAGGTATATCCACTTTTATGAAATTATCAGGAAATGAAAAAAAGCTTTCAAATCTTTACCTTAAGAAAAAGTTGTATTTTATAGAAGCAATTTCACTTAATCGGTTTATTTAAACAGGATAGTATATAACTATACAAAGAAAAAAGTAACAATCTCGTATAATTTGCAAAAAACATTGGATATATCTGGTTTTGAACACAAATAAGACAGGTTTGTCAAGGAAAATACTATATTTTGAGAAACAATAACAATCTAAACTAAGAAATAACAAAAATTAGGTTATTTTCTAAGAACTGAAAGAATAGTACGGTTTTCATATATTTGTTAAATATGTATAGCGCTCTCTTCGTGTAAGCAATCACATAGGTTTTCGTCTTTGGCCTCTTGAGTGTCATTTTGGGTTTCATTTACCTCTGTACTATCTTCGATGATTGCACCAGTTAGACTTAACAAGGTTTTATACCACAAAAGATCTTCCCTGCTTTCCCATTCGTCTCCAAAATGCTGCTTCATTAAATGCCTTAAACTTTTTTTCTTTTTCTCCGGTATAGAATTACCAAGTGGTACCATACTTAGCTCTATATCGTTTTCCGATTTCCCTTTTTTGAGAAGTGATTGCCAGGTGTTTTTTGGCGAAATGAATCGGTAATACTCATGTGACATTACTTTAACGGTAATTCTGTTATTTGTGTCCACAAACTTTTTTATATGGATTTTTTTGCAATTCGAAATTCCCTTTATTTTTGAAAATATTTTTTCCAGTTCTTTCACATCGTAAAGCTGCCAGTCAGATCCAAGGGTTTTTACAGATCCCACTTCGGAATAAAATTCATGGTATCTTTCTTTAGATATTATTACGGGATTTGCTTTTAAAATTTTCTCCACTCTTCCGAAAGCTCTGTCCGCTGGAAGAAAGCTGTGTCCTCGTACTGGATATGTTATCACTATTTCTTGTATATTTTCTGGGGATCTGTGTTTTAGCCAATACATTAAGGAGTGAATAATATGTGAGTTTTTATTCTGACCCCCGCATCCATCACAGAATAATCTGATAAGTTTTATGCTTGAATAATTTAAAGTTCCAAGATGATGCAGCAACGCTGAACCGATTTGAAGAGCACCTCTTCCAGCTAAATTTTCGGTCCAAGTATAAAATGTTGGACTTGTAGAAGACATGGACACGCAGCAAAGAGCATAGAAGCTAATTTGGTGAGCGTAGAAGGCATCTCCGATTGGAGTGCGAGGGAGAGGCTGCACTTGCTGAAGGTCAAAACAGAACGTTATACTATTATCTGGATTTTCGCGACTCAGTTCATAGAATGTTTTGGCTATTTTTCTGTGAATGCGATATTCCATCATAATTTTGTTTTTCTTCTCTGCGTCACTTGTACATTTTAATTGCTCTTTCAATCTCGTACACTTGGAGCATATGTCGCAAGCGGGGGATGAGAAGCCAATATTAAATTTACTTAGAAATATATTTCGGAACATATCATAAGAAACCCGATCTTTCAGGGCACTTCTTTGGTTATACATTTTATGTAATTTTGCCACCGAAAGGCTAGCTGAAAGGTATATACGCTTCGATTTTTTTCTGCTGTAATGGCTTTCTTTACCGCGTAGTGTACTAATGAATTCTCGTACTCTGTCTTTTTTTGATGCACTTTTCTGGGATATTCTGTCTCCACCACGTTTCTCCTTTGGGACATCACCTTGCTGTAGAACTTTTGCTACAGTTACAAGCCTGTTGTGTGTTATTCCAAAAGTTGCAGAAAAGAAAAGTTTACAAACTCGAACGGTTTTTTGGGCAGATTTTAGCATATAACAGATTGTTGTATTCCTTTCTCGCATTTCTTTACTTTTCCTGTGCCGTTGAGCCGACATAACAGACATGTAATGACAGAGTAGGGTGTCCTGACGAACCTTATCCGCACGACTATAAAACTGTTTTCTTAAAATTCGTACATCTTGCATACTAATTTGGCAACATTCATAAGTTTTTCCGTTATGATTGCAAGGGCGTTTAAAGTTGTCTAAATTAGGGTCAGGATCTGAATATCTAAAATACGTAAAGACTTAACAAGATTCTGCCTTTAATTAAAATAAAAACAAGCCTTACCTTTCCCTTTTACGGCTATTACGTTTTGCTTCGTGCCTTTTCCTTCTCCTAGTACCATCATTTCCATCCTTTATACTAATGTCTTCCCCGTCCATTACTTTGGCAGATTATATAACTTAAAATATTCCTTTTTCTTGGCTAATTCTGACATAAAAATAGTAAGACGTCTTTGCTGCACGAACTTAAAAAGACTACTAAACAAAAGCCAGGGCGCCGTGGCATTTGTTGAGACACGCGTTCTGCGGATATATCTGCTTTTGATCACAAAATTTGGATATAACTGGTTTTGCTCCAAAACCGTAATTTTACACAAGGATTTTAAACATTTATATTGGGTTTTGATCCCAAATGAGTATAGTCATCGATAGACCTCACGAAGAAGATTCAAAAATCGTGAAAACATGATTTCGTGTAAAAAATGGATATAACTGGTTTTGCACGCGAGCTCCTCATATTTTCTTTTAGTTCTATGTTCTTGTAACTTTTGTTTTTGACACCATACAAAGGAGGGTTTTTTTTCACCAGATATATTAATTTCTCCTCATCTTCATTGGAAAATTGCAGCTGCTGGTAACTTTTGTTGGGCATATTTTTAACCAACCTATGTCCACACCTCACAAATTTTAAACAAGAACTACCGGAAATGACAGCAGAATTGCGCTGAAACCAAATGTTTTTGATTACAACGAACAACCTCGGCGCATTCCGTTAAAACTAGACGCATAACAGATTTTAAAAAACGGATGGCTTTGAAAGTACATTTTTAAATACAGCGAACTTTGCAAACGCATTCCGTCGACGAACTTCGTCGGAAATTTTCGCGATGGAATGTTCTTAAAAACCAAGCCTTTAGGGATTACCCTATAGTCTAATGGTTGCGCATATCGGACTACACACCACACCAGCGTTTTTCCTTACGACAAATTGTAAAGAGACCCTTCTCTGTGAATTTTATAAATTCCTCGGGCGTCATTTTCTGTTGATGTGAATTCATATCTTGCAGGTATAGCTGACAGGCTTTAGCGTATGGAAAATGTCCAGTGGCATGAAAAATTGGCAGCATTGCCCTCACACAGTCTACATGAAGCCCCCAATTTCCCATACGTTCTGCTTCAATGAAATGCATTGCGATTGTGATAGACAGATAAGCGAATGATATTGCACCCACAGTTGAGCTGTTTGGCCTCGTCCTCGCAATTCTATATGTTCAGATAGCAGCATTTTCAGCTTCTTTACAACAGAGTATCATCGCCTATTGTCAGCTCTTTCTGCTCTTTCAGTTGTTTCTGCTCCTTCCGCACTTTGAAAAGAAGACGTCGTATGAAGGAGGCTTCTGAAAAAGTAGATTCGATTTCTTTGAAATTGGTAAGTATTTCTTGCAAATGTGCTTTGTCCACCTCCTCTATGGGTATTTCTTCAAGCATCAACGTACAAAGAGCTGAGTAAGTGAGAAAATGTGCCCGCAGTGCTCGAGCATAGGCGTGACCAGAGAGCATATGCGGTACCGATGCGGCTGCGTACACTGTCGACCACAACTCGGACAGTCCACTGCTTCCGATGATATAACCAATGGAGCCCAAAAAGGACATAAGGAGATGAAAACCGCCCAACCTAACATTCAAGCCTATACTCTCGTTTTCAGATGCAATAATTCCCCTTGCTGTCATATATAAGGGCTAGTAGAAAGTTATTACACAGGTATCTCTTCAACTGCAAATCAAAACACTGAGAATGGAATGG
Organism: Pogonocherus hispidulus; assembly: GCA_963924545.1. Lineage (NCBI taxonomy): Eukaryota > Metazoa > Arthropoda > Insecta > Coleoptera > Cerambycidae > Pogonocherus > Pogonocherus hispidulus. The sequence continues at coordinate 12,023,086 of OZ004697.1, read as the reverse complement.
AATGGAACTAAACTTCGAAGGAGGATGATTTAGAAAAGGCAATGCAATAATTCTAGATTTTGTAGATTTTTGTTTCGGATTGTTTGCCCTTCAAACACAGGCACAGAATATTTTAAGTATCAGAAATTTTTTTCAATTGTGTTACTGGCCGTCACAGATGCTGATTATTGTTTTACGGTTTAAGGTGAGGTAAATGGATCAGGCCTTGCATAAGTGCCAGAGCAATTAATACGTACATTTCACTAATTGTCACATCCAGCCAACGTAATCCGCGTACTTTCATATTTTTGTCTATATTTTCAAGAAAATATTTTGCCTTACGTTCATTAATCCACTTGCGTAAAAATATAACAATTTTCTCACTAACAAATGTCTCGAAACATTTTACTGAAGACATCACTTCTTCCAGAACCACGGCTGGATGAAGGGTCGGTTGTACCACATCGGCAGCCGTTTATCATCCTCTAGATGAGGCACGATGATCCAGCCTTCAAAAGTGACGTATTCGGCTTCCGCGTCACTTTCACTTGAATTATAGAAAAATTCATCGTCCTCAGATGAGCTGTCATTTATGGGATCATAATCCAAGTCACTGTTGCTATCACTCGACATATCGAAACTTTATTTCAATAGTAATATATTAAAGCACATAAGCAGCATAAAAAACAAACAAGCCCAACTTACGTACACTAAACATAAACTAATAAGCCAGACACCCAATAGAGTAAATAAATCGCCCACGGCGCGCCGTACTCTCTTTCCATACCAACCAGACAGGAGCATGCGCAATCCAAGGTTAGTTATAACCTTGGAATGTATTCTTGCAACGGCGCTAGGCGACGGAAATAATAAAAATAATTCAGTTTAGTGCGTCAGGTGCTATCGAATCGTGCGGTCGGCCGGATGACGGCGCGCTCGCCGAATACGCTAGCCGAGGCCAAGGAGAACTGCAGACATTTTCCTATATATTTTTATATTTTTTAACCAAAAAAAAGTTACACATATTAAAAAAAACAATAATTCCAAGGTCTTGCAAAAGGTTAATTTATGGAAACCGGTTTCCAAAATTGAACCGGAGGTTTCCTTAATTGAACCTACAGTAAAAATCTGTACATTAGTGGTAATAGAGTAAACATTTTGGACAAAAATATATTTTTCTCAATGGGCTAATATTGGCGCAAGTAGCGTGGTCCCATGTCCGGCATTCCATGCATTGTATTACGTCTTCTTGCTTTTCTTTTTTGCACAGTACACAACACCAACTTCCGCAAGATTTTGATTTTGCATTTCCTTTTTAGTACCTTCTTTTCTGTTTTTGGTTTTTCTTTCCGCATCAACTCCTTATTTTTGTTCGAACCAGTTGCTTGCTTTTTTGTTTTCTTTGCTTAAAGCTAAATTGTCTTTATAAGGCGTACTTGTCAACTCTTCTGCTTTTTAAACATGTTTGCTAAGTCTTTGGTTTTCAGTAGATGACGGCACAAGGATTGGTGACAACTCTTCTGTGGAAACACTTAATCTGCATCTGCACTTCTTTGTTATATTTGATACCTAGAATATGGGTTATTAGCTACTATTAAAGAAATTAATACCTGTAGGTACCTGCAAATCTGATGTTGATGGTTGGGGATCGTCCTCGCCAAACAAATGTCTTTTTGCCTGTTCAACAGCTGCGTTGGAAATTACTTCTTCATCGATTCCATCATTCTGAGGAGACACAGTTTCTGATTCGACGACTACATGCCTAATTTGCTGGACAATATTTAAATTTTCTGATGCAAATTGATGATCACTAAAAACGTGTCTATTGACTGGCCAGATGCCCGCCGCCTTAATCCCGTTTTCCGCTGTTTGAATAAATGCAGCGTCGAGCTGCATCTATTCCAGTTTCTGCTTTGCTCTCTGAGGCCTATAGTCGATATAAGCCTCAGAGAGCCTTTGCTCTCTGAGGCTTCGCCACATCAAGCGGCTGGAGACGGTGTGTCGTGTGTCCGGGGAGTTGCAATAATATGATCCCCTGCTCTCGAGCAAGAAGTAAGGCTTTCAGGTTTTTACTATGGGCCGAGTAACCATCCAATAAGAGAACTTTTTTCTTTGGAAGGCTTGACAGTATCTATAAAATGCTTTGGCGCAAATCTGTCGACCCTGATTAATACTGTCATCATAATATGATCCTAATATTACATCAGCCTGGCCGAAAAACATAATTATTGAGATATCGTATATCATGTAAATGTTCCATTATTCTGCGTGCTTTTAAATGGTGCTGTAATGATGTTTGTAGTACTTAGTTCAGCAGATTTCCGGGGAGATGGCGCTAATAGGTTTAAAAAATCTCTAGTGGGCACTTTACCCATACTTCCCCAAATCAAGATAATCATAATTTTTCGATTAGAGTAAAACATATAACAATATAAAAAACATGGATTACAATTTATTACATTTGCAAAATAAAATAGTTACAGATCAGGCGGCTATCATTTTATCATGATCAACGCCTTCTGCTTTGATAACTGTTAACAAATGTAGGTAACAGATAAAACTATATTAGGTACTATACAAAATTGACTAGCTTTTACTTACCGACAAATACAAGGATTAACTCCTCTAATCCCCATGATTCTAACACAATTCATCTTCGCTATTTAGTTTTTCAAAACATTCACCATTCTTAGAATTTTTTTCTTTTTACTGTCTTTTTTTTTGTTTATCTAATGTTTCTAACAACTCGTTCTTATAGGGTAATTCAGTTAGTATGACTATTAGCAAGTATTCTTGCCAATCTTTGGACGTTGTTACTGAAGGTATTTTTTCTTTTAGCTTTTTCGTCACCTTAGGTGTATCTGGCCAAAACAAATTGTTTTTAAAAGAAGATGGTATGTCTTCCAAGATATCTTTTTCTTTAACTTTTTCTGGGTTTTCTTTCATATTTTTCTCACTATGTGTACCTTGATTAATTTCTGCTACTTGTTCTGTGGCCGTTGAAGAAAGATTTACGTGAATATTGATCTCAGTTGTTTGTTCTTGTATTGACGTAGATTCGTTTACCGCAGTAGCTACGCCATGAACTCTATTTCTGTAGTTGGTAGACTGTGTTCATCTGTTCCAGTAATCGATATGTCTAATAGTTTATCTCTTTGGGTAATAGTGCTTGGAGCCTGTTTCGTTGTTGCCTCATAATGCTGACTAGTACTATTTGCTGGAAGTTCAGTTGATATTTCTGGATCTGTTGAAGTTTCGCAAGAAACTAGACATGAAATTGGTTGAATCTTTTGATAACTCTTCTTCTTTGTGATACTCTGCTTTGTTGCTTTCAGGTGAGTTTAATTGAGGATAAAGACCTTTATTAGTGATTTTCTGCAGTGGACCTTCGTCTCCCACAGCAAAGTCAATTGATTCATTTTCAAGCAACAGGTCGATCAAAATATCGTCAAATATTTCATTCTCTAGAGAACTCGTAACATCTTTTTGACTCTCCAGTTCAGTTTTTGTATCTTCTCCATTAATGCTTTTGTTAATTTTATGCCAAATTTGAAATAAGTGTGTATTCCAGTTCGTGTAACCAAGTCGGCCCAGAATTTTTGAATAACTTAAGCTTTTCTTGCAGTACAAGGGACTCAATATATTGTTAGACTCAATATGTTAGATGCTTTTTTATATCTACATTTTTGCAGATTTTGATATTGGGACTTTATCTTCCTTGGGTTTCACCTTAAAGTAGTCTAAAGCATCTGGATCTAGAGGAAGGAATCCACAAGCCCTGAATCCATTCTCCAACATCTCGGGGTTGAGTGTATTTTTCAGTACTTTGTGAAGAAGTAATGAAAAATTGTCTCGTTTTAAATGGACTCTTGCGTTTTCTATTCTCCATTTATAAACCTCTTTCTTTCCAAGCTACCTTTAATTGATGAATAACTGTTACATTCATTGGTTGTAGAAAGTGCGTGGAGTTTGGATACAGCGCAACAATTTATATTTCCTTGTCTTTACAAAAGTCACTTCCAGAACATATCCAGCTCCTCAAGGATATTCCGTAATTTAGAAAAGTAATCGTCGACAATAAACTTATTTAATTTTTGTGCTCGCGCTGGATTCATTAATTGTGATTTGCGTTTGGCTAAATCAGGAATCCTTCTAAGAAACAGTCTCAATCAGTCTTTGCCAGCATTTTCTTTTTCAGCATTGAACCTATGGGGTATTCCATTTAATTCGCAGAATCGATACATCTGATGTCGCGCCAGGCTTGACATTAACGGAAGACCGACATCACAATAACGTTTGATTCTGTTTACAAAATCTCTTTCTTGTTCAGTGGTAAGTATGCTAGGTCTTTCCAACCGTTTAACCTCAAGGCCATTAGTCACATACCTTCTTAGAATCCTTCTGGGGATTGCGAATCTAGTAGCAGCATTTCTTTGCGATTTCTCTGCTCTAACAGCTGCGACGCCACCGTCTAATTGTTCTTGCGTCATAGTTTTCTCAAGTTTTTCTTAACATATTTTCCCATTGTATCCCCATTGAATCTCACTAACTTAGAAGATGACACGGAGTGGTCCATATTACTCTCTGGACCATATTTACCTCCACTACCTTATAGTAAAAAAATGAGGTCTGCGACTTATTTGTTAACGGACCTTAATCGGTTTGATGTAAGCTAAATTGTTTTGGTAATATCGGTCTCTTCGCCACTCAGAACTGAAGTTTTGTTAAAAGTGGATACTGGAAGCGGATGGTTCTTTATTGATTTGAAGTTTTGTTTTGTTAAACTAAAAAGGTTAGCTTTTAAAAGGTTATCTATATTTTTCGTTCCGCTATTAGAAATACCTTTTAGTATACAATTTATGTTAATATAGTTTATATCCTTATACCAATTACTATTTTTTTGTATAGCTGCTTTACTAGCAAAATAATTTACTTCTAAGGTCATTAATAGGTGAGAAAATAAACTTAACCCTATTTTAGGGCCAAGTTTAGGCCTAATAGTTTCTCACTTTGATCACCATCATTATTTTGGAAAATGTTTGAAATATCTATGTTATTCTATAGAGAAGAGCGGTGTTGGTTGTAACAAAAATTACATTTGATTTTTTTCTAGCTATACTGGTGTCACAGTTAAATGATTTTTCCGATGCTTGCATCAGATATTCAGATAGTAAAGTTTCGTGTTCGTTGGAGAAAACTTGTCTACCATTAATGTAACCAACATGTCCTAGGACAACTTCACCATCATTTTCTTTCTGTAATTTTACTTTTACAACATAACGATGAAGCGTTTTTTTGTGGAATACTAAAGTCTTTAACGACTTCATTTAATTTAATACGATCTAAACCGCTCGTTTCATAATATTAGCAGGGGTTTTGCCTTTTTCTGATTTTCGTTTATACGTTCGCATGTTTTTACCTAAAACAAATTCGCATAAGGAAGCTTAATTGTTTTTTTAATAGTAACTACGAATATGTGAAATACCTAGTTTTTGCGTCTAGATCTTTATTGTTTAAAAAGCAAAAGAAGTTTATTTTATAAAGGGGTGCTTTTTAAAATTTGTGAGTGTTGGTTTTTAGTTCCTCGTTTTATCATTTTACGAAATCCCTTTTTTGGGATTGGAGCTATGTACATCTTCAACGCTAACAACTGAGGAATTTAGGTCTGACGGGTTTTCCATTTTGGAACTATTAAGTGTTGATGTACTTGGGGCTACTGGGTCTGCTAATGCTGATTGCTTCCTACCGGTTCCACTTGGTTATTATTTTCCATTTCATATTCAACGTCTACAGTAAACTCTCCTCAGCTGGAGCAAAACCATCAGCTGTAAATGTGTCTCCATTTAGGGGAAAAAATTCCAGTAGCTCTAAATACAGCCACTCCTTTTTCCATCGTGGTCACTTTGACATAAGCTTTATTAAATAAGCTGGCAAGTTCATGCATGTTTATCTTTTCATGGGCTGTTACCTTTAAAAAGACCATAAAAAGAGACATCCAAAGGTTGCATCTAGTGCGATGTGTGAGGTGGAAGCGACACAACATGAATGTGGTGGGATTTACAAAACTCGTACATATCCAAGTAAATATTACCAATCTCCAAACTAATTGTCTCTAAATTGGAATAAAAAAGTTTAACTTCTTCAGCATTAAATGAACTAATTCGGTTGAGGCTTGTACCTTCGGGCTGTCGAAGACTGATTTGCGGGTTTCTTTTCACAAAAATATTTCACACAAAATGAAATGATGTACATTTTATTACATATTTCAATTCTACTATGGTTTTAGGGGAACGTTAGTCAAAGATCCCTATAGATAGGTACTTAAATTCAATCATGTTTTAAATAATTCTCATATTTTTTATTTTTTTTATCTTATACAATGAAACCTTGAATTATCTGCTGTGACCATTTTAAAATTAGCAGGTAGTAGACTAATAGTAGACAAGCTATTAACAATTTATATATAATGGAACACTTAAAATATATTATAACTATTTCTGAATTTGAATTTTGATATCGTATTTTCCGATAATCACTTTTTATGACTTGTGACGGATACTTCCCGATTTGCAGGTAGGAAGCGTCACTGTGACGCCCGAGTGTCGGTTTCTCTTTTATTTTGCCTCGGACGCCAGTTCCCTTTTATAGTGCAGAAACACCACTACTCGGGTAGCTACAGTGTAGATACGGTAAGCCAGGGGGTCGATAGGTAAAATCAGACTTCACAGGACAGGTAATACACCAATAAACCTTCAATACATTTATTAAGTTAATACCTACTAATTCCGTTACTAGTCCTGGGCCCGTCTGCTGCTTTCGGGTGGTCGGTGAAGACTCGTGAACTTGTGCGGCAGCTGGTAGCCGGTCATGGAATGGCTGGTGAGAGAGCTATTGGTACCTGCGCAGTAGCTCGTTATTTCGACTTATAATTTTCTCGGCGTAGTCCACAATAGCCGATGAAATTATACGAATGCCTTTGGGGACTTGTACTAATTTACTTACTGGTCTCTGGAAACTGGTACTTTTAAAAAATTTAAATAAACAAATAAATAAGTATAGTGTGGTATAGTAAACTGTTTCTATAAAGAGTTTTTATAAAATATCCATACCTGTTTCAGCATGATCTGCACTACCATCCTCTGAAAATGTCGGTAATTCAGTACTTTTTGTACTGTCGTAAGATTCAGCGGTCTGATGGATAACTAAAATAAAAAAATGTATTATGGTAAGACGTAAATAACTCATGCATTAAATAAACAAAACAAAAAATTGATAGGTATCTAACTAAGCTGACTGTGGTATGGATAAGTACCAACGCCGCAAGCAAATTTAATAAGCCAATACAAAGGTGTTAAACATCATGCCATCTGAAAAAGAGTTAAAACTTACTGATCACAATCCGTGGGTGCACATCAATGTATAGGCCTGAGTTTTTAAATTTAACCTTAATTAAAAAAAATACTAAAGATTTCTGCTTACCGTCATTCCTAGGAGTTTGTTTGTTTGTCTTCAAAGCATTTAGCATTTTTAAACCTCTTCCAGACATCATTTTTTAGCTATCTAGCTAGCTTAAGTTATTAGTAGCTAACTAGCTCACTTTGTTTACGATTACCAACTGCTAACAGATAGGGCACGTTTTTAAAAGCAACATTGTGTTATGGTGGAATCCATCAATGAATTTTAATTGGCTGGTTTTGAAAATTCTGGGTTCTTATTGGCTCGATGCAATCCACCACACCAAAATGTTGAATTTAAAAACACACACATAACCTAAAATTGCCAGTTCTCAAAAGGCGGATGTCCACAATACTAACTCGCGCATGGACATCCGCCTATATTTCAATCGCTTGCCGACTATCGAGAATACGGTAAATCGTACAGGGTTATTATTTGGACATCCGCCGTTAGAGCAATAGCAAGATCTCGTCTGTAGGACATTAATGCACAATACAGGTAAAATTTGAAAAAATGTGACATCCGACCTTAGTGAACCAAGCCCTTGCATTAGAGATGAATTAATGAAAGTTACTCAAGCATTTCTCATCCAAAATAAATCTGAAAAGTCAGTTGTAAACGTGTTACTTAAAGTTTTATGCTTATTGTATAATATTAAATTTGGTTTCTCTAGTGTTAATCACCCTCAATCCAGTGGATCTGTAGACACATTTTATGGTATCCTATTAGAAATGATCCGCTCAAATAAAACGGAAAAACAAATGAACGCCCATTAACAATACTTCCATAATATGCTGTTATATGCTATAACAATCAAGTAAATCAAACACATATTTTCACACCATATGAACTTATATATGGACACACCTCTGGTCGGCTTCCGAGTGTAATACCGTCAACTGAATAAATAGATCTCACTCAACGGTAATACTATACTATATATAATCAAAAAGAGGCTTATTTCAAAATATTTTCTAGACCTAAACAATACAATCTTACACTATCACAAAATTGCCCGTGAGAAAATTAGTATTCAAAAAGAAAAATCATAAGCCCGATTTGATAAAAGTGTACCAGGAAACCTTCCACAATACAAAATCAGAGACAAAGTTTACATAAAAGAATCCTAAATAAAAGACGAACTACAAAATATGTTTAACGCATCATTTGAAATTAAACAAGTTTTTTAAAATTTCCCAATTTCATTAAATCCTAAAACGTCACAAACAAATAAAATAAATTTCGATAGAATGAAGTCATATTTTGAAAATTAAAATTTATTTTCAGGTTATATTCTATAACACCAATAAACAACACTGTTGGAATATCCTGTCGCGAAGACAGTGGAACTGTAACAAACCAAAAATGGACCCTGTTAGTACACAAAAACGTATCACATTTAAAAGTAGTATATGAATATAATCATGAATTATTATTAGAAATCATTTTAAATGTAACTAACCCAACTTTTGAAAACATGAATCAATCTGTTTAGAAGCCAAGTCAAAACTCACCTCTGCCTGGTCTGGTAATGGTTGTTACAGAATTTTCACTAATTATTCTGGGAACATTAATATTTTATCTATTTTTTGCACACTGTATGGTATTTACTGTTTTATTTGAAACTGTTTTGACAATAGTTCTGTGAAAAACTGAAAAACCACTGATGGAATTTAGTTAGTTTATCAAATATTTATTTTTTGCATATTATGCAGTGGAGTTTTGTTGGGGCAAACTTTAGAAGTTTACCTTGATAGGTACTACACTTTGAATGTTTAATTTGAATACTTCTGGTTTCCTGTTTCTTTTTATTTTACAGGTGGTGTAATCCCAAAAAAATACTGATTTTCTACGGTTCCTGAGAAAATTAATAAAAAGTTCACTCCTTCCAATAGGTACAGAAATAATTGAAACAAAGAAGTATTTCACAATGAATTTTGTGTAATAGACTTACTCAAAAGACTTACTGGCTACTTAGGTACTTCTTTTTGTTTAATTAGTGAAACTCAATTACTAAACGAATGTATTTTTCTACCGAACTTACGACATTTTTAATAAAGTCATGGAATTTAGAAGTTGACTGTTATAATGTGTTTGCAATTTATCATAATTAACGAAATATTTTTTATCTTTATTGTTTATATTATTGTAGATATCGGATTGAGAAGATTCATATGAAATAAATTAACTAAATGCAGTTACAGTTTTTAAAGCAATATGTAACAACAGTTTTTTTTAATTTTTTATTTTTAATGTTTTTCTCTAAAGTGAACGCGAGAAAGCCGCTATAGTGCTTAATTCAGACAAATTAGTCTGGTAATTCTCAGTTTGAATTTTTTTATTTTAAAGCTTTTTGTTATTACTTCTTGGAATAATAATAAGTCAATATTTATAGAAAAGAAAATTATTTAGTATATTACAAAAATATATACATATAATATCTACACAAAATATTTACAAAATATAATATACTAATAAAATATAAAATAAATGTACAATTTTTTGTCATTCAATGAGGAAAAACTTGAGGGATTTTCAAGCATCAGTTATTTTTATTCCTCTTTGTCGGCATCCTTCTGGAACTTTTCTGTTTTTTCTATTATTTGTACTCGTCGCCAGTGAGTAATTTATTATAAAATATTTTTCGTCATTTCCACATTGATAATATGGCTTTATAACTTTCAGCTCCATAGGTATATTAGTCGGGTCCACTACAGGAGGCCCGAATAACTCTTCTAAAAATTTATCGAGGTCACGTGTCTTGATTCTTGGATCAGAAACTTCTTTATGGTGAATTACAGTTAATTTTGGAGAACTCATTTTCTGGACAGTTGTTATCTGGTGGAGCTTGCAACAGAAAATGATTTTTCTGGACGAAATGCATCATTTAAATACTAATGGCGTGTCCTATATTAATCCCTTTTAGAAGAACATACGTCTACCTGTTTTAATTTTATTCTAGCCGGTCTTTATTGCCCTTTTGTTCTGTTCTGCCGAATGTATTTTAATTCCTTGAATGGATTATCAAAATAGTCAAATATCTTTAGTTTATGTTACATAGGTATATATAAAAATAAAGATGGTTAAATATCTTTGGCGCCATTGCAAATTAACTGTTTGCTGATTTTGTCAAGTGGTGTTGAGGAAGAAAGACATTACTTGTTTTCTGAGAATATATCCGATTTATGTGTCAATAAAATGGTAAATAAAGTGGATACTAGAAGCTGATGGCTCTTTATGAAACATCGTGAAAATAATTGTTTTGAAAAAAACATAGATCTCAGTTAGATGTTTCAAGAAATATATAGAAAACACTCTATATACTAGTATTTCGGCTTATTAGGCCTTTTTCAATAGAGTAAATGTCTATTACTAAATGTTTCCAAGCGCGTTTTAGTTATTTATCTGTTTACGAGTACCTACCCCGATTGATCCTACCATCGGGCTTTACCAGATGGTAGGTAGGGCCATGCTTAAACTTTCGATCCCCAAATTGTGATAGATTCCATGTCGAACGAAAAACCGCAAACTTCTGTAGCTAGGGTGGGATGTGAGTGGAAGCTACGTGCCAACAAAAACAAGTAAGGTGATTTTTTTTGCTGGACCTTTTCAGGAGTTCGGGGGAAAGTTGGTTTATAAATCTCCACTCCGACGAAATAGACCCTAAAAGGGAGCCAATGTTGGAAATATGTATCTGTAAAATAAAAAGGTACAAAAAACAAAACGTATGTATAGTTAAATTGCTTTTGAGAATATAAAAAAGAGATTGCTGTGATAGTCAAACGGCCTCCTTGATAAAAATTAACACTATATACATGGTGTTGTGTAATACGTATTCGGTTTATCTTTAACGTTTCATTTTATTATAATTTTTATTTATTTTAATACTACTTTAAATCCTGAAACATACACACATGCAGACTTGGCTTGCCCAAGCCAAGTCGAACGATTTGTTTGAGCGTGTGCAAGTCGGAGCTTGAGTCGAATCGAAAGTCGGACACGTCCATTTTACTGCAAGTCTGAATGTGTGTATCAAAATCGTACGACTTTTAGTAAAAAAACCGCCTTATTACTCTGTTGTCATTGGTAAATTCAAAAAGTATAGTAGCAGGAGACGGTGGCTGATTTACGTAAGTAGAGAAATAATGACGGTTCAAAACCTCCTGCGACCTTGAACACGTCTGCACAGGTGTGTGTGTGGATTGAATGACCTCTATTGCGAACGTCTTGGGGCATCGCGTGACCTTGAAGGTGAAACCTGACATTGACCTACCCGAGCTAATGCATGACCTTCATCTTGGCCTTGAGCATTGCATTACATCCACCGCGACTCTCTCCAGCCCTTGTATGACCCTGAGAGCGCATTTGAACGTTACCTCGTCTCTAACGTTGTGTGTCCTCGCTCCCCGTATGCCATTAGCCATGAGGAGGAACCTACACCGGCCGCATCTGCGGTCGGAGTGGACAAGGATGCCAGTCCACCTCTACGAAGCCATCGCATGACATTGAATCTGGCCTTGGGGGATTGGGGGAGGGTTTTATATTATGATGTGGTGGCTCCATGATTATAAAAGAGACTAGAACGGCAACACACAACCATTGTTAGTTAGGCCTCATACAGTAAAGAGTAAGATATGTATAAGTGCAGCGCCTGTGGTGTGAGTTTTACGCGCGGCGATAATTTGCGTCGTCATCAGAGACAATCATGCAAGAACTTTAAGCATGAGGGACCTCCAACCAAGCAACCCAAATTGGATACAAATCCGGCATCATCCACAAATATTCAGACATGTAACTGTCAAAATATGCCATCAACATCTGCAAATGTGCCAATTAGAGTTGCGACTTTTTAAAGATAAACCCACCGAACGTTTGGCCCAATTAAAGCCAGACCTCTTGACAATTATGGCCCGGCCAGGCCAGATTAGAGCCAGGCCCGACCAAGCCAGATTGAATTCGGCCCGGCCCGGCCAGGCCAGGCCAGACTCGGCTACGTCAGACCAGGCCAGACCCGACCAAATCGAATCTGATCCGGCCCGGCTCTATCAAGGCAGAATCAGTCTGCCTAAGCCACATTCGGCCATACCAGAAATCCTGCCTACTTGACATTGACAATAGGTATGACAATTCATAAATTTATTAACTCTTTTATGTCTCAATGAAACGTTCAAATGTCTGACAAAATAGAACAAAACAACCTTAATAGAATAATTTTTTATTTCATTATCAAATAAAATACAAACTCCGAAAACAAATTTGTTCAACAACTTAAACACAAACATAATGTTTTACATTTAACACTTTCAATATATATATATAGTAGTATAGGATATTATATGTATGTACAGTGAGTCCCAGAAGTGATGTCTAAATTCATTTAAAATCCACAAGTCCGAGTGTTTTTTGAAAAAACACTCGGACTTGTGGATTTTTATTTTTTAATGCGATTTTTTTATGCTCAATTCATGTATACAGGGTAGTCCAAAAAGAAGTTACGACCATCAACTTTACTTTTCAAATATTTCATTTTTAAATTCTGCATCGAAATATAAGTCTGTGTAAGAATTTTTAGATGTGCTTAAATATCAGAGTAATACTTTTTTCCATTTTGGGACACATTAAATTTAAGTAGTATGAGTGAGATTGGCCGTAAGTGGTCAGATAAATGGGTGAAACACCTCAAGTTATTATGAAATCAAATTCCTCATAGGAAGAACAAGATATAGTATTTTAAAATTGTTATACAGCAAACCGGTTAGTCTAGGTTAGGTCGAAATCGGTCCGATCCGGCCCGAAACGGCCAGGCCAGGCCCGATCCGGCCAGGCCAGGCCCGATCCGGCCAGGCCAGGCCCAAACCGGCCCGACTCGGCCAGTCGGGCCTGGCTAATTCAATTGCAGCCCGGCCCGGCCAGGTATTACAAACCATCCGGCCAGGTCCAGCCCGGCCAGTAAAATATGCAGATTTTCCCGGCCCGGCCAGGCCCGATTTCGGGCCGGGCTTCTGGCCTCAAATCCCAACTCTACTACTACTAAGCAAGGTTAAGATTCAAGTATATCAAGCAAGTCGTCATTATTCATACAAAATGGAAATTTAGTAATCGTGCAAGCACCCTGCCCTCCGGAAACTCCACGGGCTCCTCTGAGAGATTGCTCATTAACACCAGAGCAAATTCCTTGTCTGACGCAAATGTCACACTTGCCATGGCCACGGGACTCCTCTCTGTGCCTAGAACCCTTGCCGGGATTACCCCAACCTTCTGGTTTGGACACCTCCCAGAAATGAACACCTTCACAAGCTGTGAGCTATTCGGCCCCAACTTTACCGGAGCTGCTAGCAGGACACGTCTCCTTGGCTCCTCCAAGTCGATTTCCATTTGCGCCAGCTCCTGCACCACGTCTACGAGTCGGACTTTGTCACCCCTGACCTCCAGCTGGACATGATCACCATTGATAGCTGGTTGCCCCAACACTAAATCGACATCTGACAGATGCAATTCGGTCACCACCGCATCTATTTTTATAACACAGTGGTCAATGGTGAGAGTGAGACTCACTTGTTCTGTGGCACACTTGCTACCGCCACCAAATCCACGCATAGTTATCATTGTGGGCTCCTCTTCCAGTCTTAGCCTCTGCACACATCCTGGATGATTCGCTGCCTGTGTCAATGTACACTTGTGACTTGTAACAATGTACAATGTGACTTTATATTTCTCTATTAAGGCGGATGGTGCAGGCGCGGATACGTGCACATCGGATTCCGTGTTCAGGTGTTAAATGATATATATTATGTGGTATAGACTTTTATTTACTAACGGCGTGGAGTAAACAAATAATTCACAGGCTCTGAATATTGGTTTCAAGGGTAAAATAAAATGTGCTTCATTACAGACTATAAAATTAATAACAATATGCTCGGTTATTTTAGAATTTACTGACAACATTTTTGCTCAATGTAACAATTATCTTTTAATTTTAGTATTAATTTTTTCTCACTTATATCAGTCTACAAGCAGACATTCGTCTGTACTAATAGAAATAAAAAACAAAATATTTTTTAAACATATGTGAGTAATTTTATTAACTCTATATCCTATTCAAATAAACTAATTATTTACATAAGTTCACAAACATGCATACATTATTTTAACATTAATGCTACTTAACATATGATGTCATATTAACAGGCCTAATAATAGGACTGTTAACCTAGGCCTAAGGGAACTTTTTGGTTTTTTTTTAATATTTTTAAGTAACAAATAAGAGGCTACTGGTTTTACAGCTAATTTCCCAGATTCACTAACTTTCGAGTTTTTTATTTAGCGAACTAGTTTTCAAGATGTTATTATTGACTGATGCAAATAAATCGAATGTTTGTACAACGGCTCTTATCTTGCGTGGTTGATCAGTTTCGTCGCATATTTTACGTTTCTGCATAGTTTCTGATATATTATTGGGAGGTGAGTCTGGTTCATAAAGCTGGACTGTTGGTTTATGTGTGACAGCCCACTTCCGGTAAGATGGTACAGAGCATTGAACAGCACTCACCTGGCCTCTTGCTCCCGGTCTCCCTCTTTTATATTGTCCTGGCCCCTCCGTTTTGGACAATCACGCATGAAATGCCCAGGCTGTTTGCAAAAGCGGCACACGTCACGCTCCTGACTAGTACAGTCTTTACTTATGTGCCCTCGTTGTTGACACACAAAGCATCGAGGTTCTTGTTGGGACACCTCCCTGGATCCGCTCGCTGCATTGTGTGTACCTCCATACCGACTTGCATCTCTTCGGGGTACATGGTGCACCTGTACACTCTGTTCTGTGCTCTCTGCTTCGCCATGACACCCTGCTAATCCCCCCTAACGGTCGACACACACCTCGCACCATTGTATACGCAACACCAGGTTGCGCAACACTAGGTTGCCGCCTTCCAGGCGGAACGAAACACCACGTCGATTTCTTTTGGCTAACAATATATTGAAAATATTAATAAAACTGTATTTACTTTTAATACCTACAATAAATACTTAATAATTAACATAACGAAAAATAAATTCTTAATCTTAAATTAATAAATATAATAAATAAAATAAAACAATTAACATTCTGTCAAAATAAAATTCTTATAAAAAAACATAACAAATTAAAATGTGGTGTCATTAACTTCATCATTATCGATCATTGCTGGATTAATATTAATATATAATATTATTAGATGGTCAGAAGGTTCAAAATTATAACATGTTTTATTAATTAATGATTTGGTGTGCAGAAGGGCTTCACAAGTATTTAATTGTAATTTATTTATATTTTTAGTTTTAATTAAATTAAGGGTAGAAAAAATTCTTTCTGCTGCTGCAGCAAAATGCGGCAAAGCAAAAAAAGCTTGAATGAATGTGGTGAAATTCGGAAACATTAAATTTCCTAGAAAATCTTTCATATTGAATACGATAGCCCAAAACTCTTCAATAGATTTATCAACATGTGTTAATAAAATATCATTACTAGCGATGCTCCTCCATTCGCTTCTTAATTTTTCAACGTCCAGGCTTTGAAATATAGAATTAAATTTAACATACATTGGCGTGATAGATGCTGGCGATGCAGTTACTACTGTCGGATCCAGATTTTTTGCAAAATTTAATACAGGGTCATGAAATTTAAATCGATTTTTTATTTCCTTGCATAATTGGACATAAAAATCTAAGCAGCATACCTTAAATTGATTGACTTCATTATCTTAAACCGATTGTTGTAACAATAAAATTTCACATTTAGCACCAACATAAATTTGACTCAATTGCAAATAGTTAGTGGGATGGAAGGAAATTTTATCTAAATCTAACGTACATTATTTATCAACGTAATCTTGCAACATAAAATTGTTTAATACAGTTTTGTACATACCGGTAGCGGTAATTCAACTTAATAAAATGTGCATTGTATATCCCTCTGCTTGAAATTCTAAATTTATTTTGTTAACTATATCTAGAATATATGACAAAAACGAAAAATATAGTTTAAAAATGTCATTATTCAAAGCAGCTAATATATGCTCGGCTTTTTTAATATTTTCTTCCAAGGCTTCATTGGAAAAAAATAATTTTAAAGCTGACCACTGTTCAAGAATTCTGTTAACCACTGATTCCAAGCTTAACCATCTCGTCTGTGAATGTTGTGACGCTCTTAATTCGGTTTCGGGTTTGATGCTTGGGTTTTTTGCCTTCGGACTACACCGTCCACTGGTTTTGTGTGGTGGAAGGTCCACACGGACTCTACTCGCTTATGAGTAAAGGCTGGGTAGCTTCAATGGAGAAGGTGCATAAACGCACGTGCCAGAGGGTCAATGATTCTTAACCTAAGTAATAAAATTCGCACACGTCCAAGGGCTAAATTATTTATTTATACTTTAAATAAATCGGTCGGTAAATAACACAGCAAAAATAAACCAGTATAAAATATTAATAGCCATATATTTGTTAAGCAGGGGATGAAGCAGCGGTAAATAGTCAAAGCAATTAAATATTAATATACAGGCGGAAATACAAAGAGGTAATAATAATTATTGTGAGCAGGCAACAATGCAGCGGTAGATATACAGGCAATCAAATTATTATTAAGCAAATAACAGTGAACCAGTCGACTGACCACAAACTTAAATAATAATCAATTAGATTCGGTAGCTATTACTACTAAAAAGTTAATAATAAAACGGTTGGTGAATAAATTATCAATCTAATTAATCAAAGTAATTATATTCGGTAGCAAATATTACTAAGCAATGCGGTAAAACAATGTAACTTACTCCTGCTGTAGGTATCGGCCACTTTCTCAACTCACTAATAAGATATAATAATTATTGCTTATCCCGGCGACTAGGAAATTCGGAGCACAAAAGAGACCCAAAGTAGTGATACCATGGCTTTTATGTCCCTATCGAGCCTGGCTTAGCCAATCACAGTCGCAGATTTTATTTAACTGCTTAATATATTTTCTCGAAAACAGTAAAAATATTAATATAATTCACTAATTAATTTACAATATAAACATAAAACCATATACAGGGTAGTTTCTAATACCCAACTATCAAATAACAATTCAATAACTTAAATCTAGTTGCATCTTATTGTTATTCTCATAAATGCAATTCTGTACATAACATAAATACCACCAATACTGGTTAACACGGTTCAAAAATAAAATAACCTTTTATAAACATATTTCCTTTAGTGGAAATAAATATTTAACGCTACAAACGCCTAACAGGCGGTGAAACAAATAAGTGCACTTTGTGCAGTTTCGGGAAGAGTTAGCTAGCTCAAACTTTACCATATCATTCATTATTAAATCTGCTATCTCATTAATACAGCCAATAGTACATATCGATTGCATAAGTATTTTTAATTGCTATTTAAATAAAATATTTTAAATGTCCAATACATTAAACATAATTTTAAGGTACCTCGAACTCGGCGTTTTACACATTTAGCGGCGATGACAAAAAGTCGGTGAAACTATAAAAACAGCGGCCTGGAATTTCGGTAGATAGGCTTATTTAATAAATGAATATATGTATTGTTTATTGCTAACTGCAACTACGAAATATTTAAACTTTACTAGAAAATTTAAATGTATTTTTATATACAGGGTGAACCTCCAAAATAAATACATGACACTGAAATAGTTAAATTCGACTGAAATTATTCTAAACTAAATAGACGGCTTATAACAATAAAATAACTTATCATTATTGTTCTATTGGATGGTAACGGTCACATAATAAAATTAAACAAATTAACCTAAATTGGCTAATATTATCATCGGAAAATAGTGACTTCGTTACACCGTCGTAATATTTTGTGTGGTTTTGTATCTGTAAACAGTTGGTATTCTGGGACTATGACTATCCGTTTGCTACTGTGCGAGAAATAAGAATATATGTCTCCTGTCAATTCTTCGACTGTGTTTGGAAGTTTAGTACAGGCAGCACTACTACATAAGTGTAAAGAATGATTATGTGTATGATCCATGTGTAACCTAATACATACAAATCAGGATTAAATTTCATCAATTTTTTTTGTACCCCACTTATGTGTCACATCATGGTTGATGCATTGTCTGCTCTAAAACCAATTAAATTTCCACCTGAAATTTTATTTTCCTCGAAACATTTGGAAATGACTGAAAATTCCGTTGGCTGTTGCATCTTCAATCTTAGTCAATGCCAAAAATTTGTCACAAACTTTTTCAGCAGCCTTATCGTAAAAACGAGCAATAATTACCAAACTTTTTGCATTTGAAACATCTGTTGTTTCATCAATAATTAGTGAAAATTTGCTTTCTCGGAGTGTTGTCGATAAGACATATAAACTTTCTCGTTTCATTATGTCTGCAAATTTTTGTTCTCTTCTTTCTGTCTAATTTTACTTTTCTGGCAATTTCCGAGTCAGGACAAATTGATGTAATTAATTTTGGCAGATTATCCAAGACAGAGAGAGCCAAATTATGTTCAGCGATGAACGCTACCATTTTTAATTCTGCAGCTTTTGTTTGAACGTAGATTTTCTGATCTTTTTTTTATTATAAAACCCTGTCACCCGTGGAGTTGTTTTAACAAATTTTAATTTCTTCCTATGCATTACAGAAGCTGCATGTCTATTAATATGGCTGATTCCACCCATAATTGCTTTGGAACATATCATACAGAAAGGCACATCTTTCTGTATGATCCTTGTTGTCTAGGATTTCTTATTAGCCATGTGCTGAATTTTCATCTTTAAACCAGGAATCTAAACTTTTGTTTGTAACTTTACTTTTTCTTTTTAATATGTTCTCCGTGGGATGAAATAAGAATACGTTCCGTATATCATCTAGGTTACTTCGGTTACCGATTTTGCGTTCCGTAAATAACAAATTCCTGAAAAATTGTACATTTACGGAATACGGTTTCTGAAAAATTGGTAAATTTCGTGCCACCAAAACAACCAATGATTCTGTGTGGTAAGTTTGGTAGTTTAGGTGGTGGGAGGTGTCAGATATGTCGAAAATTTATTTGACAGGATTATTTATAGACAGACACACATAATTAAAAAAAATAGGATTTTTAATTCCTCTATGGATATATATTTTTTGATGGATTATATGGACGCTGATAGAAGTATATGGGGAGTTGGTGCTATTTGTAACCTTTGTGTGTATGTTAATTGTTTTATGTGTATGTTGCTCAAAGTTATCAAGCATGGAAGTGTTCAACACTGAGGAGGTAATTGTAAGCTTTATTCAATTAACATATTAGTTAATAAATATTTTTTTAGGACCAAACAGTGTTTTCTTGTGGCCATTGCCATGAAGAACTAGGTACTTTGAGTACAATAATATCGGAAGAAACACTAGCTACACATCATTGTTTTCGAGCATGTGAAAATGTGTCTGTGAATTATGATAATAAAAATATATATCGTATAGATTGCAGTGACAAATTACTGGAAGTGAAGAAGCATGTAGATGCCCAAATGCCAGGACCGTCAACTTTGTCTTGTTCCTTAATAGACGTTTCAAACTCTAATGCGTCCGACACATTTACCTGGACAGATGATATGATCAAATTACTCATTACATCTTATAAAGAGCATAAAAGTAAATTAAATTCTCCAATGTATAACAAAAAAAAAGTGTGGGAAGTAATTAGTTCAGACCTAGCAAAATATGGAGTAAATAGAAGTAGTGTGAAATGCGACGAAAAATGGCGAAATCTAAAAAAAACATATGATAAAATTCGTCTTGAAAAAAACAAATCTGGAAATTGTAGAACCAACTGGAAGTTTTTTGATCACTTGCATGATATTTATTATAAGGATCCTCATTTTGAAGCAGTTGCAACTGCTTCTAGCAGTGGTACATTTAAAAGAAAACAAGAAGATGGTGATAAAGCAGATGATACCGATTGTATTATTGAAACTCCAAAAAAAGGTTTTTCACCAGGAGAAAAGCAAAGAAGTAAAAGTAAAATGATGTCAATAAATGAAATTGAAATGAGAAGAGAGAAAAGACACGAAGAGAGAATGGCCCAAAAAAAACAAATGTTTGAATGGTTTAAAGAAAATTTCGAGAAATAATATTGTAAAGTATTACTTTCACTATAGTAACAATATATTTAACTGTGCTAACTCAAACCATTAAAATAAAATAAAAATGTATTGGCTTTTATTTTTATACTTAAAAAAATAATATCTACTAATTAAGTTGACGACATATTTCATCTCTATTTAATGCACCTATTCGGTGTTGTTCTCTGTTCACTTCCCTTATTTCAATAGCATAGTCTTCATCTTCATGTGGTGCAAATTCTATTTCAATAATGTCGTTTTGCATAATACAAATATTATGTAATACACAACATGCTACAATATATTTTGCAGCCCATTCCATATTATGGACATCTAGTAAGTCCTTTAAACACCTAAATCTTTTCTGCAGAAGGTTAAATGCTCTTTCTATAGTACTTCTCGTAGATGATAATAAAAAATTAAAATTTCTTTGCGCAGGTGTTAGATGCCCATTGTCTCTGTAGGGAGGTATCAATCTACGGAGACAAGGATAAGCTTTATCCCCAATTAAATGGGTATTACCGGGAAATTTTTCTTCATTAATTTCATTAATATATGTCCATATTTCACTTCGCCTTAGAACTGTAGCATCATGGTTTGAACCGACTTCGCCAGCATAACAATGCGTAAACTTCAGTGTATGATCACACACACCCTACAAAATAAATTTCAATGGTACTACAGATGATTTATTTTATTTTGTATTGTATTTTATAGAATTCATACCTGTAAAATTATGCTAGGGAAATTTTTGCGGTTTATATACGATAGACCATGAAGCTTAGGTGTTGGAATTGGAACATGCATTCCATCAATGCATCCTATAGTATTAGGAAAACCCATTTCAGCAAACCCATTTTTAACTTCATTTACATATTCACCCACAGGCCAAGTGATTATATTTCTGCTTAACGCTAATAGAGCATTAGCAACTCGTCTCACCGTTCTTAAAGCTGTAGCTCTACCTAGATTGAAACGGCTGCATATAGACCTAAAATTAAAATAATGTACCTATACCCACCGTCCATTTCCAAATAAACAAGCATTTACCTAAACGAATCTGGGGTGCCAAAATACCACAATGCCAATAGCAGTTGTGCTTTACCACTAATTGTATGCCTGCCTTTGTCAACAATATTTGTCGATATGTCATTTTCAATCATTAATAGTATATGATTGAAAGTTATCCTGTTCATTCTAAAATTCTCTCTAAATTCTTCATCCCTATAACGATCTACTACTTCCTCAATATAGTTGCGTATTCTTGGTCTAGAAACTGGAGACTAATGTAAAATTAAATTATTTTAAAGTAAGTTTACTTACCCATGGGACCGCGAATATTAATTTCAATTTCATCATCACTACTTGATGTGTCTGTATCAAGGACCTCATTGAAGAAAAACATTGCCTGTGCATTATCCATTTTGCAAACAAAATAAATTTAAGTTTAAGTGATAAGTGTTTAAGTAGGAATGTTTTGTTTTATGTAGGAATGATTATGATTGTGATGTTGATTGAGGTTATGAATCAGAAATCCATAATCCATATCTGGTCTTGACAGGTACTTTTTACTTTTTATGTTTTTGCCGTTCCGTTAATAAAAAGAAACGGGAGCAACCAAAAAGAGATAGCTATACAATTTTCAGTAACCGAACTAGGTGACTTTTGTCTATTAACGGAACGTATACTAATACTACTACCATCACTGTCACTAGATATAATGTGTCTTTTTTCTACGGCTCCCTGTTGTCTGGATTATGTTGACGGTTGCGTTAACTCAACTACCAACAGTTCAGATTTATTTTCTGCTATGGCCGTCTCCTTCGGCTTTGAAGTCTTTATTAAAAATCTAATTAAATATTTGTCATTAATATAAAATTTTCAATAATTAAAATTTAACATACTTATCCATTATTCTGATCTCCACAACAATTAATTACGAGTAGGTATTATTATTTCCCACTTAACTATTTCAATTTCACTCTATGCCTGCAGGTACTAACACTTTTTATTTTATATTGCGTATCGCATATATCATATTTATAATATATCGGTATATCTCCCGAAGGAGGTAGTCGAGGTACCGGGGAATTACTGGTGTGCTTGCGTGTACATAGTGCGCCGTGTACAACGTGAAAACATAAACAACGAATGAACGAAATTCTGATTCCGATTTCTTAGATCCGTGGCATAGCCTAAAGAACTTTAATCTATGTCCGTGGGGTCGTCGGGCGTACATAAATGAATAGATAAATTACCAGATTTCTAATTATCAGCGTCGGCGCTCAGGACTCTGAAGCACGAATTTATGAAGTATTTACGATTTTTTTCATGAAAATCAATAAAATGTGCTTCATTACAGACTATCAAATTAATAACAATATGCTCGGTTATTTTAGAATTTACTGACAACATTTTTGCTCAATGTAACAATTATCTTTTAATTTTAGTATTCTTATTTTTTTTCTCACTTATATCAGCCTACAAGCAGACATTCCTCTGTGTTAATAGAAATAAAAAACAAAATATTTTTTAAACATATGTGAGTAGTTTTATTAACTCTATATCATATACAAATAAACTAACTATTTACATAAGTTCACAAACATGGATACGTTATTTTAACCTTAATGCTACTTAACATATGATGTCATATTAACAGGCCTAATAATAGACCTGTTAACCTAGGCCTAGGGGAACTTTTTTTTTTTTTTTTATATTTTTAAGTTACAAATAAGAGACTACTGGTTTTACAGTTAATTTCCCAGATTCACTAACTTTCGAGTTTTTTATTTAGCGAACTAGTTTTCAAGATGTTATTATTGACCGATGCAAATAAATCGAATGTTTGTACAACGGCTCTTATCTTGCGTGGTTGATCAATTTCGTCGCATCTTTTACGTTTTTGCATAGTTTCTGATATATTATTGGGAGGTGAGTCTGGTTCATAAAGCTGGACTGTTGGTTTATGTTTTTTCTTCTGGTTTAGCGTTACATCGTTAATAATTATGTCATTGTCCTCGTCGTCTGGTCCAAACAGCTCCAAGAATCGTTTGTGCAACGTGTCTTCGTCAAATTTGTTTAAAGAAATCTTACTAGTAGCACCAAAACACGCCATTGTAACGCCACGCCAGAACAATCTACCACCTACCTTGAGTATCAAGAACTGATTCAGGTAAGATTATACCTAGTTACTTATAGCCGTTCGGTCTACGGTTTCCTCCAATTAAATAAGATATTAGCAGCAGGGTGGAGGGGTGGAAGAGTGCTGGTTGATCCTTTAATGGAACTATTTACTTGAAATACTATTATTTTTTTCCACTTATATCAGTCTACAGCAAACATTCCTCTTTGTTAATAGAATTAAAACACAAAATATTTTTAAACATATGTGAGTAGTTTTATTAACACTATATCATATACAAATAAATTAAAGATTTATAGAGCCAATCCTTCCCGGCAAGTTGTTTTTCATGATAAACAAAGCAAGCATGCGCCAAGAAATAACATAAAACATGTTTTTAACATCTCTCTATTCATATATTTAACATCGGTGCAAAATCATTTGCTATTTTTCTGAGATTAAGAGGAGTTACTCCATAAAACAGTTTAGCTAACTTTATTACATGTTTGACCAGTTCCTGTTCTTGTTGGGGAGTAAATGTGGCTCTTCTACCTAAAGGTACATCTCTGACTGGATCTCCATTTTTAATTTATCTCGCAAGGTTGATTCGGAAATATTAAAATCGCGCTTTTCGAATGGAAGATCCTTCTTTAATCGCTTTTAATTATATGATCAAACGAACTTACCTAAGTGAAGTTCGATCATAATTATATGAAGCACCCAGTCCGAAGATATCACTAACATTCTGTAGTCCGCCCCTGTCGTACTACCTCGCACAATTTTAAAGACAATCTACTTCTCCCTACCCTTCCCCGCTATACTCTAGATCCCCTGTCCAACTCATTTTATTTTAAAGTGGTTCTAATCGTAACTTGTAGAGTGTTCAAATTTGTGTTAACATATTATTGTTATTTTGAATGGGAGGGAGGGTAGTGATATCTTCGGACTGGGTGCTTCATATAATTATGATCGAACTTCACTTAGGTAAGTTCGTTTGATCATATAATTATATTTCACACCCAGTCCTCGATATCACTAACATTCTGTAGTCGTTTAAAGATTGTTGGTTACGATTAGAGCTTTCAGACTATATGGATCATTCGTTTGGATGAATGTAAGGTATTTATATACCTACACAGATATAATACGTATATTTATACGTACCTATTATACAACCAAATACCTCAATTTAACAGTAACAGTATAAGTAACATATATGTAATTTAATTATTTATTAAAGCTACTTTTGGTACAAAAATAAAACGGTAACTACTTATAGGTATATGACTTAATATAAATGCAGTCTTACAAGGTGTATGTTTGGTGTAATATATAACAAAATAGAAAACTTCTTAGAAAGTAAATATTATTTTATAATAAACACTGAGAAGACAAAATAAATCGTTTTAAATAATCACACTGTCAAACATTTTCACGTGCTTTAGGTTTATTTCCTGAAAGTAGTATTGCGTTTGCAAAATCTTGTGAGGGTTGGTGTATTGGTCTATTATAGAATTTTGAAAATGTTTGCGAATTTTCTGTCCAACCCGCTGTTCTTCTAATCAAGTCCAAACTTATACCTTGTCTTTTTGCCAAGGACGTAGCAGCATGTCGCGTAGAGTGTGATTTGAACAGATTTGTATCAACTCCGGCTAAATTTAACGTTTTCGTTACCCATCGGCTTAAGGTCTGTTTAGAAGCCGTTCTGTGAGGTTTTTTAAAAGTCAGAAACAAGAAACTTTTACTCTCTTCGCGTAGAGATTTGGTTCTGTCAATATATCTTCTCAGTAGGTTGGCCACACATAATTTCGAATTTTCCTCGTAAAAAGGAATTTGTAGACAGGGCTGGTTTCGGCTCGGTCCAAATGTTTTTATTCTATTTGGAATAAGAACTTGAAATCCCCCTGAATAACTGATTATATTTTCTAATCTTATAAGTGCCAGTGTTTGCATTCGCTGACCGGTGATGAGGGCTAGTAGAGTAATTAGCTTCAGGGAGAGTAAGTTTAAGGTACAATTTTTCTCTAATGCAATATTTTCTAAGACAAAGTAAAGTCCCATGTAAAATCATACTTTGGTGCCGAAGGCCTGAGTCGAGCAACGCCCTTCATAAATATTTTCACTCTAGGGTCCTCTCCTACATTGCCTGGTAAGATTAGGGAAAGTGCTGAGCGATGGGCATTGAATGTGGTGTATTTGTAATCACCCTCGTCCAAGAGATATTGTAGGAATTCTATACAGTTGGTTGTTTGGCCTTCTAGTGGTGAAATGTTTTTAGAATAACAAAATTTCCACCAAAGTTTGAACGTCACATTATATTGATTTATTGTTGACTCGGTCAACGACTGAATGGTTGTTTCTATTGCGCACTGAGGATAGTTTTTCAAGCGAAAAGCCTCCCTGATACTTTGTAGGCAGCCAGGGTAAGCTCTCGTGCCAGTGGGTGTGGTTTGCTAGAAATAGAAGATAATAATTTGTCACTTGGATCTAAAATAACAGGATTACCCAAAGACAGATTTAATAGCAGGGGGTACCATGGTTGAGATGGCCAGTTAGGGACAACTAAAATTCCCTCTGCCTTGTCCTCAATAATCTTTTGTAAGGTTCTTAAGATTATAGAAAAAGGGGGAAACGCATAAAAAAATATGTCGCCCCAATATATTGTGAAGGCATCGACGGATATAGATCCCGGATCTCTCCGCCATGATACATATTTTGCACATTTAAAGTTGTCTTTGGAGGCAAATAAGTCTATGACTGGATTTCCTAACTCATTTGGATCATTTGGAACGCATAAGAGGCTAGAGACCATTCAGTTTCCGGCGGAAGTGTCCGAGATTCCTCATCCGCTTGCCAGTTACCTTTGGAGCTGATGTAATTGGCTCGGAGCCAAATATTTCGTTTCTCACACCATTGCCATATGTTTCTGGCAAGTTGGCTCAACTTGGGAAACCGGACACTTCCCATCCGATTTATGTAACAAATAACTGTCGTATTGTCCGTCCTTATTAAAATATTGCAATTTTTATAAGGACGAGCGAAACACTTGAGGCTATAAAATATGGCTTTAAGTTCTAAAAGGTTAATATGATGTTGCTTTTCTTCGCTGGACCACCAACCGTGTGTCCTTTCACCCCTTGAGTAGGCTCCCCAGCCAAATAAGGAGGCATCTGTAAAGATAACCAAGCTAAATGAATCTTTTTTAACATTATTAAATGCCTTCCTGATGTTATTCAGCCACCACCTCAAGTCGGGAATAATCCTGGGAGATACGGACATTTGCGCAGTGTAATCCTTATTATTTTGTAGTAAGGCTAAGTATTTATCCCTTTCGAGGGATTTTGTGTAAAGCCAGCCATATTTTACGGCAGGGCATGACGATGCCAATGTACCAATAAACCGTGCAAATTTAAGGATTTTAATATTTTAGATTCCGGAAGTGTTAATATCATATTTTGGCTGTCAAATATAAATCCAAGAAATTTGCACGTTTTTTTTTGGCATTAGTACACTCTTTTTCTTGTTTATTATAAATCCCAGTGAAGTCAGTAGGGCAACGGTCTTTTGAATATTTTTGAGACAATTGCTTTTACTATCGCCGAAGATTAAGAAGTCGTCTAGATAGTTTACACATGATATACCCTCATGACGGAGATGTTCGACGACTGGCTTTATTAGTTTAGTGAACATGTACGGAGCGGATGACAATCCGAATGGGAGGCACGTGATTTCGTACATTTTTTGCTTGAAATAAAATCTTAAGTACTTTCGATCATTTTTAACTATTGAAACTAAAAAATATGCGTCTTTTAAATCGATGGATGACATGTAACAGTCCTTTAATAATAGTCTGGAAACAGTTTCGATATTCTCCATTTTGAAGTGAGGGGAGTCGATAAATTTATTAAGTGGTTTTAGGTTTAGTATAAACCTTTTCTCACCATTCGACTTATCAGCTAAAAAAATTCTTGACACAAATTGATTTTTCATCATATCTTTACATTCAACGACGGCGCCCTGTGTGAGCAATTTGTTGATGGCTGTTTTCATGTCTCTAGCCTCATTTACGGAAAAACTGGAAGTAAGAGGTACATTTTGAAAAGATATCATTGTCAACGGTAAATTGTATCCTCTTATCCAATTTAATACTACATAATTTGAGGTTATTTTGGTCCATGCAGAATAGAAGTATTTAAGTCTTCCTGAAAATCTGCTGTCACTTACCGTATTTAATATCTCCGTTTGGTGCGAGCTCGTTCTTGTTCCGAGGGAATATGCCCTTTTACTGGTCTCGTCTCCCTCGAGTCCTTAGGCCGACGAACCGGGCGATATCGGTTTAACGACTGAGCTGGTTGTAGGTTATGTGGTCGCCCCCCCTTCTTTTTTATGATAAAAATTTTTCAAGACTCCATATTTACTAGGAGGCTGTGCAACTTTTAAGTCTTTGCTAGAAGTTTCTGTTTGGCTGTTTTCAGTAGTTCGGGTAAATAGGGCCCGAAAAGTAACTCACTAGAGGGATGAGTAGTGTCTGCTAGCTCCTTTACAGTTTTGTTTAAGAGAGGGGTAATAAGCCCCCTTCTAACTATTGAAATGCTATTGAATAAATGTGCAAGTATACGACCCGAGTCGGAGAGGTGCTGTAATAAGTCTGTCTTAATAGAGTTAGTTGAATTATCTTGGTTTAAAATCAAAGTTAAAGCTCTGCCTATTTGAGCCATAGCTAGTCCCAAAGTATTTTGATAACTAGCGTGGGATTCATCCCTGGTTTGATTTGATGTAGTCTTTCAAAACTTGGCTTGTAATTCCGGCCCTAACACGTTTTATATTGTAAAGCGCATAGTTAGTTCAGAGTGTCTTAAGAAACTAATTAGCCATTCCTTCCCCGGTACATTATTTTTGAATATGCGAACAATCCTACCCGTGCGAGTTAAATATGATTTAATAATCATTCTAAGATCAAAAGAGTCGAGAGGAAAGCCAAAATGGGTGAACTTTAAAATGCATTGAACAAAAAACATTTCCTCTTCATCAAATGTTTGTGGATGCGGTTTTTGAGTTTATTTAATATTGTACGACGTGGAATTTTAAACTGTTCCGCAGCTTTTCTTTGAGACAAACCCCCTTCTCTGATAGCACTTAAACACAGATCTAAGTTTTCTTGGGTGTAATTTCTGTAATTTCGGAATCCAGGTTCTCTTTTATATTTTCGCGGCATGCCCAGAACAATTTTTTTCTAAAATAACTAAACTATTTGAACGATTATGGAGCTAGTTTGCTCCGAATCTATGGTGTTACTTTGCTCCAGTCATATGGAGCAAACTATAACCATATTCGGTGTTATAACCTCAAAACAAAAATATTTTTAAAATAGGTACTTTTACAAATTTTTTTAATAGCAAAGTTTGTTTTTTGGTTGGGGAGGTATCTAACACTTGATTCTTTGTAGCAGAAAACCCACATTTGGATATTTTGAATAGCCACTGAACAAGCAAAGACTAAGGATAGTGTGAGGATAGTTTCTGGAACGGATTTTTTTTCCAATGGCGTTCTACCCTTGACTTTATCCTGCAGTGTTGCTCTAGGGACCTTATACTTTTTGCTAGGAGTTTTAAAAGGCATTTCTGCCTGAACGGCACCAATAGCTTCTTTCAAAGCTTCAGGAGAAGCTTTGAAAGCTTCTACTTCTTTGAAAGAACCTACTTCAATCGTTTTTTGGGAAATGGGAAAAACCCAGGCACCCTTATCGAAATTAAATGATATTTGTAAGCTTTACCGAATTACGGTGCCGAAAATAGGTCAAAAGGATTTTAAGTCTTTCGACTAAATAAAAATCACACAAAGGTGAGAACTCCGTGACAAGACATTGAGGCACCCATAGAAATTTGCAAAATATTGTACATAATGCAACATTTTATTGCTTTAATATAATAATTGCACATAGAAAATATATGGGACAAAATTTAAAGTCGATAGCAGCATTTTATGTACTAAAAATATAAAGTACAACTTTATCTGTTCGTTTACGCACACGCGAAGCACAAAATG
The DNA here is from genome assembly GCA_963924545.1 of Pogonocherus hispidulus. Classification (NCBI taxonomy): domain Eukaryota; kingdom Metazoa; phylum Arthropoda; class Insecta; order Coleoptera; family Cerambycidae; genus Pogonocherus; species Pogonocherus hispidulus. The sequence goes on along the minus strand of OZ004697.1, from coordinate 11,993,379 downwards.
GCCGCCAAAGCAAGGCAGAAACTGACAGGTATAGATAATTATTTTTATTGTGTTACGACATCCGCTGATCGATAGGTTATGTAGTGGGGGTAGAGTCAGTTGTACCAGAATTCAAGAGATGTCGCATAATGCATAAATTATGCACCCAAGTCTCGTTTTTAAATAAAATTTGAGACCTGTGCCGATAATTAGTACGTTTACCTTATTGAAGTTATGTTTTACTCCTTTACGTTCGGCAAACTCGAAGGCAGCTTTTCGTACCTCTGTAATAGTTATTCCAAAGAAAATTGATTCCAATTTCATTGTTCATAAGTTTGTGCAGGACAGTCAGATTGAGGATGTGTATGAGAAAGCGGAAGAAGGGACAGGTGAAATCTGGGGCAGTGAAGCTGCTTGAGGATACGCAAAAGAACTAACAATATCCTGCATGCGATTTCGGAATTGTAATTTCAAATTGGGCGAAATTTTATGCACATGGGAAAGCAAGCTTTTGAAAAACAACATGTCTTTATCGTCGTTTTGTGAGTTTTCTTTTTCGCCTTCAATAATTCCAATTTTTGTTTCTCAAAATTTACCATTGCAGTATTAAAGGACTCGGTTGATGATCGCTTTCGTTTTGGATGTGCGGTCGAAGTTGAAAGCAGTAAAACGTCAGTGTCGTTTGAATTTGTGGCATTTACTTCAGGTTCATTTTCGCTTTCCAACTGATTCTCATTTTCTTCAGCTATTATTTCAAATGCGCTATTTTCATTTCCACCCATTGAGAAATCATTTTGAAAGGCTGCGTTTTGACTTGGTTGTACATCTGAACAATTGCCTTTTGAGGTCCTGGGTTTTACAGTATCTTTTAGGAATAACAGCTGATGAAAATATGGCCACTTTGACTCGCAAATAGAGTCCGGAGGATTGCTTGATCGAGGAGGTTCTATTTTAACAAGTTCAACGGCAAATTGGTCCCTGACATATTTCCATTTTCTTTTTAGCGCAGAAGCTAAAAAATACATTGTAATTATAGGATTTAGTTAGTTTTTTTTTTAGTTTATTGGTTTATTGATATAGGTATCTTTTATTTCAGATATTTGGCAACTGGATGCTCATTTAAAAGTCTTTCATTTTCATTTCGTGTAGGAGTTTCAACGGTGGAAATAATTTGGCAAGAACTACACCCAGAATATATGCCTCAACCAACAAGAAACCAATTTAAAGCTGTCTGAAAATTTTTATAAAATATGGAATTTTCCAAACGTCATTGGAATAATTGATGGAAAACATGTACAAATATTATGTCCTAAAAATTCTAGATCGATGTTTTTTAATTATAAAAAGTATTTTTCGGTAGTTCTTCAAGGAGTAGTGGATGCAAACTATCAATTTATAGCTATAGATGTTGGAGGTTACGGGAAACAAAGTGATGGAGGTACTTTCCAAGCCTCTGACTTTTATAAACGGCTGATAACAAATGAAATACATTTACCCGAACCTGCGTTTTTACCAGGCACGAACGTAAAAGCCCCTTATGTATTTTTGGCGGACGAAGCATATCCGCCCCTTGATTTTTTGATGAAGCCCTACAGGGGACGGAATATTCTATTGGACCAAGAATGTTTCAATCGGTTAAGTAGAGCAAGTAGAGTTAAGTGCCTTTGGAATACTATATGCAAAATGGCGCCTGATTTCCAAAGCTATTGAAACTGATGTTAATATTACATAACCCGACATGATTAGAAATAATCATCATGGCCTTGTTGGAAGACCATTAACATCATCTGTGGTCATAAGAGATATCTTCAAAACTTTTATTATTACTAATTGTTTATTTGATTATATTATATTAAATGAAATTATAAATTAATATTAATACAAATAAAAACTGAAAAACTTACCATCTTGAATGTTCACTTCCTCGGCAATCTTTTTGCAACACTTCTCAACAACATTTCTGTTACTGTGATTTTTTTCACGTTTGTCACATACAGGGATTTGTTTAAAAACTGCAGAAATTAAGTTTCTGTATCCATTGCCTGCTCGCTTATAATTAAATATTCATTCCGGTAAAAAGCTCCAGCCTGTTTTGTGTCTGTGCGCCCACGTTTAATAAGCATACTGATTTTAAGCGCCGATCGGCGTCGAAAACCAGCGAGCAGGTAACCCGCTTTCTTTCTGTCCTTACCCTAAGTGTACAAACAGAGTGCAAGCAGGTTTCTCGCTTACCGGTAGTCAACGTCGATCTGCGCTGTTTTCTCGCGCCGAGATAGCACAGGGTGAATTACCGGTAAAGCGAGAAAAATGGTTCAAATCTGCCAGTTGCGTCTGAAACTTCAACAAATATGTCGTCTTCGGATGATGATCTGATTGCTTTAGATTCTGTGTTTACTAAATTAAAAAGAAAAAAAGTTGGTATACATACTCTTAATCGTGAAAGAAAAATGTATGGAGAATATTATCATTTATTTCAAAGTTTAAAAAATGATAATGAAAGATTCTTTCAATATACTAGAATGACTCAAGAGACTTTTAATTACATTTTAGAGAAAGTGAAATATCGGTTAACCAAAAACTGGTGCAATCTACATAAGCAGCCTATTTTTCCGGAAGAAAGGCTTTTAAATGTATTGGGATTATTATACTATTGGCAAGGTATTGGAATAATCATTCCAGAATGATTAACAGAATAACTAAAAATTACTTTTACAAAAAATTGCCTTTATTATTAAGAAAGTAAATATTAGTTACAAACTATTTATTTAACTCCATGGAGGAATAGTATTGTCATGATGACCTTGAAACATGGTTGATTGTTCACTTGAGAGAAAGGAAGAATGTTCATTTCGATCAATGTTGTGGTAACTAGAAGAAGACACACTGGAATGGGATGATATGGAAGATGATGGAGGAGAAAAAATGTTAGGGTGATAGGAAAATTGATCTACTAATTCCTGTACGCGACAACGAAAAGATAGTACTCTGTTTTCGGGTATTTTTCTCACATGCGGTAGCAAACTTTTAAAAAAATGAAAGATGTTCATCTTCTTCATTGGAAGAACAGTTTCTCTTCGCTTTACTTTCTACTTTCTATATATTCTAGATATTCTACTTTCCGTCTTTCTATTTCCAGCATTGAGTCTTGGTAGGTGTCAGTAATGCCCCGTCTTTTTTTTGCCGTAACAGGAATCGGAATCGAGGATATTTGACTTGAAGCAGATGGTGATGTTATACAACTTTCAACGACACTTTCCTGTTCAATAGTTTCAGAAGCTTCTTCATTACCGCTATTCTCGTCACATTCAGCAGAAGACTGAGTTTCCTCTCGGTATGTCACCTGGGTACACTGCGTGCGTGACAAATTGCCGGTCGTAGTCCTAGGTTTGACAATGTCCCTTAGGAAAAGAAGCTGTGTAAAATACGGCCATTTCGATGTAGGCACATCTTCTGCAGCATCTCCAGACCTTGGTGGAGGATGTTTCCCTAATTCAACAGAAAATTCGTCACGCAAATACTTCCACTGCTTTCTCACCTTCGCCTCTGGAAAGAATATATTTTTATCATAATTTTGTTATACAATATATTAAATATAGAATAATTTTGTTGCAGATATCTGGCAACCGGATCATCTTTTAAACATCTTGCATTTACGTTTCGAATTGGCGCATCCACTGTAGAAAAAATAGTTAAAGAAACAGTTTCTATAATATGGGATGTGTTACAACCTGTTCATATGCCAACTCCGAAAAAAGAAGATTGTCAAAGGATATCAGAAGAATTTAATAATATTGGGGCCATCGACGGAAAACATATTCGCATTCTTTGCCCAAAAAATTCAGGATCGATGTTTTATAACTATAAACATTATTTTTCCGTAGTTTTACAGGGGGTAGCTGACGCAAATTACAAATTTATTGCTGTAGAAATTGGCGCTTATGGTAAACAGAGCGACGGTGGCACATTTCACGCATCGGAATTATACCGCCAATTAAACAATAAGCAACTCAGTATTCCGGAACCATCTTATCTTGCCCAAACAACCACAAAGGCACCTTTTGTACTAATAAGTGACGAGGCATATCCACTCCTACCTTTTCTTTTAAAACCTTTTAGTGGAAAAAATCTAAGTTTTGAGCAAGAATGTTTTAATAAACGCTTATCTCGTGCTAGAAAATGCATTGAATGTGCATTTGGAATAATTACGGCAAAATGGCGTATACTTTCAAAATCCATTGAAACCAATATTGAGACAGCAGATGCCATTGTTAAATGTATTTCCATTTTACATAATGCAATCATTGATAAGGAATGTTTTCAAAGACACCTTAGCGACGTATCTGTCGAAAATTGCGAGACAAATACCGAAAGACAAATGACGGGAAGACCTCTAAATGAAGCCAAGAGTATTCGCGATATTTTTGTCACGTATTTTTCACAACACCCTTTATCTTACCTTTAAATAATCTGACACAAAATTATGTTTTGATCAGTCACCACAGTACGTTTATAAATAAATATGTAAATAAATATTGTACATACTTACCATCTTCTTTCATTACGGCGCTTATTTCCCTCCAATATTTGTCGACTACATTTCGATTGCTATGCAGCTTATGCCTTTTGTCCCAAATAGGGGTTTTCTCAAAAACTGCAGCTATAAGTAACTCCTTATCCATCACAACCGGCGCATACTAAAGCAGAAATAAACTAAATTTTCATTCCTATTAAAGCGAGAACGCTGGTTGCCGGCTCTACCTGCTTTAACTGTGTACTAGTGTATTTAAAAACATGCATTAATTTTTTTAGCTTATAAGCGCGAGTCGGCGCTGGTTGCCGGTAAGCGGAAATCTGCTTCCACTGTGTTTGTACACAAGAAACCATATAGTGGTATGATTTAGGCAACTTCGTCTAAAATAACAAAATAAATGATACAGCCGGCTTTTTAGACGTAAGGTTATGTTTAAGCATCTGGAATTCAAGGTAACAATCTCTAGTTTCAAACAAAAATATGCATCTTCAATTATATTCTCTCAAACCATACAAAATTACTTACCATAGGTCCACAAAATATTACAGCACAGGTATCAAATATCTTTAAAATGTATTATTTCTCCAAGCACACGTGTTAATTGTTAGTTGAACTAAAATACCGCAAGGTGTCTCGCCACTGAATTGGTAAACCAAATATTAAAGGGGTACGATTAAGGAGCCGGTACGATATAGGCGACTCAATATCATAAAACTGTATATTGAAAACATTGAATAACACATAGGTAACTTATATGTAATGTGTTTATAAAATATACATAAATTCTTATCATTTAAATAAAAGAATTAATGTTTTTCTTGCCCTAAAGTCACTGACATCATATGCAACTAAAAATAACTTAATTGACAATGTGAAATAATAATTATTGTTTCCACATATTTCAAAATATAATGATGTCGTCCCTCCGGGTTACATAGTAACTTTCAATTAGAAAAGACACTTTACATCTTGTGCTTGTTCAAGCTATTCATAAAGTTGAGAACTTTTTCTTTGTACTTGAATTTTTTTTTTATTTAGACCCACCATCTGGGTGGATTTTTAGAAACATTCTTTGGAGGAGTTCCATGGTTGCCTCCATCCTACATGAATATTTCAGAATAAGGATGAAGAATAGGGAAAAGGAAATTTTTAATGCCTCCTGAAACTCTCCTCCTGAAAGTAGCCATCCAAGTCTATATTTTCCTTGTGAACATAGACATAATACAACGTCTTCTCCTTATCTCCATCTGAAAATAGTGTTAATTTATATTCACATAATTTTGGATGACATTAGAACTAATGAAACAGAAATAATAGACCGGCAGATGCAGTTGATGGTCTCCGATTTCATATACAGCAAGCCTTTTGGAGGAGTGAAAGTGTAACCTGTGACAACAAGGAAAAGTGGGTACCCCGCTGCACACTTTCCGGTCATATGGAAAAATGGTTTGAAATGTAAAAGAGTTTTTCGTAATTTTTTACCCTTGGGCCAATGAGAGTCGCATGCCTATTTTTTTATAGAAGATTTTATGACACGAATTTTAATTGTTTTCATCGGCATGCGGCATGAAAATAGAGGAAAATTATATTTTATTATTACTTCATATGACCCGAAAACGTGCAGCGGGCTGGTACCCGCTTTTCTTTATTGCCACAGGGTACACTATCACTCCTCCAAAAGACATGCTAAAATCGAAGACCATCAACTGTCATCATCTTCAGGTCTATTGAGTGAAAATATTCATCTGCCACATTTTTAATTCTGTTTCTTCCTTCTGAGGTATTTTCGTTCTTCCTTTTAGCGAAATAAAAAGTTATTATTTATTTATTCATTTAGATACTCCATCCAACAGCAGAAGCCAATTATAGGATGGGAAAATACACAATTTTACAAAACTCCTCAAAAAGGAATATAATAAAAAAGAAAAACAAAAAAATAAAATCACACAAACATGTATAAATACATGGCAGTAACGTTAGAAGACTAATATAAAAAAACAAATTACAAACTAATACTGTTAATATGACAAATAAATAATTGTATAATTAAAACATATAAAGCGTAGTTTTTTAATTTCCTTTATGTTACAATGAAATATATCAATTCTGTTTTGCAAATTGTTGTAATTCCTACACATGAAGTAGAGCTAAGAAAATATCAGTAGATTATTTGTTCTAGACATAGGAAGATAGAATGATATGTTACTTCTAGATTCAAATCTAGGAATATGTAAATGAAGCCAACTCAAAATTTCAGGACAGTCAATCTTGTTGTTCATGACTTTGTACAAGAATATGACAGATCGTACAATTCTACGACCATGTAAACTGGTTACAGTTAAATCTTATCAAGTAATAAACTCTGAGGTGTTCCAAAAGGTGGATACGAGCCGTCTTCTTTGAATGCTAGATATTTTAGAAAACGCCTTTGAATCGATTCCAGGCTCAATACGTGTTACATAACCAGGACTCCAGATTAACGAAGCAAACTCAAGTTTAAATTTAACAAATGCATTAAAGAGCAAAATTAAGAGAGTTCTATCAGTAAAAACTGTGGAGTTTCGTATCACAAAATCTAAATTCCTGTAACATGTTTGTATTACATTATTAATATGTGCATTAAATGTTTATTCCCTATCGTAAGTGACTCCCAGGTCTGTAATATTTTGAGAACGACTTAAAATATTATTTATTTCATAATTATACAATACAAGTTCACGTTTTCTGGAAGACATTACATTACACACTTCCCTATATTAAGTGGAAGCTTATTTATTACGCACCAGTTATTTACTTTGTTTAGATCATTTTGAAGTCTCTCGCAATCTGTACTAGAAACAATTTTACAGTATAGTTTCATAGCATCCGCGTATAGTAGATGAGACACTTCCAAATCATTCACAATGTCGTTAATATACAATAAAAAAAGGGGTCCAAGAATAGAGCCCTGGGGTACTCCGGATGTTACCAAAATCATCGACGATTTGTAACCACTACATTCAACGTATTCTTTCGCCAAAATATGACTTGAAAAGGTTTAGTAAAGGTAAGGATAAGCCAAACCGCTTAAGTTTACATAGCAGTAACATATGATTTATTTGGTCAAAAGCTTTACTAAAATTCGTATATATCACGTCCACCTGACCATTTGAGTCTAAATAGTTGGAAATAAATTATATCCCTTTATGCAATTTTGTGATTTTTTGAAAAACTAAAGATAACATTACAACAAACGATAAACATAGGAGTAAAGATATAAAGTGAACCTATAAACATATTAAAAAGTTGCTATTAAATAATTATTAAAATAATTGGAAGTATATCGAACCAGGACGGTAGGCCAGCGATCTAGGCGGTTTAAATCTTGCCTCTCGGTGACCTAGGCATGCTCGGATTCAATACCTACATTACTTACAAACCTAACAAAGCTCTCATTGTGTCAAAAATAATAATAAACAAAATATTGCACTTTAGCCAACTTACCCCGCTATACGGGTAAGACGGCGAACATGTTGGGGTAAGCACAAAAATCGCAAATGAATTTCCCTCGGCCTTCATACGCTGTACAATCTTCATGGCACCACTCCTGGGATTGGAAGCACTGAATCCAATCCTCTTGTGGTGGCTCTGTGTACCCTCCATGGCAAATTAGACAAAAGCATGTTGGCTTAGTTTGTTTAGAAGTTGATGGAGTATTTTCTTTTATTTTTTTAGAACATTTTCTATTCGCCTTCTGTTTCTCCTTAAGCTGTGCTAATCTTGCCCTTTCCTCTAATTCGTTTTTATTTGGTGTAGATGAAATTATGCTTGCCGAAAGTTTTTTACGCTTACTGGTAACTGGCCGCTCTACGGAAGGCAAGGATCTTATTTTCCAAATGGAAGTGTTCTGAGTCTCTGACTTTGAACAGCTGGGACTAGTTTCCAAAATGTCAATTAGATTGCACTTGACAGAAGAACGTATGACACCTTGTGATTTTTGTGGGTGTTTTACAGGGGTTTTCAGACGTGTCAATGGCTGGGAACAGGTGGGAATATCACCATATGATTTTAAACAGCTGGGATCAGCTTGGAAATTTGCAAATTGGTCGCACGTGATAGGAAAGCATTGACCAACGTTTTCAGGCATGGTCAGGGTTTTCAAATGCGCCAACGGAATATCTTCATCCGATGAAATATCGGAGCCATTGACCTCTGTAGTAATAACATGACAGGTATCAGGTGAATCAGTTACTTCTCTATTTTGGACATAATTTCTTTCGCTTGTACTTGCAGGTGCAAAATCACTTTCCTTTAACGTTTGTGGGTTATAAGGTTCAATTCCACATGCACAGAAACCCTTGACTGCATTATTTACAGAGGCTGCTCTACCAAATGCCTCTGCAAACATTGGTCCAAAATTTCTATCACTTATTGCAGTACCTGGTTGATTCACTAAGAAAGCATCACAGGCTTGATTATAAAACGTCTTCAGTGGACCGAAAAATGCTACGTCCAATGGCTGGAGACGGTGGGTTGTGTGAGGTGGTAAACCCAAAAGAATTATGTTGTTGAATCTACAAAAATTTACTGCCTCAAGGGAAATGTGTGATGAGTGGTTATCTACAATCAGTAGAATAGGGCGTTCTACTGATGGTTTGGCATAACGAGTAAAATGTTCTAAATACTTGACAAAGCTTTCAGTTGTCATCCATCCACTTGATTGAGCAATTCCAGTAGAACACGAAGGAAGGCCATTTAGTAGCTCGGATTTCATTCTCTTTCGAGAAAAAATGAAAAAAGGTGGAATGTAGTTGCCCGTTGCATTCATGGCACACACGACCGTGGTGTTTTTCCCTCTTTCTGCTGATACCACTTTAATAACCCTTCGACTTTAGGTGTCAAAATTTTAGATAACTTTGTTGGTACTGTTGAAACTCCGGACTTGTCGGCATTATAAATCTGGTCTGCGGAAAAATTGTGTTTTGTCCTGACGTCTCTCAAAAGATTAAAAAAACGATCAACGGATGGTATGTTGAAGCCCATTAATCGACCAATTGATGTTGCTTGTGGCGAACGAAGACTAAGGCTGTTAGTTTTAGTGAAGGCGTTATACCAGTCAGGACCAGCAATTTTCTTATCATGGTTAAAACGATGTGATATTTTGTTTTTTTCTGCATATTCATATGCAAGTTTCCTAACTTGGAACCTGTTGAGGCCCAGACCTCGAGCACTAAACTCTGTCAGATATGCAACAAACTCGTTTGTTTGTTGAGCGTTGAAAGTGTTGCGAAATCTACCACAATGTTCTGGGAATTCTGCATTTTCTGCTTTATTTTTGGCGATGTAACGCCTAAGAGTTGACTCGGGTATTTCATATTTCACAGCAGCAGCATTGCAGCTTATAGTTCCGCTTTCATGTTCTTGCATTGCAGCGATTAATGATACCTGGGACCAGGCTCCACGTGTAGTTGTTCTTATACGTGTCCTCGGCATGGTCTGAAAAAAAAACACCTATGAATCACACACTGTACAACTTGGGGTAAGATGGCGAACACGCCAACTTTCCCCCGCCATCTTACCCCGCTATAAAAGAAATACGCCATCTTAGTTTTTCTTACAAGAGAAAAAGGATATTGCAAGTAAGATACATTATCAAAGTTGTCATGACTTATATTTAATATACACCAAAAAGCATGGGTTTCTTACCTTAATTTTCACTAAAAAACACTAATAATTACGGAACGCAAATCTTACAAGCGAAGAAGCCAAAACGATGTTTTAGTTTCAACTGGATAAATATGCATTTCAGATTGACGTTACCGACTGAAGTTACTTCATCTCTTAATAGACAGGTGGCAGCACTAGGACGATTTCAATAACGATAATTATTTCACTTAAAAATAGCATTCGTCTTCTTACCCCGTTCGTCATCTTACCCGCCTTTCCCCTACTCCTACTTTCCGCCAAGATGACACCACAAACTTTAAATCCAAAATAAATAATTCTGCTGCCTTCCACCAGAGTACCCATATCCCGTTCCCGTTTCATTTCTTTAAAGCCCATATTGTCGCAACTCTTATGGGCAATAATGGTAACTAAGTCCAATTAGGGAATGGGTGGGTGTGATCATCTCGAACGAGGCGGAACATATAATCAAGATCGAACTTCACAAGTTCGTTTGACCTTCTGAATATATTTCCCGCCTCTTTCTCAAGATCACAATGTACACACATACAAACATTTGCTTCTTATAAAACTACATTGATCAAAGTAAGAATGTAATATTCTTCCATATGGCTCAAGAATATATATATTTGGTCCAAACACATGGAAGTTACTATCATCAAATTTTATATACTATCACAATAATGGTATCTTACTTTTAATATAGTATATAAAGTATTTGATATAATTATAGGGGTCTTATTCAAAGAAGAAAATAAAATTTTTGCTAGGAGAAAATATTGTATTCATAATAAGTATAAAACAACCTTCTAACCAAATATTGTAGCGTTTTAATGAAATAACATTTAATATTTGATTTAAAATTTAATAAACGCTTATTGTAAGTATATCATATTTGTAATACAAATTAACGGTATTTTTGCAATTAAACTACTCAATAGTATATACAGGGTGTTTCCTAGTCTTTCTGACAAAATAAAGGAGGTGAATCCACACATAATTTTAAGTCGAAAATGTGGTATAAAAGTTTTTCGAATGTTGCTTCGTTTTCTTAATACAGGGTGTTAAAAAACTTTTTGTATATTTTTTTCTTTTTATTAACTAGTATTGTACAGGAATAATAATTATTTTAATAAATTACTTAAAAATTATATTCTGGTGATATTTGTTAAACATTTAAAATTGCAGAAGAGTGTCAATTGTGTATTAGGTATTAACGGTTTTTTAGCACGTCGAGTACATGGATGTTTACTGGCTCATGGAGGAAATTTTCAGCAATTTATTGACTTGTTCATATGAGTTCATTATTCAAAGTTTTTAAATAATTTATCAAAATAATCATAATTGCTGTACTATCAATTAGGTAATTAATAATAAAAAAGAGGTTTTTTAACAGCCCGTATTTCGAAAATGTAGCTATATTTGAAAAACTTTTGTACCACATTTTTGTCTTAAAATTAGGTGAGGATTCACCTCCTTTATTTTGTCAGAAAATTATAAGTCCAGTCCTTTATTTTATCTAAAGGGTCCATAAAGGGCCCTTTAGATAAAACTTTTATCACTGTATTTTTGTCTTCTAGTTTAAAATGTTCTGTATCTAAAATTTATTTAAATTCCTTAAATTTAAAATTAGTCTATATGAATTATCAGATTTAGGTACTAAAAATATGTTCGATAAAAACTGATTTTTACAAGGTTGACATTTAGAAATTACACCAATTTCTCTCAAGGGCTTAAGACAATGATTTATATTGTGTTTTTCAGTCTTAGACCATTTTGGTTCCCTGGGGTGGGTCCTTTGAACAACCTCTCTACTGAAAGGTATCTGCAAACCTTTAATCCAAGAAAGCACCACACCATCACTTGTAATTTCTTTCCATGGCTTGCTCCGTGACTGATATTTTTGTCCGCCTTGACGAGATTGCCCCTTGTAAACTTGTCGAGGCGGACCCTTCAAGTTTAAATTCCTATTTGGAATTAAACTAGACCCTTTCGATCTCTTACTTCCTTGTACACTGCTTAACTCCAGACCAGATCTTTCTACAGCCTTAAGCGTATTGCACAGGTGACAGCGGCCGAGCCAGGACAGTAAGCCAAGACAATAAGCCAAGACAGTTTAACGTTCATATTAAGGTGGATCCAGACCAAGCGCGCTGCTCTGCGCCGCGCCGAACAAAACCGCGCGGCACTAGTAAAATCGATGCCGAACGGCGCAGAACAGCGCAAAGAAATACTTTGAATTCGTCATTGTTCCAACTGGCTCGCGCGCGTTTTGGAGAATGGAGTATTCTAAAAAAGTAAAAATTGCTGCTGCTATTATTATTATTAATCAACATTTAAATAGAAAAAGACGAATTAGAAAACGTCGACATTGGATAACACCGATGCTTAGAAATAGATCAGTTTATAGTGGAACAAATCTATTAAGTGACATGTTCATTGGTAATATCGGACAATTTGAAAATTTTTGCCGTATGTCGTCTGCGGATTTCGAAATCTTATTAAATTTAATTAAACCAGTAATACGAAAGAAGGATACAAACTATAGGGAATCTATTTCTCCCAAAGAAAGATTAGCTGTAACTCTACGCTTCCTGGCGACAGGAGATTCATTCACCAGTTTAATGTACCTTTTTAAAATATCTAAACAAAGTATTTCGACTATAGTTATTGAAGTTTGCCGAGCTCTTAATGAAGCATTAAAACACCAAGTTCAGGTAAGTCCTTTATTTAAAATTCTTTCTATACATTAAAATTTGAAAGAAAACTTTGTGCTGTATCATATTGAGACGTTGAAGGTTGATCCATGTTATATATTGATACAGACTGAGTTGTGGATGGTTGTGGAGGCATGGGGCTGCTTTGGGGCGTACTAACAATTGAGGAAGCATTGCTTGAGGAATATATATTTTGATATGAATACCTGTCTAATCCATTGAACGTTTCCATCTCAGCTTCAAAGATTAAGTTATTCATTTTATGAATAAGGATGGCTCTAGGTCTTTCACTTAATTTTCGCAGCTTATTAGCTACATGCTCTCCATACACAGAGCATTCATCGCGACTGGACACTGGTTCGCTTGAAATGCTATCGATGATGTCATATGCTTTACTCAATCTACGGTCTTCTGTTGCCATTTTACGTTTTGGATTTTTTTGGGGGAGACAAATATCTTTCGTTTGGCTATTGTTTTTTTCCCATTGGTTTGAGAGGGGGATTCAGTGACATTTTCAATAGATTGATCAGTAGTTTGTTTTTCAGTTTGTAGTTCACTTTCATCATTGGTATCATCAACAGAAGCTTGAAAATCATCTTGCGAATTTTCTTCGACGTATATCTGCAAATAAAGAAAATTTTATTTAAAAATCATAATTTTTTTTTTTTAGATGCCACATTCTACAGAAGAGTGGTTACAATGTGCTAAAGAATTTGAGGAACATTGGAATTATCCGCATTGTGTAGCCGCTATGGATGGAAAGCATGTGATGTTACAAGCACCCATAAACAGTGGTAGCGAATACTACAATTATAAGTCATTTTTTAGCATTGTGTTATTTGCACTTGTGGATGCGAATTATAATTTTATTTTCGCTGATGTGGGTACTCAGGGTCGAATATCGGATGGAGGAATATTTAAACACAGTTTAATATGGAAAAAAATACAAGAGAAAAATCTGCCTTTGCCAGAACCAAAAGAACTTCCTGGCCGAGAAAAACGTATTCCTTACGTCATACTGGGTGACGAAGCATTTGCTCTCCATGAAAATGTAATGAAACCCTATTCTGGTCTTTATGAAAAAGGATCGAAAGAAAGGATCTTCAATTATCGATTGTCAAGAGCACGGCGAGTTTCAGAAAATGCTTTTGGAATACTTAGTGCAGTATTTAGAGTTTTGAGAAAACCCATACTCCTTGAACCTAACAAAGCTAGAGATGTAGTATTAACGACTATTTATCTACATAATTACTTAAGAAAAAGTAAAAATTCCAGAAATACCTATACTCCTGCAGGAACTTTTGATAGTGAGCTAAATGATGGGACAGTTGTTGCTGGAACCTGGCGGAGGGATGATGTATACCAAACCTCAATGTGCAAGTTAAAACAAATACCAAGGAAAAGTCCATCAAATGCGCAACAAATACGAGAAGAATTTGCCGAATATTTTTTTACAAACGGGCGTATACCTTGGCAAAATGACCGTGCTTAAATAAATATTTTATAATAATATGCAAATATTATTTGTTTTTACTTACTTCTTCTGTGTTAAGAGTATCCTTTGGTGTGTCCTTTTCTGATAAAAAATTAAAAAACTTGAATGCAAACCAGTTTGAGATGTAAATATCCTCCCACCCTAAAAACGTATTATCAGTATTATACAGGGTGTTCCTAAATAACATGTACAGGGTGGGCATTTTATTAGGAACCTATACCTTTTCTCAGAAACTACGAAAGATAGAAAAAAAGTTAAATATAAAAGTTTATTCTTTGGGAATTTTTAAAATATAATATTTTTATTTATACAGGGTGTCCCAAATTTGCTGTAGCGGCATCAACTTCAGATTTTTAAATAAGACACCCCATATTTTATTGCATTTTTGGATTCTACTAAAAATTCCAAGAATATTTTGTATGATATGTCCTATATCTATTTTCAACTGTTTTAGAAATATTGACAGTTAAAATTTAACACCTTTCAAACATTGACAAGCTGTCGAACCTAACCGGCTTTAGTTAAAGCAAAACGGTTTGCACTTTCCTATCTTAGTTTTTCATAAGCTATCTGATGATACTTATTGATGGTACCGCACTGATGGTACCAACCATCACCTGGTACTGTCACATAGCTTATGAAAAATCAAGATAGGAAAGTGCAAACCGTTTTGCTCTAACTAAAGCCGTTTAAGTTCTATAGCTAGTCAAAGTTCGAAAAGTGTCAAATTTCAACTGTCAATATTTCAAAAACAGTTGAAAACAGGTATAGGACATTATACATGAAATATATCTAGAATTTTCCGGGGAATCCAAAAATGCAATAACATGCAGGGTGTTCTATTTAAAATAAGAACGCTGATATTTACCCCAGATAAGCGTAACTTATCTTTAGCGTAACTTTATGAAAAATAAAAAAAAATAAAATATAGATTAAACTATGCAACTTTTGTATTTAACTTTTTTTTCTATCTTTCGTAGTTTCTGAGATAAGGTATAGGCCCCTCTTAAACCGCCCACCCTGTACAAACGAAAGGGGGTGATTCCTTGACATATTTAATGGCTAAAGTGTCATATAAACATGGGTCCGCAAATGCTTGGTATTCAAGATACAGGGTGTCAAAAGTTTTTTCTAAAAAAAACCAGAAAAAAATGTGCGCCACTGACTTTTTTATAAATTATATATTTTTTCCGGATTGAGCAACTAAAAATGCAACTTGCTTTTCTTGACATTTTTTCGTATCTTGCTTCGTTTTCGAGAAAAAATAAATAAAAAGTAGTTCATTGCATACATCTGAAGAACAGAAAAAATTATACACCCTGTATCTTGAAAACCAAGCACTTTAGCCATTAAATATGTCAAGAAATCATCCCCTTTCGTTTGTACATGTTATTTAGGAACACCCTGTATATGGGATAAAGAAAAACATAGGTATATTATTCCTACCTTTTCCAGTGCCAGTCGATTTTTTAATTTTTCCTTTTTCTCTTCTATATGAAGACAATAAAGAAGTCATTTTAGATTTAACAGCATCAACATCGATTCCCATTTCCAAAGAAATGTTGGTCCAAGCATCATGCTTTTTAGTTTTAATGTGATATGTGTTTTCTTTGGGATCCCACAATTCCGGTTTTTGGCGATATAGGTCTATCAATTTTTCAATAGCCTCATGAGTCCATTCAATTGAAGCACTCATTTTTTATTTCACTCCAAAAAAAATTCGAAAACTAAAAAAAAAAACACTTAAATAACAAGCGTAGACGTTTTCGCGACCAAAACAAACGCGCACAAACATACGTTTTTCTTTGATGTACCGACATCTGCCGGATCGCGTTCGCTCTTGTTGCAGAGCAGCGCAAATCGGCGCGAATCAGCGCAAGTTGTCGTTCAAACCCGAAGCGCTGCGCCGCTCTGAACTGATTTGAGCGGCGCGGCGCGGAGCAGCGCGCTTGGTCTGGATCCACCTTAACTCCACCGAATTGAAATAATTCTCGAAATAAACTTCATCGCATTTTCCCACTAAGTCTCATGTAAGGTCTTTTATTACTCTCGCTCCGATGTTACGCTCCCTTATATCTTTTACTTTGCCAGTGTATACTTGAAATTGCAGAACATATTCTGACTGGTCAGCACGCACCCATCTCCTCTTTTTATTGGGTTCATCGGCAAATGTTGTCTCAAACTACTTCGGCCCTTGAATCGTATCATCGATTCATCGATGGATTGTTGCCTGCTAGTCCGAAAAGAATTTTTTTATAGGTGGCTGAAAGTTCATCTAGCTATGGCCGTACTTTGTACAGTTTATTGTAATTGGCGTCATCTTTTTTAGGTTCCACTGAATTGTCATTCAGATGAAGATGAGTGAGCAGCCATCCAAATCTGTCACGGGATATGCATGAAGAAATAAACTGATCACTAAGGGCCAAATTGAAAGACCAGAAATCCCGATAACTGGGCAGTTTTTTACTCCCATCAAAAGGTTGATTCCCAAAAAACATTATATTTCATCGATTGTCGTGGGAGAGTTGTTTTTATGGTTTTTCTGAACTGCGTACAAATTTGTTTGGAAAACAAGTGTATTCAATAAATTTTCGCTGAACAAATGCAAAAAGAAATCTAGCGGAGTTTCTAAATTATTAGGAACATTTGGTCCAACGTTTTCTAAGAAAGGTAGTTGTTGACAGGCATTATTTGTGTCGGTGGTCCATTTCAATTCATTCGACGAACAAAACTTATAAGCGGTATCTCGTCTTCACTATCAAAGTCGTAATAATTCCCATCACGCACATCGTCTTGTTGCTCCAAAATTTTGTCTTGGTCTTCCGGTCCCAAAGTCATGTCATATACTGCATTCTCATCCTCCTTAGATTCAGATATTTCAGATCCTTCTGATGGAATGTCACTAAGCATATCGTAAGCGTCATCACTTGCTAACTTACCCAAATCAATACTTTTCATTTTGAAAAACTGTAACAAAAATACACCTATTACTTACCGATCGGCGTAGTGGCACCAACTGGAACCACTAATCAAAATACAAAAAAATACTTACTTAGTTATTTACTTATTTCATAGCGTCACAATGCGGTAATACATAAAGGCATCTGTTTACGAACAAAACATATTACATACCTTACAACAGCCGAGGAAAGTTTGTTTATTTCACGATAAATAACCTCACTTTTACGAACAAGCGGACGTGCCAAATGTATGCTGTATACTAACGCTAAAACTCCCAATCAAATATTCCAGCCGTCCGGACGGTTAAGTATATTACCCATACATCGCGTTTCGACCGGTGGTTCCACCGCACGACTACTACGCCAGTCGAGAAAAATTTGTTTAAAGGTGGTCCCACGGTGGAACCACTAAGCGGCAAAGGGTTAAGCTCTGGTATTTTTCCCTGACAGATTTTCGGGTTTTAATCAGTTGATTCACTAGCAAGGTCAGGTAAATGGGCCCTAGTTTTACAACTTTTTAAATTAAATTTCAAATATGTTTTCAAGTTTTGGACAAATTTCTATAAGGCATCCCTTTTAGATAATCTGAAATGTTTATATTAGATAACAGTAAATGAATTTGGAAAATTATTATACCAAATTTTTTATTTTGTTTTTCTATTTTTTTGTGCAGGTGGGCCTAGTTACCCCATTTTGGGGTGTAACTGGACCGTCCTAGAAAATTTCTGTATTGGTTAACATTAGTTAACAAAAAAAAAAACAAAAAACAATTAACTACAACTTTTGTTTTTTTTCGGATCATGGGAAAATGATGTTTCATCTAAATTAAAAATTTGTTGGGCCTTGTCTTGTAAATTCAAATCATCCACTGTTTTTTTAAGCAAATCAAAAAATCATAGATTACGAAAGGATTTATTTTCGTGTGTATTCTACACCTTGAGGTTTTTTTACGGATAATTTATTTCTCTTAGCAAAACATAAATACCATTCCTCACCCGGGCGCCCATCTTGGGAACCTGGTTTTAATTTCGTTACTTTTAACGTACATTTGTACCACATCTAACACCTCATCTCTTGTTAACCCAAAACCCCATCATTAAAATCGCTTCAACTAAGTGTTTTTCATCGTCTATAGGTATATACCGTTTTCCAGCGCCTCCTTTACCAGATTTTGCGACAGAACCTTTGGCTCCTTTAGTGCCCCGAACATAATGCTTTAATGTAGATCTTGGTATACTGTACTGCTTCGCAGCTCCCCTTAATGTTTTTCGCCCTTCTTTGACAGCTAAAACAGCGGTTTGCAGTTCTTCTCGGTTGCAACGCCCACCATCTGCACCTCTCGTAGTTTTTCGATGATACACTCTACCCATCTTAAGTAAATACTTAAGTGCTGCAAAAAATTTAAACGTTTCAGTGCTACACCTACTTATCACAGGGCAACAGGGCGGTGGACATGGGTCCTAGGAGGACCCATTTACCTATTCGAGTAGGATCCACTTACCCCAAAACGGCAATTTTATGGGGGAACTGGATCCTCCTCTTCATAACTTACAATGTTTACAACTTGTAATAATCGATGAAATATATGATAAAATACACCTTTTACTTACCTCTAAACACGAAAATTGAGAGTTAGTAAAAAAACTGCAACAAAATTAACAACAAAAGTGTAAATGTACAAAAGTTGTAGCACGCAAAATCAGCTGTGGCAATATGACCACCATTTATAATTTACACTGATGAGATATGACAAAAGTTTGCGTTGTAGAGGATAGATGGCACTATCCTCTACATGATATGACTCCACAAAACATAAAAACCAGGTAGAACACGCATTACATAAGTTTTTAAATGAGATGGCCCACTTATCCCAGGGGCTCATTTACCTGACCTTGCCTTATCATCATCATTGTTTATTCATCGCTTTTATGGTACGTAATGATGAATATCGATTAGTGTATATTTATTTATAAAAATATATTTTAGGGTATAATGTATGCATCAAACCCTTTTGGATACCTTCCATCTATAAGTGGACATTCTTTATCAATGACAAGGAATCCATACTCGTCTTTCCAGAATTCGCCACATATATCCTTGAACTGTTGAAAGGATATGTCTACGTTGACGTGATCCTCATATACATGTTTCAAATTTGTCACATCTTGTTTGAAAAGTACAATAAAATTTGAGTTTTTTCTAATAAGTTGCTTTCGAATCGATGAATATGTCTGGCATAAATAGAAACAGTCTGTATTTTTATGTCGACTGAAACAGAAATGGTCCGTCATAATGCTCTGATTACAGCAAACTACGTCGTCAAAAATAATTATATAGAATTCGGTTTTATTATACTATACCTAAAAAAGGGGGATTCCTACCACTTTTAATTCCAATACTGGCTGCTTTAGGCGCTCTTGGAGGTGGGGCTGCGGGTATAGCAAAGGCAGTTAACGATGCTAAAGCAAACAAACAACAGTTAGCCGAACAGCAACGACGTAACCTCGCCATGGAGGGGGCCGTCGCAGGCAAGGGCTTACATCTGCGCTATAAAGGTAGAGGGACAGGGGGATATATCTGGCTCCGTATAAAAAAAACTCCCAATAAGGCTACCACGCCGTGCAATACCTAATATAGATCTTGCAAAATTTGTCAAATAATTGCGTATCCCCAATTTCCGAGGTGTGTATTATGACGGATTGTTTACCAGAGAAAATTCGAAAAAATGAATGTGCTATCGTCAATTTGGATATTTCATCTGGACCCGGCACGCATTGGACAGCATACGTAAAGAAAAATAATACCATAATTTACTTTGACAGTTTTGGAAATTTGAGACCTCCTAATGCGATAGCAAACTATTTCTTCAGCGATGGTAGCTTTAACGTGGTGAAATATAACCACGATAGATTCCAGCAAGATAATTCAATTAATTGTAGTCACCTGTGCCTAAAATTTTTATACAGTGAGGTTCAAAACTCTGGAACGCCCCAAATAACTTTCAAAATATTGTTTTTTGCAAAAACGCTCAGACACGTCAATTTTTTATTCTACTTTTCTGTATTTTTGAGGTATTGATTTATTTGTACACTGAACCAAAAATGTACATAAATACAATTAAAATATACATTGAGACAATGAATTGGATTATCGTTTTTCAACCGATGAGCACATTCGTTGTCTCGATGAGGGGTGCTTCATTAAATAGATTAATGCGATCTTCTTAATTTAATGAACATCATTCTTTATATTAAATACTGTATTACTTAATCGAATGCAGCTTGTCATTTGTCTAATGAAAACTAGTTTTTGTCCAAATGATCATCAATGTTTTCATTAAAGAATGGCTTCATTAACACAATGAACTCACTTTGCAATGAAAAGTTTTCATAATAACAATAAGATGAATTCTTTACCTTAATGAATTATAGTAATTGGATAAAAGAATTTATATATTATCCAGATGAAGTTATTCTTTAAATTAATGAAAATATTGTTTTTTTTTTAATGAATTATCTTCCTTCATCCAATGAACGAGTTCATTATCAGAATGAACTAATTAATTGTCCCAATGAGGTGGTATCCATTAATACAATGCAATAACGCAATACTTACCTACGTATACAGATACCTACGTACTGTACTTACCTACGTACAGGTATATGCACAGGGTGACCCGTTTATTTTGTACTATAAGGGTTAAAAAAAAAAGATAAATACAGGGTGTCCACCTAGTGCGCGTAAGTCCAATATCTGGGTTAATAAAAGAGATAACTTAATTTTTTTTTCTACAGGGTTGTCTAATATCCCGAGCTGCACAAAATGAAAATATATTTACATATTCAGGGTGTTCAGTTTTTCCTGCAGGTACCAACTTCGTTTTTCTAAATGGAAATATATATTTTTTATTGCTTTTTCGAACTAAACCCTTGATTTTAGTAGGACTTTCATCA
The DNA here is from genome assembly GCA_963924545.1 of Pogonocherus hispidulus. Classification (NCBI taxonomy): domain Eukaryota; kingdom Metazoa; phylum Arthropoda; class Insecta; order Coleoptera; family Cerambycidae; genus Pogonocherus; species Pogonocherus hispidulus. The sequence continues at coordinate 11,972,080 of OZ004697.1, read as the reverse complement.
GCCTTTCCTATACCTAACTTAAACTGTTTTTGAAATATTGACGGGTGAATATTGACATTTTTGCAACTTTGACACCCTGTAAAATCTAAACGGTTTGAGATCAAGCAAAACGGTTTGCACATTCCTATCTTAACTTTTCATAAGCTATCGTTTGATACTAATTTCAAATTTATACAGGAATAAAAAATTTTCAAAATTTTCAGAAAATTTTAAATTTTTGGATAATTCTGAAATTAGTACCAAACGATAGCTTATGAAAAGTTAAGATAGGAATGTGAGTAGTATAGCTGGCGGGGTTCTGTGACACTTCGATGGCATGTCCATCCGAAGGTGTCCAAAGATCGAGGGGGTTCTCTCAAGGTCGCCGAAGAGTTCTTGGAATGTATCTGAAGAAGTGGTCGTCAATGACCAGAGGGTGTAGTTCAGGTTTCTGCCGCGCGGCAGATATAGGGGTCGCTGTGCGCGATATCTAGATGAAGAGATAAGCGGTGCGGTCTTTTGGTGGCATTTTTTTGGCTTTATCTGAAGAAGTGGTCGACGACGACAATGACCAGAGGGTTGGCGAAGAGCGGATTTTTACCTTTGCTTACCTGTTAGCCTGTTGGTGACACACCTGATGGTTACCTGTTAGTTTAGCCTGATCTGTACCTGTTGGTGACACACACCTGATGGAAAAAATGATACATTTTTGAAGTAATCTTCTACAATTTGTGCATCAACATGTTGATAACCTTTTGCCCTTGTTCGGCGTGATAAGGATGTGTGTAATTTCATAAACATTAGCAGATAATTATTGATCTCTGACCTTGTTATTTTGGTTTTATTGACGTAATTGGCGATATTTTCAATCTTCTACAATTTGTGCATCAACATGATGATAACCTTTTGCCCTTGTTCGGCGTGATAAGGATGTGTAATTTCATAAACATTAGCAGATAATTATTGATCTCTGACTTTGTTATTTTATTAGGTTTTAGTGATTTAAATAAGATGTAACTTGTTGTAAAAACAGGTTCAGATTATTTAAATTATAAAATGATTTAAGATCTGCTATTGAGTATGTTTGGATCGATTGTATATGAAAATGGAGAATATTTAATATCATGATCGTTTCACAAGAGGATTGTAGAAATTGTTTAGAAAATAATTATTAAGGAGTTGAATCTTAAGTCGCATTTTACACACACACTTTCCTTTTATTTCTAATGAAGAGGAGGAGGTGGAAGAGGAACTGGATGCAGATGATACCTGTTAGTTTAGATGAATGTTATATACTTATTTTATTGTTAAAATAAAAAAAGACGTAGAAATTTATTTTTAAGTTTTATTTGTAGTATACATTAGTTTTCAAGCAGATATCTAAAAAACAGTTCCGCTTTTAAAGAGGTGTTTTGCTATTCCAAAATTTCAAATAGTATAATAGATTTCTATTTATTTTTGCGTTTGTCCTCATTCTTCTTCTTCAAGCAGATATTTATCTAGTATATTATCTAATAATGAAAATAACAGTTCTGCTTTTTCAACAGGTGTTTTGCTATACAAAATTTCAAATGGTGTAATAGATTTCTCTTTATTTTTTGCTGTTGTCTTCATTCTATCTCCTAGAGCTCTTTTTGTTGTTGTTGTTGTTGTTGTTGTTGTGGGAGAGATTCTACGCTGTCTTTTTGCTTTCAGTTCTGATGATGATGTTGATGGATCTGATAATGAAGAAGGTGGTATTGATGTTGCTTTATTGTCCAGCTGTCTCTTTCTTGTTGCAGGGTTTGTGTTGTTGTTGGTGGTGGTAGTGGAAGAGGAGTCCATCTGGAAATTAATTAAAACAAAATGGGGAGTTTTATATGTAGATTTTAAATATTTTTAATATGTAGATTTTTAAATATTTTCAATGTTAAAACCCCAAGGGAGTGTATCTGTGTAGATGTAATTAACGATTCGTTTATCATCATAGGGACTTAGTGCTACTTTCTTAGTTTCAATTGTAAATACTTCATGTTTTTCTGATTGAATCAAATTCTGATTACAATTTAATGTAATATTATTAAACAGACATTGATAATAATCACTAAATGATATCTTTTTTAAAACTGCACTTGTAATACCTTTTGCTTTCTTTTCAATTTTTTCTTCTTCTTCGCTCTCACGTTTCTTTATAGAATACATTTTCGAACGCAATCCTACAAATTCTAAAAGAATTTTACCATTGCATTCATCCTTCATTAGGCCTAAAACTTTACCATTTTTTAATGGTATTTGATATACATTATCTGGTGGATAGTCTGATGTATCAAATTTATGAATATCCTGTTTGATATATTCATAAATATCATCAACAAAGAAATGATATATGAGGGAATCCGTATCTGTGTACAGTAGCTTAGCTTTGTCACTAAATTTATTTTTTATATAATTGTAATGAAAATCGTACACAATTGTTTTGGAAATATCTAATATTGTAAAGCCTACGTATATTGGTTTATTAAATGTAACATTGAGTCGTGACATTTCAATTATAACCATATCTTTATCGAAAATTGTAGCACTATGAAAATTTGGTTTTGAAATATAATAATTTGCACCATATCTACCTGACCATTTAGTTACTAACTTTATATCCTTATATTTTCGCACATTTTCCATTGTTTTTCCAAAGACTGCATTGTTCATTAATTTATAAAAGTTTTTCTCAAAATTATTTTTACTCAATTTTCTATGATTTGTATTTAAATCGATATAAGATTTCATCCAACAGCTTTGGTTAAATTTTAAAATTCTATGGATTTTGCCCACTTTTAATCCCAAGACAACGGCTTGTTTTAAATTATGATAATGAATAATGTATCTCTTTTTATCAAACAATGTGGTTAATAATTTTACATTTCCAGATTTTGATGTTGGTGGTGCTAAATGTTCAGGTAAAAGAGGTAGATCTTTATGGTTTTTATGTAGATCTTTAGGATAATGTATATCAATTTCAAAAATATATCCAAATTCATAATCATCCGGAATTTCCAGAACATTATTTACTGAATATATATCATCTACCCATTCAAAATTACTTTGTGGTAAAGGAGAACACATTGCCGAACCATATAAATTATTTACATCAAAGTACATTAGATAAGAAGTAGGCAAATTAGGATCAAACTCTGAAGTATTCATATATTTATTATTTGCTTTACCGTAACGATTAGAACATTGAGAAACACCACCTCTTATTCCTCGTTCGATAAACATTATCATATCAATGTCTGTTAATAATTGCAGTTCAATATTGGTAATTTTTAACATTGCATCGAAAGCTAAACCTGGAGCTGTATAATAATGAAGAGGATCTAGATGATATGTAGACAAGCACACTTCTCGAAAGTTTTCAAAAATATCAGTTAACAGAAACACATCTGTTTTTAGATAAAGTTCAGCATATTGTTGTAAATTTTTTATATCGAACATGTTCCATACTTTACAAGCATGTTCATAATCATTATTGCTAACATGACAATTCTTGAGTTTACTAAAAAAATGTTTCTTATCAGGTAATTGTTCATCCAATAATTTATCCCAATTATCTAGATAGTCATAAGGAAATATACCTTTCCGTTGCAATAATTCAAATTCAATATCGTTTCTACAATATTTTTTAGTTATAACTTTATGATCTTTTTCCAAATATGATGCTAATTTATCAAGATCGCTTGCCATAAATCTAAATGAGTCTAGAAATCTAAAATTAATTTTTGTGTTATTTATATATTTTGTAAATGATATGTACCTTTCCTTATTTATAGGAAGTAAATTTAAATTTCCCTTAACTTTTACACTAAGGGCCTTAATTATAAAATGGCTGTCGTAACCACTTAAATTGTGAAAAATTACTGGAATTGTATGACTATCCTGATACTGAAGGTTACAAATATTATGTACACTTCCTCTATATTTTCCAGAAAGTCCACAATGATCTCTTACTTTTTTGTCTGTATCTAGAAATGGTTTGGAACAAATGTGACAAAATTTAGATGATTGAAATTCTTTTTCCTCCTGATCAGTCATATTTAAGGGAAGCCTATTATGTAAAATACTATCAACTTCTAAAGCTATTTTTTCCAATTCTTTAACGAACCATTCAATGCAATCCTTACCTGTATATGTTTGAAATCTTGAAATACTATCATCATAAGAACATTTTATATAGTATGCTATGCTAAATGGAACATGTTTTTGATACCTTTTTTTAGTATTAGTTGCCTTAGGATCATCATATTGTTCTAGTATACTCTCCAGATCACTGTATATGACAAAAGGAACTTTCTCTTTATTTTTAAAATTTCCAAACTTTAAAATGCTTTTATTCTTAGAAGGTAATGTAATTTTAGTCTTGTTTAAATTTTCGCAATCTATTAGGTGCTTATCTAAATTATTTTCTGTTTTGAAATGATTTAAACAACGTTCACAAAAGAATTTTCTATTTTTTAAATCAGCCGTTTGGCGACACAACAAACGTGATAAATTTTGAATTAAAGCAAAATGTTTAATCTTAATATTTTTATAATCTGTATTAGAAATATCATTATCATAGTCATCATCATCATCATTATTATTACAGTTCAAAATAAGTAAGTTTATTCGAGGTTTAAAATTAGTTTTACTCAGACAAAGAGGAACCACATTCTTTTGTTTTTCACCATCCACTGTAAAAATGTTTATTGATAAGCTATTCATATTTTCAAATTTTGGAATACTACGTAAACTTATTGGAAATTTGATACCTTCATATTTTAAAATTTTACTAAAATGTGGATATGATGTAGTTCTGTTGGGGTTTCTGTGTGGTGGTGCAGGATGTAAAGCAGCTACAATTGAATAAAGAAAGCAATATTGATCATTATTTTTTATATTTAATATAGATTTAGAATTCCTAATAAACTTTGGTAATTCCACATAACTACATCCTCCATTAATTGGAGAATAATTATTAATATTTATTTTTAAATTTAAAATTTCATATAAACTCCAACCTGAATCTCTTTCTTGAAATGATTCCAATTTTGACAAAATTTTATTTTTCACATATTCAATGTACCACTCCTTTAAATTTGTGTTATTATCAATTATATGATTTTTCGTATTAAAATGTTTAATATCTGTTTGAAGATTTTGTGGTTGAACAAAATTAGCTGAAAATATAACGTTCACTTTTAATAGTGATTTTTTTAATGCAGTTTTAATTTTATTAGAAAAAATTCTAAATGCTTTTTGAAAAAACACTTTTGGTTCCTTTATATTCAAGTTACTGATGATGCCAGTTTTCAATCTTTTTTCAAAGCATGATTCTAAATCTTGCCAAATTAAATCTCTTTTCCCTAACGTTGAAGACAGCAATGATTTTTTCCCTCTTTTTAAGTTTTCCTTATAGTGTTTCAAAAGACCCCAATTTGATTCTAATTTTGAGATATTTTTAACACAATCTGATTTATTTTTTATACATTTTTTACACAAATAAGCAATTCTGTTTAAAATTTTAATCAATCTACAATACTCCTCTTTTGTTTTAACTAAACTAGATGCCCTTCCAACTTTTTTTAATACAACATCAAGCATACGGTCAATAGTTTTCTTTGAGTGCATATTTCTGTTAAATAAAATATTCGAATTCAATAAAATAAAAGTAATAATAATAATTGTAACTTACAGTATTATAGGTGTAGGGCACACGCACAGCTAACGGTTATTCTTGCGGCAATGGTAGTGATGCAATGACGAGCGATAGCAGAAAAATAATATTTTAAAATAACATCAAACGTCATGCACACATACGTGCTATCATTGAGTCAAAGGTTATCATGCATATTGATTAATTAATTATTATAAAAATATGCAAATGTTATTTTCATATTAATTCAATAACATGTATGAACAATAAATGTCTATCACGTTCTTAAAGCATGAGGATATTTATTTTATTACAAAACCATTTACGTCAATATGCATTTGCGTCAATATGATGATTTAGCAATATGTAAATGCATGTACTAAAACGTGACGAGTGCATCTATTTCATAAAAATTCACTTGTATAAAAGAGGACTGCAGAATCGGTTAACATATCAGTCAATCAGCAGGCAGTAAAGATGGCAACTACTCCAACTACAATTATTGTTACAATAACAGATAAAAGTATGTTTCCAATCGATATGGCAGTGGTAGTGTTCAAGCATATTTTTGGGTAAGTTATTATTTTTGTATTTATAATGAATTGAAAGTTATTTTTTATTTTTATGTATTTGCTTATATATTTTTATTTTTGTTTCATAATTATGAATTGAAAATTAGTTTTTGATTTTGAAATTATTTATTTTTACGTATGTGCTTATATATTTTTTATTTTGTATTCATAGATATGGACTAAAAGAAATAACAGTCCGAAAGGAGAACATACTAATAAAACTCTCTTACTCGCCAAGAACAAGCACACTTCAGAAAAAGTTGAAGAAATATCCTGTTACATATATCAGAACGAAAATTGAAAACGAAAGAGAGTTTTTGCTTTTAGAAAAAGCAATACGATTATATGGGGTTGATGCGGATGAGGATGTAGCACAAATTGAATCGTCATCTTCATCATCATCATCGACATGGTCAGCACCACCAATGATTGAAGCAGCCCCCTCACAAGAATCTGATGAAGTCTTGTATAGACTACACAACAATGCTAGCTGGGGAAAAAACATTAACATTGATGATAATGGTGATGCTGATGAACAGCCTCTGAAGAAGAAGAGAAGGAAGCAAATATTAAACACTAGAACAGGTCTCATGCTTGGCGATGATGATGATCTAAATTTAGATTCTCAAGAAGGTCTAGTTGAAATAAATTAATTTTAAAATTTTTGTAGAAGTATCAGCGTCACCTGTTCAAAATCAACCACCACATTTAATGTCAATAAGAGAAGCGGTTGAAAGAAGACGTTTACAACAACAACAGGGCACTATACCATGTTTTAATTGTAAGAAAATGTTTTGCTTTTGTAGTTTCTCATTATCTGTTCATAGTGTTGAAAAATATTCAGATACTAATTTATATTGTTATGAATAAAAATAAACTCTGAAACTATGTTATTAAAAGTTGTTTCTTATTATTGCCTACTGATTGACTGATCACTATCTGTTACAAATAAAACTATAAAAATACGTACTTGGTTTCATTTTATTAAAATATTTATTTTGTTATATAAATTATCTTAACGTTTTTATAGTGAACAATAATTAATATTTCATTTCTTAAAATAAATACTAGGTATATGTTTGCTTTTGTTTTAACAGGTTTTGAAAGATTTTAGCAGATGGTTTTTAACAGACCTGTTCTAGATTTTATCCCAAAGCTGATCACTATCTGTTACAAATAAAACTATAAAAATACGTACTTGGTTTCATTTTATTAAAATATTTTATTTTTGTTATATATAAATTATCTTAACATTTTTATAGTGAACAATAATTAATATTTCATTTCTTAAAATAAACACTAGGTATATGTTTTGCTTTATCCGTGTCTTTGAAATACTCTGCAGCGAAACATGCTAAACATTTTGAATTTGGTACAGGGGTTTCTCCTTGACATTTCATACATTTATATTGTACTGGAACGGGCATCTTGCAGCTACTGAGCTGTTAATATACTATTCCTTTCCACAAGGTAGGCTTGAAACAAATCATTTAAAGATTTTAGTATAACCCTTCGCCGTTTAAAGTTAATTCTAGCAGGTTTGTGTAATTCCTCAACAACTTGTTTTTAATATCAGTTGCAAATTTAGTTTTAGATGGTATAATAGATAATTTATTCAATAATATTTGCTTCACGTAGTTCTTCTATTATAGAATTAAATTTTTTTATTCATAACACTTTAGTATCTTGAACAGGTTTAACAGGTTTTGAAAAAATTTTAGCAGTTGGTTTTTAACAGACCTGTTCTAGATTTTATCATAAACTGATTTATTTTCTACAGAATTTATCATTTTATCAGAAATAGTATCAGGACTTATTATGATATTAAGAAAACATACTGGGTATATATAAGATGTATAATGACACTAAATATGATTAACAATCATTATATTAACAGTACAAGACTTATGAGATGTATTACTTTGATGTAAACGATACACATATAGGACTATATAGACAGAATAGATAGATATATTACATATTTAAACAATTTTAGTTATATGTCTAAAAACATATTTTATATATGAGTTTCTCTGTAGATGTATTAAAAGAGTGTGTTAAAATATAATACATCAACATTACACTTTGCAGAACTATAAAAATGCTAAGATATTCACCAGTATTAGCATTAACCAAAGAAGGTAAAGAACTTTCAAATTGAAAGCATCTGGATAGCACACCAAATATTAACATGTGAAAAGCTACTAATATTTAGTTGATAGATATATTACATATTTAAACAATTTTAGTTATATGTCTAAAACATATTTTATATATGAGTTTCTCTGTAGATGTATTAAAAAGAGTGTGTTAAAATATAATACATCAACATTACACTTTGCAGAACTATAAAAATGCTAAGATATTCACCAGTATTAGCATTAACCAAAGAAGGTAAAGAACTTTCAAATTGAAAGCATCTGGATAGCACACCAAATATTAACATGTGAAAAGCTACTAATATTTAGTTGATAGATATATTACATATTTAAACAATTTTAGTTATATGTCTAAAAACATATTTTATATATGAGTTTCTCTGTAGATGTATTAAAAAGAGTGTGTTAAAATATAATACATCAACATTACACTTTGCAGAACTATAAAAATGCTAAGATATTCACCAGTATTAGCATTAACCAAAGAAGGTAAAGAACTTTCAAATTGAAAGCATCTGGATAGCACACCAAATATTAACATGTGAAAAAGCTACTAATATTTAGTTAAAGAACTATAACAATAAAAATTGAAAGCATCTGGATAGCACACCAAATATTAACATGTGAAAAAGCTACTAATATTTAGTTAAAGAACTATAACAATAAAGTATTACATAAAATATTGTTATTGCTATAAAGAACTACAATTACTTTACTATAAGAAAATTAGAAGATATTTTAGTTCAATAAGTTTTTAACATTATATTTTCAATACGGTCTGCATAATTTTATTAACATAACAGATATAAGAGATAAAGATTTTTACCAAGCTCATTTTTATAGTTGAAAGTTCAAAAATTTGTGAAGCATGCATTTGTAATATAAACATTTAACGCAGTTAGAAATCTTCCAATCATTTTCAAAATGAACTGCATACCAGAAGGTAATACATATATTAATTTATAGTGAGTGTTTATTTAATAATTTTTTATTTGTAGAGGTGATTAAAGTGCTAGTAGCTGCTACTAGATTGACTCGCCCTGAAATATGTGTAAGTTAAAATATTTTGTTTTTACATTTTAAATTAGATTTTTTAATTGTAGGACATGAATATAATAGTAGCGGTCCATCCGCCACCCCCCACAGCTTCCCTAATAGGGGAAATGGAGATGCCTGGGGGGTATAAAATTCTTAGTTATATAACGATTGAAAACGACGCTGTAGAGCCTTGGGCTACTTTATGGTTAGGTAAGTAATTCATAAACTATAAAATATAAAAGCTATATATTTTTTTTCTTCTTTTCATATTATTCTGCTACGTTTTAATGGTTTGATCTATGGGAATATTTCAACATGTTTACATAATATCATTGTTCGAATCAAATAGATTAAAAATAAAATAATATAAAACCTTGTCTACTTGTTTGGTTATTTATTAAATATCTGATAGGTTAAAAGAAATTAAACTAATAATAAATGAAGTGATGTATATCCTGAGTATAGCAAAAGAAGGTAAGTTCTAATATTTATAATCAAACAATTAAGAAAAATAGTAGTTTTTAGTAATATGACATAGTTTATCATAAGGTAGAGATACTTCCATATTAATTTCTCTAAATCTTAATGATACAAGAATGAAAGTAAGCAAATAATGATAACAAAGGTTAATAATTAAGGAAAATACCTAATCAAAGATTTTTTTAAATATATTAGACGTTAAGGAGAGGATTTTAATAGAGGTTTTTCAAAATACTAAATGTAATAAATATTATTTTAAAGAAATAACCCCCTTTATTCATATGTGCTGTTGGTTGCTGACTTTCAGGAGGAACTAATACTACATCAATAAGTTTAGATAAAATGTCTAACTTATTATTAAAAGAGAAGCGTTTGTCAGAAAACAAAAAAACTTGAGCTCCTACGAATCTAATAATGCAGGTTATTATAATAATTGTTTAAACTGAATATAAAAGATAGGATAATTCATTTTAAATGATCAAATTATAAACTCTTTGTATTACACTATTATTCCTTTATGTATATCTAGAAGAAATCTGTTCTTAAACTAGTTAGGAAACCTTTGAAGGTTACTTAAAGTAGGAGCTAAAGAAATGCATTATATTTTAGATTGCTTTGAATATAAAAGCATTAGTATAATTATAAAAATATAAGTTATGACTAGAAAATATAAATGAAGTTAAATATAAAACATAGTTATAAGTAGATACTTAAGATACCTTAAAAAGTAATGTAATAATCTTCAGGAAAATAGAAGTAGGAATGTATCTATTGTTTAATGTAGATTATCCTATAGAACCCCCTCCTGTTTGGTGAAATTCGATATGAATTATGAGAGGTTGTCATAGATCGAGTTCGAAATCCAGGTATAACTACATTAATGAAGGGGGTATGTTTCCTTTACCACAAAATGAAACTTCAAAACTTACCCTTTGTTATTTTGTTATTCTCAGTTGATTTAATAAATAGCGTAATTGTAAGATGCATGTAACTTCTCTAATTAGTATCGCGTTGTAAACATTAACAGATAATTATTGATCTCTGACCTTGTTATTTTATTATTCTCGGTTTTATTTAATAATTGGCGTAATTGATTTTTAAAAAATAAGATTTATGTACCTTCTATAATTTAGTGTTATTAACATATTCGGGTTATTTAAATTATAAAAATGGAGTGATTATTTAACTTTGGATGCTATCGATTGTATAATACATGGTATTAAGCACTTATAGCAAATCGAAAAGGAATAATATAGGAAGCACAATTAAAGTATGTCGTAAGTGAAATATTTTTATTAGTACAGCTTAGAAAAATTGATGTCTTGTTAAAAGTGAACTCTGAAAATTATCTTTAAACATACAAGATTTTGGGTTGAATGATATACCTATTTACTAAAAAGCTAAGGATTGAAAAATACATAGACTTCAAACATACAAATATGAACAGGGTACAGTTAGTTGATCTAGAAATCACTATTTCTTATTTCTTAGAAATTGCATCGGGTAACATCAGAGAAGCGCATACGTGACTTTGAGTCTTTAACATATTTGTTAACATTTTAATAATTGATACATTTTAGTATTGCTTTAACTAAGTTTTCATTATAAGTATTTGAGTATCAATATAGGAATTTAAAGTTTATAGGTATATTCTCTGATTGGAGATGCTAGAATTTATCATAAAATATTTGTTTATGATTTCCGCTTCAGGTTACCCCGAAATAGGTGATGTGAGAATATCCAACGATTTATCTTGAACGAAGTTATATTTAGAAGTATAACGATGTAATATTTTGTTTGAAATAATTTTTTTTTAAACAAGTTGATACAGGTCACAAGGACAAAGGAGGTATTCGAGTATTCCTATTAATGTTAAAATATTACGTTTTTCCTACATATAATATAATTTTATGCAACAAAAGAATATGACAAGTTAACTGAGTTCTCGTAATATACAGGGTAGTAATATAAAACAGGTATACGCAAACAGGTACCTAAAATCTACTGTAATAAAAATAAATATCCTCATGTTTTAAGAACGTGATATATACATTTATTATGCATGCATGTTATTGAATTATCTTTTTTATTATTGCATTTAAATTAATATGGAAACAACATTTGCATATTTTTATAATAATTAATTAATCAATATGCATTTGCATCAATATGCATGATAACCTTTGCCCCAATGATAGCACGTATGTGTGCATGACGTTTGATGTTATTTTAAAAGTGCATCACTACCATTGCCGCAAGAATAACAGTTAGCTGTGCGTGTGCCCTACACCTATAATACTGTAAGTTACAATTATTATTATTATTATTATTATTACTTTTATTTTATTGAATTCAAATATTTTATTTAACAGAAATATGCACTCAAAGAAAACTATTGACTGTATGCTTGATGTTGAATTAAAAAAAAAAAAAAGTTGGAAGGGTATCTAAACAAAAGAGGAGTATTGTAGATTGATTAAAATTTTAAACAGAATTGCTTATTTGTGTAAAAAATGTATAAAAAAATAAATCAGATTGTGTTAAAAATTTCTCAAAATTAGAATCAAATTGGGGTCTTTGAAACACTATAAGGAAAAATCATTGCTGTCTTCAACGTTAGGGAAAAGAGATTTAATTTGACAAGATTTAGAATCATGCTTTTAAAACTGACATCATCAGTAACTTGAATCAAATCTAGTAAAATACAGACCTAAAACTGATTTTTGTAAAATTGTGTAGTTGCAGTTAGTTAATTTCAACTATTTTTGCAGAAATGTTTATCATTGACATCCAAGGTTTTCAATATAAAAACAGCAATTTCTACATACGGGAAATAGCCATCCTGAATGTTCAAACTGGATCAGTGCATCACAATTTTGTTAATTTGCCATATATACCTGAATGGATGACATCCAAGGAGATTTGTCAACACATTGATTGGACCACATTCAACATACATGGTTTATCATTTCAAAACAGTGATTGTTTTTTATATTTAAATTTTAATAGAATGCAAAATTTTTTAAAAAATATTGTTCAAAGTGAGACAGTAATAGTTAAAGGATTAAATAAAAAACAAGTTTTAGGTAAAATAATTAATAATTACATATTTAATTTAGATGAATGGAACTGTCCGTCTTTGAAAACACTAAAAACTTGTAATAATTCTAAGTACCATTGTAATTCACATGAAAATAATAGCTTAAATTGCGCTCAACAAAATGTTCACTTATTATATAATTGGTATATGGATAACCATCATTGAATCTTGAAAAGCAGAACTGCTATTTTCATTATTAGATAATATACTAGATAAATAACCCAAAAATAAATAGAAATCTATTCTGCTTGAACACTAATGTATACTACACGTTAATAAAACTTAAAAATAAATTTCTACATCTTTTTTATTTTAACAATAAAATAAGTATATATAACATTCATCTAAACTAACAGGTATCCTCTTTAAAAGCGGAACTGTTTTTTAGATATCTGCTTGAAAACTAATGTATACTACAAATAAAACTTAAAAATAAATTTCTACGTCTTTTTTTATTTTAACAATAAAATAAGTATATAACATTCATCTAAACTAACAGGTATCATCTGCATCCAGTTCCTCTTCCACCTCCTCCTCTTCATTAGAAATAAAAGGAAAGTGTGTGTGTAAAATGCGACTTAAGATTCAACTCCTTAATAATTATTTTCTAAACAATTTCTACAATCCTCTTGTGAAACGATCATGATATTAAATATTCTCCATTTTCATATACAATCGATCCAAACATACTCAATAGCAGATCTTAAATCATTTTATAATTTAAATAATCTGAACCTGTTTTTACAACAAGTTACATCTTATTTAAATCACTAAAACCTAATAAAATAACAAAGTCAGAGATCAATAATTATCTGCTAATGTTTATGAAATTACACATCCTTATCACGCCGAACAAGGGCAAAAGGTTATCATCATGTTGATGCACAAATTGTAGAAGATTGAAAATATCGCCAATTACGTCAATAAAACCAAAATAACAAGGTCAGAGATCAATAATTATCTGCTAATGTTTATGAAATTACACACATCCTTATCACGCCGAACAAGGGCAAAAGGTTATCAACATGTTGATGCACAAATTGTAGAAGATTACTTCAAAAATGCATCATTTTTTCCATCAGGTGTGTGTCACCAACAGGTACAGATCAGGCTAAACTAACAGGTAACCATCAGGTGTGTCACCAACAGGCTAACAGGTAAGCAAAGGTAAAAATCCGCTCTTCGCCAACCCTCTGGTCATTGTCGTCGTCGACCACTTCTTCAGATAAAGCCAAAAAAATGCCACCAAAAGACCGCACCGCTTATCTCTTCATCTAGATATCGCGCACAGCGACCCCTATATCTGCCGCGCGGCAGAAACCTGAACTACACCCTCTGGTCATTGACGACCACTTCTTCAGATACATTCCAAGAACTCTTCGGCGACCTTGAGAGAACCCCCTCGATCTTTGGACACCTTCGGATGGACATGCCATCGAAGTGTCACAGAACCCCGCCAGCTATACTACTAATGTGCAAGCCGTTTTACTTGATCTCAAACCGTTTAGATTTTACAGGGTGTCAAAGTTGCAAAAATGTCAATATTCACCCGTCAATATTTCAAAAACAGTTTAAGTTAGGTATAGGGAAGGCTGATGAAAGTCCTACTAAAATCAAGGGTTTAGTTCGAAAAAGCAATAAAAAATATATATTTCCATTTAGAAAAACGAAGTTGGTACCTGTCCAGGGAAAACTGAACACCCTGAATATGTAAATATATTTTCATTTTGTGCAGCTCGGGATATTAGACAACCCTGTAGAAAAAAAAATTAAGTTATCTCTTTTATTAACCCAGATATTGGACTTACGCGCACTAGGTGGACACCCTGTATAAAACTTGTTTCGTGGAAAACATGTTTTCATTTTATATTTTTGTTTATACCTTGTCAAAAGGAACCACAGGGTGGTTCATTTTGACAAGGCCACATTACCTTCTTTATTTTAAATATAATTCCCTAATGTAAAAGTAAAAATATATATATATATTTTTTAACTTTTTACACTGTGACTTATTTAAACAAAAATATTACAAAATAAAAATATGCTTTCCAGGAAACAAGTTTTATATTTAGCTTTTTTTTTCTAACTCTTATAGTTTGTGGGATAATGTGATAGGACAAAGTAAACGGCCCACATTGTGCATCGAATGTTCCCACAAAAATACTGGAAAAGGTGACATTATTTGAACTGAACAATTCAAAATTATGTAATTTTTTCCCCCTAGATATTTAAAAAAAATAATAAAAATTAAATTTCATTAATCAAGTTATAAAAAGCAGTAACATACTACTAAATTCAATATCCTTGCAGTGGATTAAAAAAAATATATTTTGCAGTTTTGATTTTGATGGTTGACGACATCAAATACGTAGGAAGTATCCCGTTGGGGCAGTGGTAATTAAATAAATAAATAAATAAATAAATAAGTAAATAAATAAAATTTCTATGAATCGGTCGAACAAACATGTGATGCCTTCACTTCATGAATATTTGTAGATATTAATTATTTAACCTCTAAAATAGAATGTTCATGTTGTTCTAACGTTCTAACATTGGGTCATGATTATTTTCTGTCGGTTTCATTGGCGGGATAATTTATTATGTATTATTATGAATTATGTATTATTATGACAGTGTATTAAGTAGATTATTAATCTCGGCTTATAATTTTAAGAAATTGGAAAAAATAAAACTACAAAGATCAACTCCAGTCTGTTTTATTCATTTGAAGTTAAATATTCATTTAAAATTTGTACCTTAGGGTACTTACTTGTAGATTTGAATTTATAAAAATGAATTTCAAGAAAAGTAAAAAACATTTCACCTTCATGCGGAAACTCTAAGTCGAAAAGATATATTAATTTAAAACAAATATCGATAGCTCTGATAATATTTGTGAACTTGAAGCGAATATCGTCAAAATGTGAAATAAAGATTTCATCGATTTCAAAAATGCATTTACCAATACCATATATGGATGGTTGAAGTGATTGCTTGGTCTTTTTCAGGTGATTGATCCGATCCTCAATTTCGTTTAGACTACCACCAATAAAAATCACCGACTCCTGTGAATCTTTGATTGTAAACTTGGTGGTTGATTTTTTACCAGTCACATCCTTTTTAACAATTTTTGTTGTAGGTACTAAATAACCATGTAATTCCCAAATTGTAGCAGCGTCGCGTCCATCTATAAAAATATAAATACATACACGGTGGGCCAAAACATCTTTTTTGGGCCAATTTTGTTCTCAAATTATTTCCCTATTATTTATTATTATTTAAGCAAATTTGGACGAAATACCTACAGATGTTTTTCCTTGCTTGCATGACTTACCGTGTTCGGCGAAAATTTGTCACGCGCGGACAGAAAAAGCATTATTTTCAGATTCGTAATGAAATATACTATTTCGAGAATCTATGCACCTGTAAATATTTCGTAAAAATTTGGTGAAATAATAACAATAATACCTCAATAAGAAAATTATTTGAAAAATAAGAATGTGAAAATGTTTTTTGTCCCACAGTGTAGAAAACCAATACACGTTAAATTTTAAAGGTGCATTCCATTACATGCATAATCCAAAATTTGCGCTGAATTCTGGTTTGCACTTACTTTCTAATAGTTTTACTTACTTTCAGAGATTAAGGTGTCATTAGCAAGCCTTTCCAGTAATTACTGAGTTGTCTTTAACATGATTTTCTGACATCAAGAAGGTATGAATTTTTTGCAACATTTTATGCCATCCTTCCAGCAATCCATCGGTATTCCTACTACTGTTGAAAGCTGACTTAAAATCCATATCAATCTAAAACAAAATAGACACATTTGAAATTAAAAAATTATTAGACATTTTAAAAACTAGACATTAGATATTAAAAAAATCTGAACAATAACCCATATCTATACAGACCACACAAATCATCAAACTAGGTGGGGTGGCGAATTGATAAGCGTGCGCGTCCGCTCTAATAATTACAGCAAACATCAGGCATCAATATGATGTTAATTTGCAATTTTTTACTGACATTGTAATTATGTTGAAATTTAATGCTTACGAAGTTTCTAAAAAACGCGTACAAATAATAAAATGGTTTTCCGGAAAAAATCCCCACCAGAAATACAAGAATATTTCCAGAACATTTCGTAAATCGACCTGTACCATCTGAAACCATCTTTTCTAGAATTAAAATTAATCGGTCTTAGTTTCCCTCATAGAGAAATATAAAAATAAAATATTTCTCTTTGGTTTTCCTATCCACCTAGTCTGTATTAGTCTAGTCTATCGATTCGGTCTGTATACCTACCAGCCTATATCCCGACGGAGTTTTATAGAAGGGCCATTTCTCTATTATTTCAGCAGTAGTTTTCGATGTTTTGATACAGTGATGCCGGTATCCCCAACATGCTTTCCAAGTAGCATCAAACTCTTCCGCTGTGAGATTATCAAATTTGAGAGCCCTTAAATAATTCTCTGCATCTTCTTCAGGTTCTGGAAATTACTTTTATTAGTACTTAATACTTATTTTGTATTGAATCTCTCACTGCAGTCTTACCTAATAGAATATTTTCGTGCCTCGATTTTTTTTCGCCTTTCTTCGATTTGATTTCTGTGACATATTTAGAGACGCCCCTTTTAAATGTTGTCACTGAGTTATAGTACTTTGCATAAATCCTACCCCTTCTCTCTGTGCGGTAATAGTCCTGCAGATAAAAATATGTGTTATTAAAAATATGATATGCAACATCTAGCTATATCCTATGACTTACCAGCTTCTCTGACGGAAATCTATCTAGAATTTCTTTTTCAAGCTGATAGCTAGCAGATAGCGTTAGTTTTATTCCCTTCTCTTCAAAATAATGCGCAATCACTGCAATTAATGAGTTTCTTTGTTCCTCTCCAAAATGAGAGAATTTATTGTAGTATTCCGCTATCATATTTCCTTTTGGAGATCCATTCAGTATAGTTGAAAGTCGAATGTTAATTGGACTAGTGTTCTCGTCTAAACATGGTGAACTCCTGTCGTTAGATGAAGAACGTTGCTCACGAGGTGGTGTGTGATGTCTACTCGACGAAGTTGATGGTGATGGACTATTACTAGCGGAACTGAATTGAAAACCTATTGGATTGACCATTACTGGGCTTAGTGGCACTCCAATAGATTCCCTCCATTGTTCTAAATTATGTTCAAATAATATCTGAGAGCCCATATCAAAGTTTTTTAATAGGCGCTCTATATGATGGCGCTTAATAATTTTTAGGATGTCAAGAAAAACTTTTTGACCTGAAAAATTTGAATTCATAAGAGAGAAAAACTTAAAATTAAAAAGTACCTACCAATTAATTCATCTGCCAAAGCTTCTTGTTTCCATTCCGAAAGCAATAACCTCAATTCTAAATTCTTGTTGAGGAATATCCGATGAAATAAGGGACAAGTCTGTGTATACATTGATGTTTTCATCGAGTTTTTCGGCTTCACTGGATCCTCTTGTTTCTGTGGTTGAAATATACGTTGGTTCATTTACAACTAATGTAGGTAGTTGCGGCAAAAATGGATCATTGTTAAAGAGAGCTGTGCCTTCCCTCGCAGAGGCATCATCATAAGGGAATTCATCCATATTATTGCAGGAGCTCACTATTATATTCGGAATTGAAATAAGAGTATGTAGGTATAGATAAAAAATTTAACGTATGCGATTTAACAAATTAGAAGGTTTAACAAATTATAATATCAGTAGAAGGCTAGGCTAATTTATTCTATAGTATTCTTTAAGCCGTAAAAAAGTTCTGCTCCTTGCAGTTTTAATGAGTGTCATTGGTGGTCCAATTATCTGATCAGGCGACAATAAAGAAAAAGTGCTTAAGTTATCAGGGTCTACTTCATAAGCAAGAAAGTGCTTATCAACATTCACATTTTCTAATTTTTGACAAAAAAATAAAATACTGGTTTTTTCAAGAACAACAATCTCCAATATTTTATAAAATAAAATATCATCATTGAATGAGGATAGATAATTTCCAGATTGATATTCAACCCCATTGAAATAAGCTTTAAAATAAAATTCCGTTGATTTTTTTCCCGATGCGTTAAGCTTTCCATTAATGATGTTTTTATAATTACTCGATCTTTTGTGTTTTTCATCAATTCTAAAACTCTAGTAAATGTGTTCGTTTACCAGTTGAAAAGCAAATTTCAGTTCATATTTTTTAGCCAATGTAAGACAAATGTTCTTACGTGATGTTATACAATGTGAATAGATTTTAAATTGTCGATGTTTTGATTCAAATTTAAAGCACCAAAGTTTTCTAAGAGGACCTGATTTTCGAATTATGTTTGGATAATGAATTAAATTGTGGAATTTAGGCTTCAGTGTGTCATTAAACATAGTAATATAATTACTATTGTGTTCCTTAATTTTGTTTTCCAGCAAAACCAGATTGGGTTCATCTATTTCAAAACACAATAATACATCTATGATATCAATGAAGTTCAGAAGAAAAACCCAAACGGCATCATCCGAAGGAATAATATCCCCAATCATTAACGGAAGGTACAAAGTGAAAGTGAGCACATCTCTAGCAGACATTTTCAGTTTACGCTTTTTAAGATGATGTTCCTCAATTTTGGATGAAATATTAGACACTTCAATATAACCATATTCAAAATTTTGTTTTCGAAAATTGAGTGTATCCAGGTCAAAGTATTTCATGTTAGTTGTAAAATATTCAATAATATGGCATAAGTTATAATGACAGATGCCTTCGAATATGTCATGCATCACATCCGCATAACAATTTTTTACTACATGGAAGGATGGGATATTATTGAGTTGAGAATTTTTTATTACTCCCATGTTGCCATTTACTGCATCGCGTTTATAATTCTCGATAGTACGTTTTTGCTCATCATTTTCGGAACTCAACTTTTGACAATCTGTTTTTGAGGCTCTACATAGCCTACAATAAAAAGTACTTGAAAATGATTTGCTAAAATCCAAGAAAGAATTTAGTCCCAGATTATCGCCAACAACCAGCCCCAATATGAAATGAACATTAACAGTTTTATTGTCACCGTTTTCAATTGCAACTCCATTGATTTCTAAATATTTTATTTGTTCTACAAGATAATCAAAACATTTTTCATTTCCAAAGGTTTTAAGATCCTTTGACTTTACTACTGCTCCATAAAAAACATTCTCTAATTTAGACTCTTTCATTGGCAAACATGGAAAGGAATAATACACATTGCAAACAGAATGTTTCCCTGAATGTGAACCAAGCGGATTATTTATTTCAAAGTCATCCATATATAAAAAGTAAGGAATTGCAACTTTACCAGGATACAAGCTAATTTTTTCTTTCCATAATTCGCCCTGTACAAAATTTGACAACTTATTATTACTGTTTTTCAAACTATCCATGTATTTTAATGTCGGCTGTAATAGTTTATTTTTGTTAAAGAAAGTACTAAATTGAAATTTTAAAGGCATAAATACACCCTTAGTTTTTGTATCTTCATTTTTCAAATTACCCGCATGATGCACAGGCCTTATTTCATTATTAATAGTAATCTCTTTAAGACTTCCAATGGAACCTTCGGTTTTTAAAAATTTGTAAAATAAATACTCTGATCTGAAAGCTTTAAAAGGATCTCTGCAATTTGATACTAGGCTACAAAATTCAGTAAACACAGATGGCTGGTTGTATTTTAAGTTACATCTCGCAAAAACCATAAATGTATTTAATAAGGGATCAAGTATGTATTGGTTAACATGTTCCTGAATTTCCAGTACATCTTTTCTTGCAAAATTGTCATTGTTATGGAGGCAGAGCAAAAAGTGTGATGCAGAATTGGTTATTTTTTGCTGAAAAATATCAAATTGGAATTCTTCATGTATGTCTTCCATTGTAATATCATTAGAATCATTTTCTTCAAGTGGGGCACGTGGCAATGAACTGATAATTGGAATATTTAAGTTTTTGTTGTTATCAATTTTATTAAAACTATCATTTAAGGGGGCTTTTTTAGAAAATTCAGTCCTATCATGGACAAGATTAACATGTCTTTTAAAAGACGCTAAATTTTGAAAGCTTTGACTACATTCTAAGCATCTGAATATGCAATTGGAGTTTAGATTGTGAAAACGTTTAAAATGGTTACTGAGAGATTGAAAACTTCTTTGATCATTTTTGCAAATAAAGCATAACATGCTTACTTATTTCTAGACGTTTATTCTTTTATTTCAATTTCAAAATAAATATTTCGCAGGCAAAGTAATTTAACGCCTACAAACATGAAAACATTTCATAACGAAAAGTATTTATAATTTATTTTCATCTTACCTGTATATTTTTGCACAAAATAGAAACTTTGAAATATATGTGAAAATAAGCTATTTCTCCAATCCCTTGGTTTTGCAGTTTTAGTATAATGGATATTCTTAATGTTACCCAACGACCTCTCGTAGACAATTCTATTGTCGCATTGGAGTATCATAATTACCAACCTTTTGTAACCACCAAATTTGATTATAACGATGAAATTAGAATTCCAATTCAAGAACTGGACGCGTATACTTTACCGTGTAAAAGGATTATGTACCTTGAGGGTAGTCTGACTAAAGACGATGGAACACCGACAACCAAATTTATCGTTTGTTTCCACTAAAGCTAACGTTCTAATTCATAAGAATGATATAAGTTTTCTTCACGCGTGGTCAACCTACTGAAATAATACACAGGGTGGAGCTTTCCATCCTGCCATTGTAACAAAATTCCCTCAATACTACTACTACTTGCATCAGTGTGGACTTCAGTTTTAGCATTTGGGTTATATATAGCAAGTACTGGTCTTCTTGTTGTTAAGACTGACTTTATTTTGTCAAACGCGTCACGTTGATCATCAGTCCATTTCCACCTTGCTTCTTTCTTTAATAACATATATAGTGGTGCCGCTAATTTGGAAAAATTTTGAACAAATTTCCAAAAGTACGATGATAAAACTAGAAATTGTCTGAGGTGGTGGATATTTTGGGGGGTTGGAAAATTACTGACGGAATTGATTTTACGTTCGCATGGTCGAATCCCGTCATGTGATATCTCATATCCTAAATAATCTATATTTTCCTTAAAGAAAAAGCATTTATCTAAATTAAATGTTAGATTGGCTTCCCTAAATATTTTTAAAACTTTTTCTAATATCTCGAACCCTTCTTGTATAGTTTTTCAAGATATGAAAATATCATCCAGATATGCAAGGACCTGAGTGTGTCTTAAATTGCCTAAAACTAGATTAATTAGCCTAGAAAAGGTTGCTGGGGCATTTGAGCATCCAAATGGCATACGAAGATACTCATATTGAGCATCCGGGGTTACAAAAGTTGTTTTTAAGAATTGACTTTTCACTGACTGCAATCTGACGATACCCTTGGCCATATCTAAACTACAAAAGAATTTGCTACCATGCAAACGACTTATTTGATCCTCAATGTGGGGCAAAGGATACCTGTCTTAACTGTAATTTTATTAAGGGCTCTATAGTCTACACAAAGCCTATAGCCACCTTTTCGTTTCTTTATAAGAATTATTGGACTCGAATAATTAGAATTGGAATTTCGTATAATTCCAGCAGCTAATAATTCATTTATTTTAATTTATAGGAGCTCTAACAATAAATTTTTCATGTTGCGATAAACGGTAAGGTTTGTAAAATATCGGATCATCTGTTGTCAGAGTAATATCAAATTCAATTAAATCTGTAAATCCTAGTTCAGTTGAATCATTAGCAAAACAAGTTTTCAAAAGACAAATTAAGTTTTCTTTAGCGTCGGCTTGTAGGGTCCCACAATTTATTTTTGATATATTTATTTTTAACGAAGTGAAAGCATTTACTGGACTACAAAAGTTTATATCTCTTACCGATATCCGTTTCCCTCTACCTACGATTTTTGTTCCATACCATCGGCGTACCAGCAAGATTAACAACATTAAGTGTAGCAATTGGTCCCGTTAAGATTTGAGTAGGTATACTGTATTTTTCCTTTTCATGTGCATGAAGTCGGCTGAGTCGTTTATTCCGTCTACAGTTACCAGAATACGTGGTTCCTGGAGTGGTGCAATACAAGTGTCTTGGTAGCTTCTGACTACCAATGTTTTCTTTGCAGGGGCTGGGCATGGTGGCAAAGAGGTCAATTCAGTAGTTGAGAGAGTGATGTTTGATCCGTTGATAGTAATTCTAACGCGCTCGTCATTTATGATTGGTTACCCCTATGATAATGTCAATTTCCTCCATGTCATTTTCCACAAAAACCGCACTAACGTGAAAAGAAATATTATTAATACAGGAATATTTTCACCAATGCCTACTGGAAATAGTAAAGCTCCAGCAAATGATTTTGAAACAATATCTGTGCTTTTAAGAATTATTCCAATACTATAAGCTATAGACGCTTTTGCGACATTGACTTGGCTACCCGTGTCTATATATCCCTTAAATAATTTATTACAAATATACATATCAATATAGTACATATGCTTTACTTGCCTTGTTAACGAGTGAACCCTTTTTGTATTTTTAAAACAGCATGTTTCTTCAGTGTGACCTCTCCTCTTACAAATTGAACATTGAGGGACTGGTTGACGATTAGTTTCTGTTTTGGTAAATCCCTGGGTGCATTGAGCTTTCAGGTGTGCAGGTTTATGACAAGTATGGCATAGTTTGAGTCGAAGGGATTGATCTACTTTGAACGATGAACCGCCAACCTCCATATTACTTCTTTCTATTTTACTTAAAAATCCTAGGAAAATTTGTTCAGGTGTTTCAAAGTTGCCAGCATTGGCATTCGCCTGAAGATCATACGGAATGCCATCTATGATGCACGACACTGCGTCGGTACTGACAATCTTGCACTTTGCTATTAGCATTTGTTTATAATAATAATAATGTCTCATTGTTTCACTTTTAGACTTTTTATAAGTAGAGGATAAATGGGAGTTTTGGATTAAAAAATGTACACCCCCCACCACTTTTAGCACCCCCCACCACTTTTCGCACATTCCATTAGACCCCCCCATTAGTCCCTCCCAATTTTACCTCACCACTCCCCAAATATTTGTCTGTAAGTCAACGAATCATTAGAGAACAGTTTTTGGAAAAAATAAGCATTGACTGTCTATTGTGTAGTAACGTAATTTACTCTACCACAGATTTTGCACCCCCCCACTATTTTGCCCACTATAAAGCGCAATCTCCGCTCAGCGTCTTCAAGTTCTTCGACAATATGTCTTATAACACGAGCATGTTTAATTTACCTGACCTGAAAATCGACTTACCAAATAGTCTTCAACCAGCATTCCAAAATAAAAGTGATTGTGTGGTGATAGGCGAGCGAAAGTTTCATTTAAACAAATCAAAAACCACATTTGTATCTATCGGACTAGCGTATGACTTTCATTACGAACCGTACGCAAAGCTATCCGGAAATAAATGTGAGGTTATAATATTCAATAAAGAAGACTGGAAATGTTTTCTTACCTACCAAGGAATTATAACAAATTATTTCTACAGCAACGATTCGACGGATCCAATCAAGGAGGAACAATTTCGTATAGATTTTGAACAAGTGTCACATTCTCGAGTTATAAAAGTCCCGAAAAACAATTCTTATATTTACCTTGGATACGAAAGTATTTGCAAATTATGGGAATGCATACCCCTAATCGAGTATCGACTTGATATATTGGAGAAATTGAAGTTTACCAACTATTTTGATATTGTGAAGAAAGGACTTCAAAGTAAGCCAGGAAATATACTATTTGAAAATGCATGGAATCTGCTTCAACCAAAGAAAAACCGTAATAATGAAAATGTTTCTATGCTGTTGGAATTAATTTATATTTATCCATAAATCTTTGAAGCTGAGTGTAGCATTACAAGGAAATGGTGAAAAATGTTACATTTAATGAAAACAACAATAAAATCTATATTCTAGTGGCTTGGCAGTTTGCGTATAATTCATCTAGGGAGAGACACTGGGAAACTGTTGCCAGAGATCGAGCACACTTTCAAAGGAAAATAACTGAGCTATCAAAAGTTCCATATTGGACGGTGCCCATAGACATAAGAATATAGTCAAAGATTTTGTTAAATGTATGTAAACAATATGTAATTAAATGAAATAAAAACAAATATTTAGTAAATTTTTGGGTTTTATTAAAATTTAATGCATTACAAAATTTTCATATAAAGAATATACATTGGAAAGTGGGCAAATACAATGGTCTTCACGATGATAAAAGCATTTTGGAGAAGCCTTCTGTAATGCGGGTTGCTCTGGAAGTTCAGTTACAGTGGAGTTTGAATAGACTTCCTGATGTAGTCTGCTTTTCTCGACCTTTTACGTAAATATCGTATGCGGGCAAGATCTTGTAACATTTTTGCAAACATGTGTGGCGGCACGAATCCAGCATTTGAATCAAGACCGTGATGATTCACTGTTAACCATAGTGCTTGTTTCTGTAACTCAGCAGGAAGCATGGTGAATGGAAATGGCGGTTTATACACATAATGGCACCAATATCAACTGGCCTGCCAGTTCTTTTACTATGAATTTATTGTTTTCGATTTTAAATCCTTGTAAGTCCAATATTAATGGCATATTTTTAAATGGGTCAACTTCTTCAGCGCATAAAGTTTTAAACTCTATAAATCTATCGCTCTTCTTCAATCTTTTCTCAAGTTTTTTCTGATGTTCTCGAAATAACTTTCTGTACTTGAACATTATCATAAACTACTGCGGTAGGTGATGTTGCCGTTCTTAAATACGTTAACCGGAATAACCGGTTATGCAAATTACCTAAACCTGTCTAACAATTTTTGTAACCGGATTATACCGGAATAACCGGTCATGCAAAATGGGGCAATATGCTGTAGTTTCTTTCGGTGTATTTTCACTCATTTCCAATTCAATTCTTAGAGCAACCGACCCTGATTGAATTGTTTCTTTTTGACGAGAACAGTCGATATGAGATATGGGTGAATATTGGTGCAGTACCGCTTTCGTAATATGATTGGCGGAAATTGGCGAACATTTCATACAGTGTCGCGAATTTATCTTCTTTAAAGTTAAGAAATAGGTCATTGTAAGGATATCTCTTTGAATTTAAAAACACCCTAATATTTCTGAGATTGCAATCATCAAAAGTACTTATATTAGAAGTGACTTTATTTTTCTTATCCGTTTGAAAAGCGACCACTATATGCCGCGGAGTTTCTAGTTTAGTAGTAGTTTTGACAGGCCAACTATGTGTAGTGGTTTCAGTCAAAGAAGGGTATTCAATAAGTTCCCAACTTCTGAATGGTAGCACTATTTCAACATCTTTTTCTAAAATCTTACTTAAAGCCACTTGTTGTGGTAACCCAACGGCCACATGTGGAACCCTCCAATAAATTTTTTCAATATTTATCTTGGGTTTTTCAGTTTCGTCGGGCGACGTTACTGCATCTAAATCATTACTACTTCGAATCAGAACCAGTCCTTGGTTTTATATTTAAAATGATCTTTCTGTAATCCTCAAAAAAGCCCATTAACTTTTTAAGCGGGACGCACACGTAATATTTATTGCTGTCAGATAATATACTTTCTTTGGGAAACCATCCCGGATTTTGAAGCTTAACGCTTTCAATTTCATTAAAAGATAAAAGCCCCTTCAGTGTAGACGTTAACCCGGCGGGAGCGGCAATTGCCGCCCCCGTCCATGACAGACCACCCCCGGGGGTTAACATGCCGGCGAAGAAAGAACACCAAGACAGAAGAGCGCCAGAAGATCCTACCCGGCCGGCAGGGTAGAGCCAGGACAGGAGGAGATCCCACAAATCGCCCACACCTATCACTCCTGTGATCGGGGTTGGTGAGGGATGGGGTCCACCTCTACGACGCCGTCCAGGCCTACAGAGATGAGGAGGGCAAAGAGTGATAGTCCCACTCGACCCCAAATCATACAAGGTCACGTTCACAGCCAAGAATATTGGCGCACTTCGAACAGAGTCAATAACAATTCCATTCATCTCATACCGAATTTCTCTAAATAGGAAACTGAAAGCGTTATTTATAAGTTTTAGAATTTATCTTGTAGGAATTAATGTTAAAATTGTTACAGACTGCAGTGCGGTTAGGGCTACATTCTTAAAAAAGGACGTGCAACCTCGTATTGTTAGACGGTGGTTGTCCGTCCAAGATTTTGATATAGAAATAGAACATAGACCCGGGGAGCGTATGAAACATGTAGACGCTTTAAGTAGAAACCCTGTTTCTATAGCTATGATAAGTGAAACAGACTGGATAGTTACATTGCAAATGGAAGATCCAAAAGTGCATAATATTTACCGTAAACTGCAAACAAAGCTAGCCGATAGAGATTTACAGGCAAATTATATTATTAGAGATTGATAGAGTATGTAAAATAATTCATGATGGTAGTTATAGACCATCATACCTAAAGGATCACGTTTTAGTATTATGCATAAGTACCATGATGATATAGGACATATTGGTCTTAGAAAATGTGAGGCTATTGTTAAAAATAAATATTGGTTTGAGCGGATGACTCAATTTATAAAAAAATATATTAGAGCCTGCTCTGACTGTCAATATAAAAAGGGGTAATATGGAAAGAAGGAAGGTTATTTATATCTTATTCCAAAACCAGATCGTCCTTTCCATTCTCTTCATATCGACCATTTAGGTCCATTTACTAAAGTAGGAAATTAAGGATTCTGCTTTATTTTCATGATAACTGATTCTTTTTCGAAATATATTTTTTGCAGAGCAACAAAAACTGTAAATTCAAAAGAAGTATGCGATCATCTTAAGGACTTATTTTCGATGTTTACTAGGCCAGAAAGAATGATTTCAGATAGGGGCAAAGCCTACACTAGTAAAAGATTTAAAGAATTTGTAGTACAATACCAAATAAAGCACATTTTAAATGCGGTAGCTTCTCCCCGATCTAATGGTCAAGTAGAAAGGTATAATCGGACAGTATTAGTCTAAGACTAACAGCAATGGTTAGAAAAGCTACCTGATATAGTATGGGGCATAAATAATACAATAAATGCTAGTACTGGACATACACCTTACCTTAATGTTCAACTGTAATCAAGGTGGTAAACCATTTCAAGACACAGAAGTTACAACTATGCGGGAAAAGGTGAAAAGGAAGCTTGATGATGTGTCTAGACAAATGAAAAAATGGTTCGACAAGAAAAGAAGGAGAAGTACTACTTATAAGAAACGTGATTTAGTTCTATGGGCCGGTGCAACGGTAAACGATAAAGAGGTAAATCGAAAATTAAAAATAAAATATGGAGGTCCATATAAAATAACTCGATCTTTGGGAAATGATCGAGTCGTCGAGGGGTGTTTCCCTCCTGGACGGGGTCGGTGGCCATATCGGCCGAGGTTTCAGGCTCTCCTAACCTCGTCTCTGTGGAATCCTCGACTACTAATGTGTTATTTAGACTTTCGGGCATATTGTCGCGGCCTAACACCACGGAGTCGGCCTCTTCGTGGTTGAAAGGGGGTGAATAGTTATCTTCCATGCCCTAGGTGAATAGTTATCTGACCTAACAAAATGATATTGGGTATCGGTCGGCGAAACCGAACCGTTTGGGCCGGCACTTAACTCAGCGGAGTTTTGTAAAATCGGGCGTGTATTCGATGGGACATCCATATTTTGGAGTTTTTTATTTATTATAAAGTACGATTTCTTTTTCTTAATAAGGGGATTCGTGCCACATACCTTTTTCCTTTGTAGGTCCGAGCGGGGATGTGGATATATGGGGAATACACAAATAGTTTATATATACACACAATAGGATGACAATGTCTCAGTAAATACTTTATGCACAAAATAATTCATTATAATCACTGGCAAATAAGGCCGGCAACATATATTTTATGATAAAAGTTCAATTACTATTTAGCAAAGTTTATCTTAAAATGTTTAAATCACTGGCAATAGAGGCACAAAACGTTCCATAAAAGTTAATGTTATTATTTTGGCAAAATATAGTTATATCTTTAAATATCACTGCTTGAATAAAAGTTCAGTTTCTTATTGCTTAATGTCTCTACTCATGAATATAATCACTCTTGATAATTTAAGTCATTAGAATGTTTCTTGTAAGTTCATAGGTAAAATTAGAACGACATGCTTCCTACCTTTAGTCTCTGGCTTCTCCGATGCACTTGCTTTTAGTTTAATTGTTTTATTTCGTTAAGTAAAGTAGTCAGATTGTTTTTAATGGAACGTAGGGAACCTTTCAGATATGGTGTACCTTTTTATTTATTATACGATATTTCTGGCTATTAACGATATTTCTTTGTAGTTGTACGATGTTTCTCTATTACGTGTTATGTACGATAATTCTTTTTTTTTTGTTTCAGGTTCCACTACATGGAGGATGGGAGAGGCGTAGGAATATACAACTACTAAGTTCGCGGGGACTTAATTAATGTAAAAACAGTAATTGATTTGAAAATAATGATCGCGAGTGATTACACGTCTACTTTCTCTGATAGCGGCTTCAGACTGAAATGAAAAATCGGCCTCCCTTTATACCCATAGGGTGCTGGGACGATTTCTATTGGCTAGTTTTATGGCCAACAAAAATCTGTCATTTTGACAAGGACTACTTTTTTCCTTTGATTTACATTTAACTCTATATTTCAGTGAAACATAATGATATTGATATAAAATGATTATGGGACAATACTGGTGACTCTAATTACTTAATTTTACTGAAATTTAGGTGTTTTTGGCCTATTTTGAGTATATAAACCGATAACAATCGTTACGAAATTATTCCTATTAAGGGTATTAAAGGCTATAAAAAGTTTAAAGCTGTGGTAGCAGGAGACAGCCTAAGAAAATACACAAATGATTTAGACATTAGCTGAGATAGTGAAGTAAACAGCACGGATGAGCTAATTGATTTATTAGAAGGTTGACAACATTTCTATCTATTTGTGTTTCCCTTGGTTTAATTACTTTTCTAAACATAGTAGTTAATCATAGTATATTTTTTTTACTTTAAATATTTTCAGGTTCCCTTATGCCTATTTATAAATTAATTGAAAAAGTATAATGAAAGGAAAATAATAAAAAACAAGAAATCACAAAGTAAATATGTATGCTGAACATGTAATGTTTATAAAACTTAGCTCGGGAATTGCGTGAATAGAGGCCCAAAATTGTTTATAAAATCAGAGCAAGGAATGCTAATAAAACAAATCTAAAATATTCAACTACTGAGACAGTGGGGTGTGTGATGTGTTAACCATTACAGTCGAGAAATGCGTGCATAGCGCTTGATGTATATGATTTTACCTGACCTAGTCGAGAAAAGCGAGGATAGCGCTTTATTATGCAGAGTAATAAAATTACCATTCCCCATACACTTATTTCACATGTTACAGATATCATCCATTCCAAGGCAAACACCATGCAGTTGTTCGTCGGGACGACGAGGATGCAGGAAGGCCGACTGATAAGAGGCTGCCAAATTCGAGGTCACCACCTGCTACGCCTGATTACTAGATGGTTTTTTGTTACGACTGTGTTTATATTTTTTGTCACGAACAAGAACTTAAGGATGGAAATAAAATTAGGCATTCAATAAAGATTAAGCAAAGCTAAAATACGCGTTTTATTTTTGCTCTCATAAGTTTAATATTTTGTTGAAGAATAGAAGAGATTTATTCATAAAAATATATAACACTGAGTAAATAAGACCTTCCTTATTTACTGGGAAACCTCTGGATGCCATTCGAATTATCCAATCAACCAATTTTTCTTCCACACCCTTTCCTAATTTACATTCTGGGGCAAGTTTTCTTGCATTATTTATGGTAGTTTTCCAGCTAATTTATCACGTAAAGTTGTACGTGGCACATTATATGTTCTAATAGCCCTAAGTACAGGCATACCATTGCTTATAGGAGTTAGTGCCTTGTTTAGTCAATGAAGTTGATACTGATAAATTTTTCAATTGTTTCTTTTCGTCTCCATTACAGTCTAAAATATATTTAAAAAAGTCAGAAGACTGGTTCTCAGAACGTGAAAGTGTGGCTAAATCTGGTTTGTGGAATTCTAGTTTTAGCCACCCAATTTTATTAAAAGTGGTGAATAACTAACCTAAAAATACGGTTGTAATATCTTATTTTGTAGAGGAAGGGGGGGGCAATACCGGATACTTTATTTGAAGACCATTAAAAAATATATGGAAATACTTTATTGAAATCAAAATCATTGGTACAGGTAATTATAAGTATATATCAAGTAAAAACATTAAAATCAAGATTCATTTTAGTAAAACATTACAATAAAAAATAAATTTCACCAAATTAAGAAAATCCGGTTTTGCCCCTACTCACGGGGCATAACCGGACTGCTGCTGAAGCATAACCGGACTGCTGCTGGGACAAAATCGGATATTCTTTAATTCTATAATATTTTAAATATGGCAGCACTTATCACACACAAATTGATCAAGGTCTTCCTCAGACAAACGGGTACATCTCTCATGTGCCCATTTTCTACAAGTTAAACATTGTACCCATTCATCATTTCTTTTTGTTGACGAATAAGTTTCTTCACAATATAAACATAAGGCATCATCTTCGTTCTTCTTGCTTTTGTAGTTTTCTTATTTCCATCAAATATTTTTCTTTTTGTCGAAGCTTTAATTTTTTTTCGCGATGGAGTTTGCAATATCTCCATAAGTAAATTCTTATATAGAGATTCTGTGAGGATAACAGTTTTTCCTCTCTTCTTGGTTGTTTTTCCAATAGACCTTGACACATGCGGGACAGGAGCAAGTATTTCTGGTGTTACAGAAAAGCATGAAGGTCCTGGTTGCGGACTGATAGATATTTGAGGTTGCAATTCTACATTCTCATTTCCATCTTCAAATCGAAATGCTGTAGTATTATTTTCATCTGCTATAATCAATACTTACCTCTGTGTGTGTTGAGTTTGCATAATCTGTTTCTTCTATTTCGTTTTGCAGCCCTCCTTCTTCTTGCCTTTCAGTTGTCTCAGCTGAGGCGAAATCAGCTTCCCCAAACATGTTTGGATCGGTTGGAAAAATTCCACATTTCCTAAATCCTCCCAGTGCATTCTGGACCGTAGTAGCCTTTGCGAATGCTGCTCCAAATAGTTTGGCAATCTGAAACTGCGTTACAACCCTGCCTGGATTATTACGTAACCATGTCTTTACCTCTTGACTATAGAACGTGCTCAACGGTCCCATAAAACTAACATCCGGCGGTTGAAGCCGATGTGTGCAGTGCGGTGGAAAACAGAGCATTACGATGCCATTAGCACGGGCATAGTCAATCACTGCTAAGTTCTTCGTATACGTTGCATGGCCATCAAGGAGCAATAATACCGGATCGTCCACTGACGGTTTAACATGCTTGGAAAAGTGTTTTATCCACTGCAGAAAAATATCCACTTGCATCCAACCAGACGGGTGGCACACTGCAATAGTTCCTATTGGTGCACCGTCAAGAAGTTCTGGTTTCATCCTCACCCTTGGAAATACAAAAAGTGGTGGCACATAAATTCCAGATGCAGAAACACATAATTCTACTGTTACCGTTTGTCCCCTCTCGGCAGATGTTAATGTTCCTACTTGCCGCCGGCCTCTTTAAGCTATAATTTTTGACTGTGTCTTTGGCACCGATGTTATTCCGGTTTCATCGACGTTAAATATTCGATGTGGTTAAATTTTATATTTGTTTAAACAATGAGTAAAATTTTCGAAGAATTTTGAGACTGCTATTTTATTAAATCCCATTGCACGAGCAGCCGACGTTGCCTCGAGACTTCTTAAAGACAGATCCTTATACCGTTTTAGGAACCCTTTCAACCAATCAATACCTGCAATGCCGTGTTTAAAATTATGACTTATTTGGTTTCTTTCTGCTAATTGCCGCAAATCTTTGGTGGTTAGTCCAAATAATCGATATCCATGAGTTTTATATATTTCACCAGCTCTTCTTTTTGGGTAGTCGAAGAAGTTGTTTCAAAATTTCCCACACCTAAGAATTTACGGTCAGTTCTGTTATACAATTATTAAGAATATCTACTTAACTTACCTTTAGAACTTGCTTCATCTAGCGTACACCCATTACGTAGTTTCTTAACTCTGTCTTCTAATGTTAACTTCGGCACGTTATATGTTAAAGCAGCTTTTTTGAAGCCCATTTCTCTTTTATACACCGTTTCTATTGCTCTGCGCATACTTGCTGCATCCCATTCTTGTCTCGAAGATTTTCTGTTATACGTGCGCATTGTGAAATTTAGGATAAACTACAACAATATAGACACTAATAAAATTACACGACTAAAAAATATCACGGGGCACAATCGGATAGTGACCGGTTTTGCCCCATCCGGTTGTGCCCCGAGCATACTTTTAGGTTATGGACGATTACCAACGTGCATTGTAACACTTAATAAATAATATAAAATATAGAAAATTAAGCTCATAAGACTATCGGATGCATGCAAAGTTATGTACTAAATGTATGAGAAATATTATTTAATGGTTGTTTAAAAATATCCATAAATTAGATCACGTACCTGCACTTCACAATCAATTGTAAATTACTAACATAATTGATACTTTGAGACTTGGATTCACGTTCATACAGTGTTCTGTAACTAGCCGACTTAATACATCCAATAGATGGCAATAATAGTTCTTAAAATTTTGACGATATCCGGTTATGCCTCGCTATCCGATTATCCCCCCCTTTCTCTACTATATAAAATAACACTGAAAACAGCGTTATGGAAAACCTCGACAACGCCAGTCTGAAAATTCCCGCGGCCATTGCAGTCACTCAGCCCTGGTGACTACTTTACCATGACGAAAGCCTTTTTGCTTCTATTTTGAGACCACACATTCACGCAACGAAAAACGTACGTAATATTAATAAAAAAAAAAAAACATTAACACAATGATTTTTTACATTAATTTTGCTCCAATGCTCAAAATCATTGTCACAATGCTTTTAAATTATTACTCAATGAACGAAAACGTAATGTTAATGCTTAGCGGACATTGATTTTAATCAGGAACATCTCAAATAAAAATACTGATATTAATGACTATTGACATGGATTAATGTCCTAGTACATTGATTGTCCTAGTAAACATCAACCAATTAACAAATTTTGAATCAATTGATAATTAAAAAACATTATCCCAATCACCTTAATATCCCAATATACATTAATTAATAATCTGAGCATTATCATAATTAATAATAATAATAATAATTTTATTTGTCCAACAGTGTAAACACCAATTACAGAACAAAGTATAATATAAAGAATCATGAAAAGATCAAAAGTGAAAAAAAAATGTATAAAATACAAATCCAAATATGTTGCGCCTTAGAGGAATACCTAACAATAACATACGCAGAAATACGTGTATGCGAACCTACAGTATGACTTAAACAACAAAAAAAAAATACATATACCTACAGTAGAACTTCCCTAACTCGAATCTCCAAGGGACAGGAAGTCAAATTCGAATTATAGAAAAATACACTAAATTGAGGATTTTTTAATCTATATGTATATATGTATTATAAAAGACAGTTACATATAATAAACATTATGTAATAATATGTACAAACACAAACAAATAAAACCAAATACAAAATATGGACATTTATACATAGGTACCTATGTAATATGCTTACAACATATGTAATTTATTCTTATTTGAAAAAATCAGTATTTTTTTTGTTTAAATACGGACCATTTTTCTTTTTATATAAATTCTTCCACTACATTTAACGACGCATGTAGGGTAGACCGGGGACAAAAGTAACATTTTGGTTTTAGGCCCTGGTAGTAATTATGGGTTTATGTTTATTGTTGATGTATGATTTTTTAACGTTGAAGGTATGTTTTCTTCAATCATCTAGCATATAGTTAAATTAATTAAGGACTTTATTACGTCAGATATCGGTCTTTTGTTCTCGCATGCAAACTGTTACAACTGTCCCGGACCCAGGGACTGTTGTAACAGGACTTGGGAACAAATGTAACGTAGTAATTTTCTTTGTTTTTTGACTGTTTTTTGAAGAATAAGGTCGATTCGCGTTGATTATGGAGATAAAAACATCAAACTAATTCACATTCCAAATTTTTATATAGATATATAAGATATATATAAAAGATTTAAAAAAATAGTTTAACTGTTCAACAGATTATTCTGATTCACAATTTTGACAAATATAGAAAATGTCACCCTTTGTACATTCTTCATGAGACCAACCCTTACACTCACGGCATTGCACCCACTTTTCTCCTGCTTTACTTGAGCTGTAAGCCTCTAAACACACTAGGCAGTAGGTTTCCTCCTCGTCGCTGCTTGTCTCTGATCCTGGTTCAATTATGGCTTGCTTTTTGTTTTTATTTTTTTGTATAGTTGTCTTTTCTACATGTTCATTTTTTTTGCCTTTTGTTACAGAGCTTAAATTTTTCTTAACCTGTTTCTGTTTTTTATTATCCACTTCCATTTGTATGGCCTCTTTTTCTGGAGTGTCTGTATAGATAGTAGATTTTCGTTTTTTTCTATAATTAGAAGGTTTTTTTCTCGGAGGAGCTTTAGGCAGAGGTCTTACACTTTCAGGTGAGAAATCAATTTCAATGTGGCTTGTATTGTCTGGTGGATTGGAATTATGAATCATTTGGTCAGGATTTGTTTGGGCACTGGTTGAAGGTTTCCAATCTGGAGTCTGAATATTGGTGCTTGTTGAGAGTACTGGCTCTGGCGTCTTATTTCGGTCTGTAGGAGTAGGGGGATTTTCGTTTACTGCTCTAGCATTTTCCACTTCTGAAATAGGTTCAGGCCGGTCTGTTACGTAGGACGGCAAAAAATCTATTTCTGTAAACTTGTCTCGGTTAAATGGTACGATACCGGTAGCACTAAAGCCAGCTTGAATATTAGTTTGTGTAAGTGCCAAAGGTAATGACAGCCTTACAACTTCTGGGATATGGTAAATAGTCATCGTTTTTGCAGGATTATTTCTAAGCCAGTTGTCGCATGCAGCATTAACAGCTTTTTTAAAGGGACCATATACCGACCGATCCAGTGGCTGAAGCTTATGAGAACAATGGGGTGGGAAAGAAAGTACGACAATGCCATTGCTTTTGCAAAAATCTAAGGCCTGTATTGATATGTGTGAAAAATGATTATCCAGTAACAGAAGAACTTTTTGTGTGTTTGAAGAATGAGTGTGTCTTTGAAAATGTTCTAGAAACTGTAGAAACTCTTTTTCTTGCATCCAGCCACTGGAATTACCCGCTCCTATTGATCCGATGGGGCCGTCTCGAATAAAATGGTCATGATAACGAATTCTAGGAAATATGAACATCGGTGGTATTGAATTTCCAATAGCATTTATTGCTACTGTAACTGTGACAAGAGTTCCTCGTTCACCCGATGTCATCGCTCCCACTTGTCTTATGCCCTTCCTAGCGACGATCCGACTAGGTTTTTGAACCGTTGTAACCCCTGTTTCGTCGACGTTATAAATATCCTTGGCCTCAAAATGATCCCTGTCTAAGACTTTTTCTAAGTTGTCAAAAAACAACTTGACATTGGCGGCATTAAAACTAGTAGCCCTAGATAGACTAGTTGGTTGAGCACATCGGATAGACAATTCTTGGTTCCGTTTCATAAATGAGCTGAACCAATCTTCTCCTGCCATCTTATTCATGTCCCACTTGGTAGGCCTTTTTATCTCATACTTTACAGCTAGTTCATATGCTAACTTTCTTATTTCTTTTGGCGGAAATCCATAATAAATTTCTGCTGCTCTAATAATATAATTCACCATGACTTTTTCTTGTTCTGTGCTGAATATGCGATTGCAGCTTCTGTACCTCATAGTGACTTTGGCTTCTTCAAT
Organism: Pogonocherus hispidulus; assembly: GCA_963924545.1. Classification (NCBI taxonomy): domain Eukaryota; kingdom Metazoa; phylum Arthropoda; class Insecta; order Coleoptera; family Cerambycidae; genus Pogonocherus; species Pogonocherus hispidulus. Next base: position 11,935,083 of record OZ004697.1, on the reverse strand, counting down.
TGTTGTTATTTTCCGACTATATCGCATAAGTGAAACATGGCAAAGGTCGTACTTTTTGGCAGCAGCACGAATAGACAAACCATCATCTCTTACTTCACTGTAAGCTTGCTTATAAATGGAGATATCCTTCTTGCCTCTTTCTGTCTTCCTTTGTCTACTGCGAGGCATCCTGAAACGCAAAACATCCTATAGATTTATTTTTTATAATAATCGTAACACCGGGGACGGTTGTAACACGTTACAACTATCCCCAGGTGTTGCTGTTACAATTATCCCCGAAAGCAATTTGTAAAATCAAACGCCATTTTTAGGATCCAGTCAAAATATTTTTGATCCAAACATGGACTAAAATATAGAGTATTAGTCCCTTAATAATGATATTAGAAGAATATAAAAAAAAATCTTTTAGGAAAGCATATTTTTAGGTTTTTGTACTTACGTAAATATTAAACGTACTGCCTAAAATACGTCTCATTTGCCGCACCACATAAACCGGGTCAAAGATGGCTGGCTATCTAGATTATAAGTGAATATGGATCAGACGCATCGACCTACGGCAGCAAAAGCGGGGTTGCCACTATCGTTCGAAAGTTAGAGGTGCTGTTACCATTGTACCCTGTTACTTTGGTCCCCGGTCTACCCTACTGCATTGGGAACATTTTCTCTTGACGAAGCAAAATTTCTTAGGGTTTGGATAGCATCATATGCTTGGTTAAATGTAGGTATGGTAACAGTTGTTTCAACCTCACTTTCACTAGAGTCTTCCTCCCCTAAGTCTGAAACAATAAATAATAATTTGTGTTTAACAATAAGGTACATTTTATCCTAGACTTACCTTTTTCACGAGATGTTAAATTTTCTATTACGCTATCTAAACTGTCTTCGTCTGTTGGGAATCCCATTGTTTGCACACCATCGTCAATATCAATGTAATCTTCAAAAGAAACATCACCACTTCTCATTGTCGTTCTGTATGAGGTCCAAGTTTGTTTCAATTCAGACAATGGAAGATCGTCTTCTTCATCCCAGTCATCTGTGGTAATTTCATCTTGAGCAAAACCTGCCTTCCTAAAACAATTGCTGATTGTTTGTTGTTTTACATCGAGATTCCAGGTTTTATTTAGATCCCTGATTGCGTCAAGTAACGACACCGTCGTAGGAGTTGCTTCTTCCATATGGGCTAAGACTTTCATTATGATTCGTTTTCTATAATGTTGCTTAAGATTTTGAATAATCCCTTGGTCCATTGGATGCAGAACAGATGTCAAATTAGGAGGAAAATATTTCAGTTTAATGTTTTTTAGACTTGCTTCTACATTCTTAGGATGTGCGGGACAATTGTCAACAAACAGTAGAATCTTCCTATTTTGGACAGCAAAGATTTTATCTAGCTTTTTGAGCCTCTTCTCGTAAATTTCACTTGTCATCCACGCTTTTTTGTTGTACTCATAATCCACATCAAGTGATTTTATGCCCTTAAAACACAGTGGATTTTTTGACTTGCCAATAACGAGCAATTTTAACTTTTCTGATCCACTCATATTGCTTGCAACCATAACTGTAATTCTCTCCTTGCTGTTTTTGCCACCAAAACATTTTTGACCTTTAAACACCAAAGTCTTGTTGGGTAAACATTTAAAAAAGACGCTCGTTTCATCTGCATTAAAAATGTCGTTTTTGTCGTATTCTCTAATTAAATCTGGTAAAACATTTGTTTTCCAATCCTCACTAGACTGTAAATCTGCAGAAGCACTTTCTCCACAAACCGACATCTGGACGATATTATGCCCTTTTTTAAATTTATTTAACCACCCTACACTAGCTGAAAAATCTTCGCGGTCCAAAGCAACAGCAAATTCTTTAGCTTTTTCTCTGATTAATGTTCCCGAGAGAGGAAGATTTTTGTTACATGTGCGGTAGTAACCCACTTAAGCATAGCTTCATCAACATCATTATTAACACAAGTTGTAAGCCTTTTTCGTTTGGAGTTGAAATTATAGTCACCTTGCTCTTCTAAAAGTTTGTCTTTGTTTTTCAAAATGGTTGATAATGTGTTAGGAGGAATCCCAAGTTGAGATGCAATGTCTTTTTTTTTCTTTTCGCTCTTTTCTACCTCAGCAATTAATCTTAATTTTTCTTTAAGCGTTAAACACTTTAAATTTCGTTTTGCATTTTAGTCTCCCACTGATATCACCACAAATGCTTTGTCAAATTTCACCACCTTTACTTGTAACACATATTAACTACAGCACAACAACTGGTAAAATCGTATAAAGCGCGTGCGGCGCATGCTACGAAACTAAAAACAAGTGTTTATTGGTTGCCACTCATCGGCGATAATCGGGACGGGAATTCCCCGAAATGCACTAATATAAAAACCAGTTTTTATCTGTCGCCGCCTGAAAATTCGAGTTGTGCTTCGTTGCCACTAACTCTTTCAGTTCGAGTTTTAGAAATATTCGAGTTATAGAAATTTGACTTATGGAGAAAAAATTACATGGCGAGGATGTATAAAAATAATTATTTGTAAAGAATATTCGATTTAGAGAATATTTCGAGTTAAGGAAGTTCGAATTAGGGAAGTTTCACTGTATATATATATATATAAGCAAGTGCTCAAATTCAATTTAATTAAATAATCAAAATTTAAAGGTGACTAACGCTTCTAGCCGAGTAACATTATGTATACTTTTTACATTACAGTTAAAGATGTCACAGGAGTTACAAATGCCATTATAGCTACGTGTCATAACACTAATGGGAGACTTTAATTCAACATTAGTGTCAACGGCAGAGCAATAAAACGTTAGTGCAACACGACTGGCAGAAATAATGCAAAAAAGCATTAATAGTAGGCCTGAAAAAATGTATCGATATAATTTCATTTGGCAATTTCTTGGTCGAAATATGTTTTCAAATGACCAAAAAAAGTTACATCTAAGGGTTGCAGCCGGTGGGTACAATGGGGAGGTAAGCAAAGAAGCACAATTCCATGTTCTTTTTCAAAAATAAGGGCTTCCAAGTACTTATGGCTTAAATGGCTATCCACAATCAAAATAACTTTCTGTAGTTGAGGTTTTGGCATATTTTTGAAAGTGATTTAACCACTGTACAAAGACTGGTTCCGTCATCCATCCTGATTCAATTCTTCAATCCACCAACTCTTTTTTCATGTTTTTACGTAGAAATATTAGGGTTCGTGGAATGTAACTGCCATTAGTGCACATGTAGCAAACTAAAGTAACATGTGATCCTCTTTCAGTGCTAGTAATGGCACCAACTTGCTTCCTCTCAGATGTTGCAAACACTTTTTGATGATGCTGTACCTACTGTAGAAAGAGCAGATTCGTCAACATTGTATATCTTCATAAAATCTATATTTTCCTCCTTGATATTATTCTCCAAAAGAATGAAGAACTGGGCAACTTGGGGTCTATTAAAAGCTTGTGCCCTTACCGCAGATGTTGTCTCTGGATTGCGTAAGCAAATATCAGGATTTCTTCTTCTAAACTCTCGTAACCAATCTTTGCCTGCGCTCTTCTTTTCATTATTAAAAGTGCGCTGAAACCCATTTTTAACGGCTAATTGATAAGCCAGCTGTAAAACCTCCTTAACCCAAAAAATCTGGATTCCACTAACTTCAGGTGTTCAACTAACACCCAACAAACCGTTTTTCTCCTCTTTTTATGGACTTCTTTTTGTTTTGAGCATGCCGCCTTAGTGTCGCTTGAGGGACATCATAAGCTTTTGATGGCCTGAGCCATCCCATTTCACCATTGGTAACCGCTTCAATAGCCCTTTCCATGGAAGCTGAAGACCATGATTGTCTGTTCGTTTTTCTAACGAGACTCATGGCATTCTTCTGCAATAAACAATAAAACTCCGTTAGTAGTAGTAGTAGTGGTAGTTCTTTACTTGCATAAACTTTTCCATATAATTGAGCAAATAACGTTACACATATTTAAAAAATCGATCGGGTAAAATGACATACTATGTCATTTTGGCCACCTGTAGGCCAACGACTTTGACCCGCTGAACAATTAAAAATTGGAACAAACCTAATTATTATATTGATAATCGCTAATGATTTTTAAAGTCGACCTTTCGCCAGGCCAGCAGAATCGAGTATCCCCGCGTCCGTCCAGGCAAGTCGCAATCCGTATTTATGCTTTAGGCAGTATATTTTATTCCAGTGGTGGCGGAATTCGGGCTAGCTGAGGGGCCAACTGCTAGCTAACACTGGAAAAACAAACAAGTATAGTACTTAAATTTAAATGTTTCATAAACTTTATAATAAAAGTGCAAGTATATAAAAAAATTTAAATGTAGGTATGTATATTCTTTAGCAATAATAGTCCAGGAGACAGTGCATTTTTTTGGTACTAATTTTCCCAGTCAGCAAATATCGATAGAATTATTGTTCAGTTAGTAATTCTAAGCTATATTTTCTATATTCAATGAGGGGGGGGTTCCGATGGGTTGAGGCGGAAAATGGAAAATGCTTCAGAAGGTACAAATGCGCTCCACTTATTTTTCCACAAATGAAAATAGTTTTAGTGAAAATAGTTAAGTAAAAAACCAGTCTCTCTGATCCGTAAGCATGGCAAATATGTCTGGCAGGTCATAGTGATAATTTTGAAACGAAATGGATAACTTTGACTATCATTTGATGTGTTCAGACTGAACAAATGAAGGTCAAATAAACGTCTATTGTTAACGTAAATAAACTGTCCTCTCGGTACACTTAATAATAACATCAGACTGATTATATCCTGATTATGTTTTAACCAAGTTTTTGCATTTCTTGCTTCTTAAGAAATATTTACAAAAAAAAAGCATAATGCAGTGTTATGCACTATTATTAACTACCTATCATAATAAATATTACATAATAAATATGCAAATAATATAATAGGATTTAAATAAATGACTTTTTGCATGAAATCTATATCTAATTTATAGTAATCTAGTGAAACAAAATAAAATAAATACCTTCTGGTTCCTCCATTGTTTTAAAAATGTTTTCACATTTCTATATTTGTCAACTAGTTTGCCTTTTGCAATTACAGACTTATCCAACCGAGAGTTTCTCTTTTGAACAAGGGAAACAAAGTACGTAGCTTTTGATTCTTTTGGAAATGTTTCACAGATTTTTTAGGCAAGCTTTTTTATATCTTCATTTAATAATTGACTGAAAATATGTACATATATAAAATAACTGAATAACAAATTTGTACAACGAACAAACTTACTTGTTACACATATCCATTACCGTGGAAATAAGGATATCGACCATATTAGATTTGCATTTTTTATCTAAGGACCCCCTGGTGTCATAGTATGTCAATATTGCATTTCCAATTGCTGAGCTTCTTAATATCTCTTTTATTTCTACATTTTCTAATTGAGAGCACCATCTCTTGGCTAATAACTCAGGTGAAGCGAAAGGTGTGGAGTGTTGCAATTCCGCAGGGCTCCATCTTTTCGTTCCCCTGCTCTCATTTTAATCATTCAAGTCATTTAAAGGTAATTCCGAGGGTTATTCATTTTCTTTATATTCAGATGGTTGCTTCAATTTCAGTTTCATCGAAAGATATCTGGAAATAATTGGTATGTTTCAAATAATTATATAACATGAATGAAAATGTCAATTGTAACAATAAACATTTAAAAAACATACTTACTGAGTCATCAGTAGATACCGATATTACGAACATAATGTAGGTAGATACTGGTATTTTTTCAAAAATAATGTCACTACAGAACTATTCATTTTATTAAATAGCTACACACTTATCATTGACTCAAAATTATCGTCTACGCGTACTGATTTGATGTGCCGTGTATTCTAAACAAACCAACATATTCTAATCAATCGCAAAGGGGTTTTCTTCAAAATAAAGACGGGCTCGGTAAGTAAGGTTTTTTATTTTAAAATTGATTCACAAATCATGGGAACTTTGGGGCTTTCGAGGGGAACCTCGTGTTTATAAAAACACTTTTCTAAAAAATTCCAAAACATTTTGCTTTTCGGTGGAAATCTAAATTAAATACATACCTAAATAATTTTAAAACATACATCAATTGCCTTAAGTAGGGGAAATTATAGTACCTAACTGGGCAATTTTCAACTTCAACTGTTTTGAAAAAAGATTTTTTGTAGAGTGGAATCACCAAGAAACTTGGTAAATAGATTGAAGTATGCCCTACATTATGGCCTATATTAAACTAACGATTTAAACAAAATTAATTATATACAACGTTTTTTAAAAATTTCTACACTCACTGAAAACATGGTAATTATACGGCAAATATTATTGGCGAGCCGGTGGCTCAGGGCTTAGCGCCTCTATCGCTCAACCCAGTGGTCGTGGGTTCTAATTCCCGTTCCACCAAACCATTTTTAATTAAATTGTTTACTCGTAAGGCTTATTCGCAGAGATGGCTTGGCAACCATCCTGGCGATGGCCTAGAATGGGAAGAATGTCAACTTGATGTTAATGTGAGATTAAAATCAGTTGATGTTTGACTTGTCCCCCTAACTAATGAGGATTTCCAGGTTTACCTCATTCCAGCACTGAATGGTGGTTAGGCCCTACCAACGTAAGCCGATCTTGAGGCGCAAATGCGGCCTGCGAAATAATAATATCCCGTCGCCCCCTCTCCCACACAATTCTCAGACTTTCGGGCTAATCCTTGTGATTAGAATGAGGGGTAGAGATATTATTATTATTATTATTATTATTAATTAAGCTATTATGGCAATTTTACACTGTACACTGTACTTTACACTTTTACACTGTATTTTACTTTTTATCTGTAAATATGGCGGACTACTGAATCGTTAAATTCGCTGTTACACTCGTAGTAAAACAAGCGTATTTTTACAGTTTAAATACAGATGATAAAGTTGTACATCTAGAAGACTTCTGTTTACCCTGAATGTAGTTATTTCTCTTGATAAAATTGCTTTAATTTTAGTTATTCCTGTAATAATGCTTGACTATTAGGTACTAGACAAATATTGTCGTAAAAATAAAGGACTTCTGTAAACAAGGTGATATTTTTCAGTGAAACTACTATGGAATTTAGTTATTTCTCTTGATAAAATTGCTGTAATTTTAGTTATTCCTGTAATAATGCTTGACTATTAGGTACTAGACAAATATTGTCGTAAAAATAAAGGACTTCTGTAAACAAGGTGATATTTTTCAGTGAAACTACTATGGAATTTAGTTATTTCTCTTGATAAAATTGCTGTAATTTTAGTTATTCCTGTAATAATGCTTGACTATTAGGTACTAGACAAATATTGTCGTAAAAATAAATGACTTCTGTAAACAAGCTGATATGTTTTAGTAAAACTGCTATGGAATTTAGTTATTTCTCTTGATAAAATTGCTGTAATTTTAGTTATTCCTGTAATATTCTCTTGATAAAATTGCTGTAATTTTAGTTATTCCTGTAATAATGCTTGACTATCAGGTACTAGACAAATATTGTAAAAATAAAAGACTTCTGTAAACCAGCTGATATTTTTCAGTGAAACTACTATGGAATTTAGTTATTTCTCTTGATAAAATTGCTGTAATTTTAGTTATTCCTGTAATAATGCTTGACTATTAGGTACTAGACAAATATTGTCGTAAAAATAAAGGACTTCTGTAAACAAGCTGATATTTTTCAGTGAAACTACTATGGAATTTAGTTATTTCTCTTGATAAAATTGCTGTAATTTTAGTTATTCCTGTAATAATGCTTGACTATTAGGTACTAGACAAATATTGTCGTAAAAATAAAGGACTTCTGTAAACAAGCTGATATTTTTCAGTGAAACTACTATGGAATTTAGTTATTTCTCTTGATAAAATTGCTGTAATTTTAGTTATTCCTGTAATAATGCTTGACTATTAGGTACTAGACAAATATTGTCGTAAAAATAAATGACTTCTGTAAACAAGCTGATATGTTTTAGTAAAACTGCTATGGAATTTAGTTATTTCTCTTGATAAAATTGCTGTAATTTTAGTTATTCCTGTAATATTCTCTTGATAAAATTGCTGTAATTTTAGTTATTCCTGTAATAATGCTTGACTATCAGGTACTAGACAAATATTGTCGTAAAAATAAAAGACTTCTGTAAACCAGCTGATATTTTTCAGTGAAACTACTATGGAATTTAGTTATTTCTCTTGATAAAATTGTGTAATTTTAGTTATTCTTGTAATAAAGCTTAGTTATTAAGTACTAGGCAAATATTGTGGTAAAAATTAGTCAAAATTCAAGAAGTTGCACTATTTTCTGTATTTTTTTGTAAAACCCTATAATAATATGCACCGCATTTAAAAGGGGGTTGCCAACAGACAAAGTGAGGATAAATTTCCTAATTTTTCAAGTTGTAAGTATAAATTCTAACAACATTTTACCTGGCAAAAAATACTACAATCATTTCTGATATCATTTTAATCATAACGTACAAACATTGTTTTTTTTATAGGTTATGAAAAATTCGAAGAAAAAATTGACCCAATGCATATATTTTTGTAAGTTGTTATTATTAAAATGACAACAGAAATAATAGTAGTAATTTTTTGCCAGGTAACATGTTGCTAGAATTTATGTTATACAACTTGAAAATTTAGGAAATTTAAACTCACTTCGTCTGTTGGCAACCTCCTCTTAAGCCGGGAACACACTGATCGCAACACAACACTTTAAAGCAATGTGTTCCCGAATGTGGTTGACACAGCTCAAAATATCAAGCGAAGCTGTCTGTCCAGTAAAATAATAATATAATTTGGGGAAAAGGGTCTTTCAATTTGTTGACAAAAATTGTTTTCTAAAAGCACCCCTATTACCTAAATAATTTACGTGTCAATTAAGATTTCCAAAAAAAATCTACTTAAAATGAAGTTAAAACTTTAACGATGTATAAATCATCATAGAAAATAGAAACCCATGTATAAATTTTATTCGAAATAAAAACATGATACTTTTATAAATGTAAAAAACAGGTATTTATTTATTTAAGTCTTTCATATAAGATACTACGGGTTACATGGATAGTTTCTAAGGTAACTCAGTAACTATTAATATAACATAACTGACGAAGATGGTAAGCAGATGGCCGATAATAAGAACAAGGCCAATTGTTTTAATAAGTATTTTGTTGGGATTGGCGAAAAAATGGCTAATTTAATCCCAAAAACTTTATATAAATCAACTTTACGAAGTAGTTTCACAGATTCATTTTTTCTGCACCCCGTAAATGAAAATGAATTAATCTTAAATATAAATAAACTAAAAAATAACTCGGCTTCGGGTCCTGATGGAATTTCTACAAAAACAATTAAAACATGTCATAGATATATACTAAAGCCCCTTACACATATAATAAATGTATCATTTGCAACAGGTTTAATCCCTGAAGAGTTTAAAAAATCAATAACTACCCCAATATATAAATCCGACAATAAAGAATTACTCACAAATTATAGACCTATTACAGTTATAAATAACTTTTCAAAAATTTTTGAACACTGCATAAAAACTAGATTAGTAAATTTTTTAAATAGAAATAAGATTTTAAATAAAAACCAGTTCGGGTTTCAACAGAATATCAGTACCGAAGATGCTACAGTTGAATTAATTAGTAATATAGTAACTAATATGAACAATAATACAAAATGTCTGTCAGTGTTCTTAGATCTGGCCAAGGCTTTTGACACTGTCAATCACGGTTTGTTATTGAAAAGACTCGAGGATATAGGTGTTCGTGGATTACCATTGCAAATTTTTAAAAATTATCTGAAGGATAGAATACAAGTTGTTAAAATTAATAAAACATTAAGCAACCCCTTAACAGTAACTATGGGTGTCCCTCAAGGGACAGTACTAGGGCCAATTCTATTTTTAATCTATATTAATAATTTAGGAAAAATTGATATTAATGGTAACATTTTTTCATATGCAGACGATACCGCAGTAGTATTTGTTGGAAATTCATGGGATGAAGCATATTCAAATGCAGCTAATGGCCTTTAAAAAATCCAACTTTTTTTAAATATTAGTCTTTTAAGCCTAAATGTGGCAAAAACTAAATTCATGACCTTTTCTTCTACAGCCGCCGATCAGCCAAATAGAAATAATATTTATATTCATAAAACAACCTGTAATATGGTGAACTGCACTGCATGTCCACAGATAATTAGAACAGACTGTATAAAATATCTTGGCCTAATGGTTGACCAGCATTTGAAATGGAATAGTCAGGTAGATTATCTTACAAAAAAGCTTAGAATACTAGTGCATAAATTTTACCAAATACGTGATATTCTTAACAGACGACTTGTGCTTGCGGTGTATATTGCTTTGGCTGAATCAATTCTTAGGTATTGTAATATCGTTTGGGGAGGGTTATATGAAAATTCTCTACGGAACTCCTGAACAGATTCCCGTCTAGCTAGACTTGCTGGGGTTGCAGAGATGGATGTAAGTAAATCCCACGTAGCTAGGTTTCAGGTTTCAGGCTCCAAAGGTGGAAACAGGCACATGTAAAAGATTGTATGATTAGCCCAGTCCCAGAGTTGTACAAAAAAATGATCCAGGAATTGGAATTTTGAAAACAATCAAACCATAGAGCAACTATGTCTGAAGGACTGTATATAAAAATTGGAATAGAAAAAAAATAACTTATGACCAGTACTATACAGGGCGCCCTATTTCTTGACCCGTTGCATGGGTAACTTTTTTATTAGTAGAGATACAAAAACGCTTAAATGAGCAAATTAGTGCAGTTTCGTATTAGTAATTCTACGGTAAGGCGAAAAATTATATACGGGGGAAGGTTGAAAAGTTATTGACAAAAAACGAAAAATCCAACTTTTCTATTATCCCTCGTAGCTCGTTCATTTGAAGAGTTAGAGAAAAATGCTTCACATGTTTTTTGCAGTATTTTTCATGTAAAATGACATGCACTTGCTACTTTTTATATATCTCTTAAAATGGTTGAGAATCACAGTAAAATATATTTTTTTTAAATGTAATGGATAGGTGGCTGTGACATTAACCGAAAGTCCCCTTTTTTCTCTTTCAGATGATATAACATAGTCCATATTTTATCCTTACAAAAGTAATAATAATCGTTGTTTTTAAAGAAAGTTTATTGTCACATCAAGAATGCTATGGAAATAAAACAAAAAATAAGATTCCTGATATTTTTAAAAACGTCTAGTTGGCATTTAATTATTGACAGATCATAAGTGACATTTTTAGTTTTTGTTAAGTAGTTTATTGTTTATTATTAATACTGCATACAAAATAATAGTGTTGCAAATATGTACACCAACGAAGAGAAAAATGATATGCTATTTTGTTATTATAACCAAAATCGAGATGCACAAGCTGCAGCGAATCTTTATTTTGAAACTTACATGGAACGAAGACAACCCCATCATAGAATATTTAGACAGCTGGAAAATAATATACGATTATACGGTTCTTTTTCAAAGCCTAAGGATGAAAGAAACTTCAATGAAGACACTGAAATAAATGTTTTGGCTTATGTAAATTTTAAACCTGATTCTTCAACTGCAGAAATTGCACATCACTGCAACACTTCCAAGGAAACTGTAAGAGCTATTTTAAAAGGTAACAATTTAAAGCCTTATCATTATTCCATATGCAATACTTTATATCCAGCTGATAATCAAAGAAGGATGACATTTTGTCGATGGTACATTTCAAAATGCGAAGAGGATCTAGACTTCTAGAAAAAGATTTTATTCAGTGATGAAAGTAGATTTACCAACAATGGTATTTTTAACCGCCATAATAACATAATGTGGTGCCGAGAAAATCCACATCTTGTTTCTGAAAGAAGAAATCAACGTCAATTTGAGATAAATGTGTGGTGTGGAATTTTTTGTGGCAAAATTATTGGCCCATATTTTTACGAAGATAATTTGAATGCGAATAATTACCTTCATTTTCTAAGGAATACTCTAACAGAGGAATATTTAAATGAATTACCACTTCATATTTTTAGAAATCTTAAATACTTCCAACACGATGGAGCACCTGCGCATAATTCCCGCGAGGTAAAACAATATTTACATGAACAGTTTGATAATGTTCTAGGAAATAGAATGGATATCGACTGGCCAGCGCGAACACCTGATTTGACCCCCTTAGATTTCTTTCTTTGGGGGTTATTGAAAGATAAAGTTTATGTGACAGCTCCTCTAGATATAGAGGATCTAAAAGTCAGGATTCAAGATGCAATTAGAAGCATACATGGACATACAATAAATAATGTTTTAAGAAGTATCCAGAAACGTTGCTTACTATGTATCCAACAGGATGGTGGTCATTTCGAACATTTACTTCAATATAATTAATTAATTAATAATTTCTGTTCTCAAAACATTCTTTTGTTCCATAATCCATAGCATTCTTGATGTGACAATAAACTTTCTTTAAAAACAACGATTATTATTACTTTTGTAAGGATAAAATATGGACTATGTTATATCATCTGAAAGAGAAAAAAGGGGACTTTCGGTTAATGTCACAGCCACCTATCCATTACATTTAAAAAAAATATATTTTACTGTGATTCTCAACCATTTTAAGAGATATATAAAAAGTAGCAAGTGCATGTCATTTTACATGAAAAATACTGCAAAAAACATGTGAAGCATTTTTCTCTAACTCTTCAAATGAACGAGCTACGAGGGATAATAGAAAAGTTGGATTTTTCGTTTTTTGTCAATAACTTTTCAACCTTCCCCCGTATATAATTTTTCGCCTTACCGTAGAATTACTAATACGAAACTGCACTAATTTGCTCATTTAAGCGTTTTTGTATCTCTACTAATAAAAAAGTTACCCATGCAACGGGTCAAGAAATAGGGCGCCCTGTATACTACAATAAAAATTACCAAAATTGCAGTAACAAAATTCGTAACTGTGCTACACAAAAACTGGTTAGTATAAAGGTGAAATTTCTAATTAATACATGAGATTTTAAATGCAAAATTAACAATATCAAGAACCATGAAATATAATTAAATTGAAAAAAATTAATGTGAGACGGTCTAGAATACCAGCAAGTAATCAAAAATAAAATTCCTGTATATAATAGATTCTGTAATTAGCAGACAAAATTTATAATATATCAAAAATAACCATATGGTTATATACAAACGCACTAACCAACCCAGGCTCTTCAAAGAGAACAGACCTTTGCATACAGGGTACAATTTTCTTTAATCATATTCAATTTGTTAAGAAAATGAAATGTACTCACCTGGATGCAAAGTGCAGTTCCAATCTCGTGTATCCACCTTAAATATGTCCTAAGACGTTCCACCTGGAATTGGATGGTTTACGAGAAAAGTAGATTCCTGGGAAGATTAACGTTTCCACAACTCTGCAAAAAAATAAAAAAATTCGGCAGAAAATTTACACCACGTGTAAACTAAATTTATTATCACTTATCTCGTGACAATAACAAAAATATACGATAATATCAAATAATGAGCTTATTACAGATAACACTATATTATATCAGAACACCGATCACTAATAATAGTGATAATAATTCAAGATTTAAATGAAGGTAAAATTTAAGAACATGTGCTTTTAATAAGCGTAAAATGTCAACTTGCTTGTACTCTGTTCAAAACCAGACTCCTCGAATTTTAAAAATGTCTTAATTGGCTTAGGTGACAGCCTGGGACACAGAGAAGTAGGGCGGGTAGAGGAGGAATAAAGAGGGAAAAGAAAGAAAAAGAAAAAAAGGAAAAGTTATTAAAATAAAATAAAGATAAGTTATTCTTTTATCCTTCAGTGGGCATTCATAATTATAATTAAAATTATAATTATTTATTTATTATTAACTGAGAGACGTGTTGGTTGTAGCGGTTTTGTCCTATGGGTAAATGTACTTAATTATGTGCCTGTGTATGCTAATTGTTTATACTAAATTTATACTTGCCTTTTGGAATGAATAAATTGAATTGAATTGAATTACTAATATGTTACAGGATTTTAATGAAATATTTAAAAAAAGCTTAATTAGGGTCCTTAATTACGCTTTTCTTAGATATATAAAACTTAAAGAAAAATCTCCAAACTTAAATTAAGCACCATATACAAGGCATTGTTTTTGGAATAAAAAAATATCAAAAGTAAAAGTTACAAAATTTATCACAACTTAAGCTTATAGTTAGTAAACGAAACGTATACTCCAAAAGATACAGACTATTAAGAAACAGGGCTAACTTACATATTATAGGTATAACCGGATACCTAACTGTCACATTTTTAGGAACTTTTCGTGAAACTAAGATAATAGAAAGTAAACGTTATTTGGGTTGTGTGAATTGTTTTAGCTTACTTATAAATGAAATTATTTTTTTTGAAGAGTCCACCTTCTTAGATTTTGTTCCACTGTCAGGATGATCTTGTAAAATGTAGCGCTGAATCATTTCCAGGGTAGTGCTAACATCCTTTGGAAATTTCATGCCGAAATTAAAAAATAAGGCAAAGCAAACGTGAAAAGCTTCCGTAAATATCGAGTAACCATTTCTATCTACCATTTGTTTCTCTGTTGCCACAAAATATAATTTTTCCCTATTCATCGCTAAAAGGAGTATATATCTATAAGCTTAATAATAATAATAATAATAATAGATTTATTAATGTAACAGACAAAAAAGCCCATATTAAGGATATGCATTACAAATTACAAGTAATCGTACAGAATAAAATGAACTACTCAATAGACGAGGTGGAAAAAGCTCTGTCAATTGGTTAAAATTCTAATTTGAATTTCGTATTTCTTTTTTATTACTGTCTCGTAAAACTATTTAAATAACATATAGAATGTTTTCCAATAGAAGCGATCATAAAAAAATGAAAGAAAAACTTAAATTTAACCAATATGTTAGTAAAACATTATATAATTTTGATCCATGCTTTTTGTTGAGTTTTTTGTCATCAGTAAAATAATGTTTAAACATTGGTTTTTAGTATGTCGTCTATATTATTTACTGATTTCTTTTTATTTCCAACTTTTAGAACAAACAAACCCATCACTGATAAACAATAAAATGTATGAATTAAAAAATAATTAAACAAAGTAATTTAGAAAATAATTAACAATTAAAAATAAAATAAGCAATTACATTTTCTCTTTACAGGCTCATACACAGTGGGTTTTTCTGAAAACCACTTATTCGTTGACATATGTTTTTTGTCTAAACATTTATTGGAAGCGAAAACCCAAGAAAATTTATCAAAATCATGTATATACCGTTACGACAAACACATAGAAAAGAATATTATCCGACCGAATCATCAGTAAAAACAGTCAACTTAACCAAGCTAAATTTAACAATAACGGGTTCTAGGACGCTGTCCCATATTGAAGAATCATCCAAAGTAGTACCTCCCTAAAATATGTTTTTTTAATACACAAAATAATACTTTTAAACTTTAAACTCTAAATAATACTTTTATTTACAACCATATATGTAATGTTGTCTTTACTAACGTCATTGAAGGTTGGGAAGTACCATATTACCTACCTCTACTTCCCGCCCTCATTTCCCGCCCCCTAAAATTTTGTGATCGTTAATATTTTTCTCATTTATTGTAAATGAATATTTTTTATATTTAAAAATATAACACATTGACAAATATTATAATACCTATTTAATGGCAAACAATAAAAAAACACAACAATGAACTAAAATACAACAAACTACTTAATTAAAAATTAATTAAGATTATTAGAATTATTAATTAGAAATTAATGGTTAAATTTGAATTATTGTAAGCGTTTATAGAAATATTTAGGCCAGTACCAGGGCTGGCGTCTCCAACAGTTGTCTCTTTGGTCGACAAATTAATTTGTTGTTGAATGACTGAGGTTTGTGAACTATTTGCCACAGCTTCAGCAGACATGGCACAGCATACTGGCAGTTTTGGTTTTATTCTCCATTGAGCTATCCACATAACCTTCGGCCACCAGTACCAGATTTCCATCCTCCCAGCCTTTTTAATTGGAGTACATTTGCACCACTGTTGGCAAGTAACGTAGCGGCGGTTCTTCTTAGAGCATGGCCTGTAAAGCCTTCCGAGTCCTCTAAATTCAAAAAAGTAGCAATTTTTTGGGGAAAATTAGCTATTGTATTGTGCCCAATTGGTTGATTTCTCGCTATTCCTCCTCTAAGCTGAACAAAAAATCTATCGATTTCTATATTTGTTCTCAAGTTTATATAGTCTCGAATGATCTTCACCCATACTGGATCAGTAATGAGAAATGATCTACTTATATGTGTTTTGGAATCTGGAATCTCAACCGAAATTTTTTCTTCAAAAAAAGCAACATCCAACATTTTCATTTTCACTAATTCGTCCGTCCGACAAGCTCCAGATACGCCTATTATTAATGCGACCTAAAACAATAAGAAATATATAATACCATAATAACTGTGCACTTGTATAGGCTCAAACATGATTTTTTTTTTAATACTTATATAAAGATCATAAATATCTTACTTATCTTACTTATCTTGGTAGAAGATTATTTGGAGCTTTGTTTAAAAAATCTTCTATATTTTTCCTAGAAAATACGTTCGATTTCTTGGGCCTAAAGCCCACATTTTGTCGTTTTAGGAAGGCCAACAGTTTCCTATGTTACGAAATATCAGTTTTTTCTTCAATTTCTAGCATCGTTCGTATCATACTGTACATTGCCCACAAAGTGGACGGCTTCTTTTGTCTAGTTTGTTCTCCAAAATATGCTAAGAGTAAACTTTCGGAACTGGTATTCTTCACCTTTTTTTCTGGCACCAAGCCGTGTGTTGCTGCGTCAGCAGCCTGTCGTATTTCTGGCGGGGTACAATCCATCAATTCTTCATCGGAGGACATTTTTCAATTTATTATTCACGAACTTCCATCCATAGATAAAAATATACAAACTTCCATCCGACTTTATCTGACATTTATTTATATTGGTGACAGTTGTTTACCATCACATAGCAACGGTAACAAAATATGTGTACCTGCTTGTGTATTCTGAAAAAAATGTCCGCTTGGTAATTTTTTGTTAAACGTAATATTTTAGGTATGTTCAGAGTGAAACAAAGATTTATTAATTTTGATCGAAATATAATGGTTGTAAATAAAATAGTATACAAACCTCGGTAGGAAGTTTCATTCCTGTCTCGAGATTATAGCTAACCTCGACGCTTCGCGTCTCGGTAAACTAACTAATCTCTCGACAGTAATGAAACATTTCCCACCTCGTCTCCTGTCACTACTCCATCAATGCCCACGTCTCTAAATGTTTGTGGACACTTGTCGACAATTTTTTTTCTGCATATTTAAATGCAACTGTTGGGATGTTCTTCTTTATAAAACGCATTTCATATACAACAGTATGCACAACTTCCCTTATTAAACTTTTATCTTTTTTCACCATTTTCGATCCTCTGCATGACATCAGTATGTATCTCGTCCCAAGAAATTTCAAAATTAAACCACAGGAATTCAAAATTTTAACCAGACATATTATGATTATAGCGATATACCAAAATGTTTTCTAATCCTCGTCAAAATGTGTGAAATAGACAATGAACTTTAAAAAACATCTCTATCTCATAAAAGTGATAGAGGGTATAGAAGAAATTATTAAATCTGCTACGAAATAAGTAATTTATTTGTGTCACCATCCATTATTAATTACATTATTGCATTTCATTTAAGATACTGATTTTTGTTAAAAGATTGTTGTACATAAAAATATTGGGATGTGATCTTCCCTTTTCTCTACCCCAGTAAGTGGTACATACTTGGAAAATTGGTATCTCAAGATTACGTCCCTCAGAGTAAAAATTGACTCGTGCGAGCATTTTCCAGTGTTTCCGCTGTACATTTTTGGCCGCCATGGAGTAGGTAGGTACCTATTTTAATACTTAGAACACAAAAGACAAATATCGTATTCGTACTGGAAATGAGTTAAACATGGATCTATGCATTGTATATGATTGAGCCTCTTGCAAGTATGATATTTTACAAATGTTTTGCCATCGGACTTATTTCCTCAAAATAAGCAATTCTCGGAAAGATCATCTGATTTGCTCAGGAATAAGCTCTTTACTGTGTTTTGCCTGAAGTAGTCGATGTTAACCCTTCTTCCAGATAAATCTCATTTTTCTGCGAACTGTTGATAATAGTAATAACACTATGGTGTTATGATTAACACCATAGTTTTGGTGTTAGACATAACATAGACCAAGTTGGCATCATCTGGTGATGATTAAAACTGTTTTAATCATTTCCAGATGATGCCAACTTGATTGACGAAACGCGCGGCGAGTGCAGTATAGTGTTTTTGTATTATGTGAAAAACTACGTCAGTGTTATTGGCAATTTGGTTTAAAGTTTTCTCATTTCGGGCTTTACATATTTTGCCGTAATATGAAGCAGTTACTCGTTTCTTACGCTGCTCTTTCATTCGAGACAATTCCTCTGCTGTTTGGTGATTATCTCTACATCTATAATTTCTTCGTTATTCAACATGTTATGAGTAAGGTATTCTTCTCAAATTTCCTTCACGTTAACTGGAAGCTAATATTTTATTTTCTCTCCAGCCACATCCTGCTGACCCAGTCTTTCGCACACCTTACAAAATAATTGTCCTGACAAATTTAAACTTTCACAGGCCTGAGCGCATTTTTGATGGACCCAACCAGCACACGAATCATACTGGACCCAATCGACTGTAATGTTCAGCTCTGCTTCTTTACAGTATAAGCAAGAATTCGGATCGAAATTCTTAAATGTATTCTGTACTTCATTTAACTGTGTAATTTTTTTATTCATAATTTTTTTAAGAGTAGATCTCTGAAAATTTGTTGGATTTTTAATTTTTATTTTCTTACGCCATATTTCTTGCGATAAGAGACCCTCATCGGTCTCAACATCTCGTCTTTATGTAAGAATAAAACATGCTCACGAATCTTTTTTACTATTCTGCCACATTTTTGTCGAAGAATACCTTCAGCAACGGAATTCTTACCAATGCCAAACCACCTTTCCACAGGTACATTGCTAATTCTATCCTCAGCAAGAAGTACACTCCTAAGCGGCAAATAGGTCATGTACTTTTTTCCAAATAAATTTAGAAAATGTACGTTACAGAACGTATTTGCTTCACCTCCATCTGTCTGATACAATGGCTCATCGATTAATGTGGATTTAAAAAATATATAAAATGGAAACATGTCCGTTCTCTTCCTCAAATTCCTCCGATGAAAACTTTCTTGTTCTTCTGCGTCATTGTTTTGACAACACAATCGAAGTAAATTATTCAGACTTCTTTTGAGGCGGAGCACTGCATTCCTCTCACTATGTGACACTATAGAAAGCAACTTAAACCACTGGCATATATCGCTTCAGTGATGGAAGTAAACGCGCTCGCCACAATTTCTTTCATTTGCTTCGAAATTGTTCGATCTTTGTAGTACTTATCTATATCGGTGGTCATCAATTTAAAAATATGGCAGCAGCAAATATGTAATGTTATTAAATTGTTTAGACGTTGGACGTTGTTTTGCAATATATTGAAACATATATTGAGATAATTTAGTAATTCCATGTTATTGAAAGCCATGCAAACTGCGTTAATAAAACAAACGTTTGTATTGAATTTACCTCAATGAACTAAACTAAACTATGAATTTATTTCTCGACAGGAAATCCAATGTACTAGGTAGTTCTTCTGTTGCCTTTGAGGCTACCAAATGCAAAGGGTGGCAAAAACATCTCATTAAATGTAAATCTGGAATTAAGTCCTTTAATTTTGTAAAAAGTGAATTATTTTTTCCACACATGTTAGAAGCTCCGTCGTCCTCAATAGCAACTAAATTTTTGATGTTGAACCTCACTCGTTTTAAGTAATTTACGTATACCTAAATAATCTGTAACGATTTTATTTTCAGTTTCATCAAAATATCTTACACAGAAACACATAAATGTATGCACCGTAACATCAGTGATTCGTCAATAATGATCGAGTACTTTTCATCCCCAGTATCCCAATTGACAGTATGAAATCATTCAATCAATGTGGAGCAATAACAGCAGTAATTAGTTTGGAACATTTCGTACGATGTAAAGGTAAATCTGCAAAGATCGTATTTGGATTTGGATCATAGAATTTAACCACACATAATTTCTATAAGGGAAAAAAACAAGATATATAAAACGAAAACCTCATTTTTAAATTCATGTTTATACACGATGCGAAAGAAAGAAAATAAGTTAATTTAATAATTTTGAATAGTCCATATCCATACAATTTATTAGATACAAGATAAAACTAATTAGATCTCAAGTATACTTTAAACTTACCAATTCTAAACTAGATTGATCGTTTTTTGTAGTCTCAGTTTCCAATTGCTCATTTTCAGCATCTTCTACGACTACAATATCACTTTGGCATTTTTGTTTTAATACGGAGTTAGCGGAGGAATCGGAGTTACATAACTCCGATTTACTGGAAGAAGTTCCTTGCTAAAATAATAATATTTAAAATAGAATCATGGCTCAATGCTTGCATTAGTAATACTCGACTACGTAGACTGTGAAAGAAGTCTATCTTCTTACCAGTAGCTACATAATATAAATATTGTTTTTGTTCTGGATCAGTTATTGGCATTATATTTCTGTTTGATACTTTCATAAATTTAACAACAGCTACTGGACATAAAGCCCACTCGGTTTGAAAATCAATAAATAATGTAACATGTTTTATATAATTGGGATACTTTTGTGCGCAACTGTCATGAAGTAGTGTGTGGTACAATTGTTCCAGATGTTCCTCACTTGTCGCGTACAGTAAAACTTTAAATAAGTTAAGTAGGTGGCTACGATCTCTTAACTCAATATTATGTTTTTTATCAAATAACCGCCTCCACAATCCCTAAAATCAATATTACTGATACTTCTTTTAAAATCAATTTTACTAAAATATTACCTGTAGTGCATCAAATATACAAAGCAAAAGTGCTGCATTGGGCCAGACTTCTCTAAGGGCATTTCTTTCTGCAGCACAATCTTCTGTCACAAATGCTAAGGGCCCCACTAAATTAGATCTTCTACTAAAAGCATCACAGGGAAGTAGTTCTTAAATAATTTAAAACTTAATATCTGTATACTTACTACAGGTAGATAGTTAATTTTATAGTATAATTATGTAAACTACACACAATTCAATAGGTATTACTTACTAAAATTATGTTTAAATGAATTTTTAAGATATTGTTACTTATACTTATATAATAGTGACTAGTGTATTATGTCAATTTACTCTTAAAGCTTTAAAAGCGTCGATTGGTATATGTTGACATTCGGATGTGGTGAACACAATTGCTAGAGGCACACCACCGGCATGATCATCATTTTGGTGACCAAGATAATAGCGACCTGCCAATAAAAGTACTTAGGTAAGATAGGATTGTTAAAAAAATTTTTCCACGACAAAGTATCATATACAACTTGTTATAATGGCTATTATTATCTTGAATGATTTTGCTCGTGTGGTAAACTCATCCGTGGTAGTAGTATAGCTGGCGGGTTCCTGGGACCGAGGATGGCATGTCTCCTCGCAATAGTAGGGGGGTTGGGCCAAGTTCTTGTACCCCAAGAAGAAGAAGAAGAAGTATCGTCAATGACCAGCAGGTAGGTAGTTGTCGCAAGAAGACACAAATAAAACAAATGATAGTTAAACATTTATTAGTCTTTTAATTTTTTAAATGGACAAGAAGAAGAAGGATCGTCGTTGTCGTCAACATGAGACCTTTTTCTGTTTTTATAATATAAATAAATTTGTATATAGTAATGCACCATGGATTTTATGCGATTCCAATATTCGCCACAAATGCCGTCGTGTATGCAAGCCCATGCATAGTCCTCTCCCATTTCTTTCCAATCTTCTTCCGTTCGAGGCTGAGCTTGATACAAATAAAAATTTTCCTCCAAACAGCAAATCAAGTCCTGCCTCATTTGAAGGAAATCCTGCCCGGTGGAAATGTCCAACATTACTGCTCGTTTGTGTGTTGGTGGCACATCCTCCCCCAGTTTTGTAAATCTTCCGTAATCCGTGAAGACGGAGTCCCAATTGCTCGTCTGAAAAAAATTAATATTTAAAATAAAAGTACAAAATTTTGTCACCTCTTATCCAATGTCCTGCTTATTTAACATGGAGGTGAGAGAGATTAATATTATCTAAAGATGAAAGCCCCACGGTACAGTATCAGTAAAAATATAGTTAAGAACTCTTTTGTCATCATGTGGACTCAACGCCTTTTTAACTTGTTTAACAGTGTAAACTTGGATGGTTTTTTGGATAATATTGAATTTTGAACAACATCAATTTCAGTATTATCAAACTGACAGTTGAAATAATCATCAAATGAGATCAGTTTCAAAGCTATCCTCACTAAATCTATTATTCATTATTTTTTGTGTTTGTTTCTTTTGCTCATCTTCGCTCATTTGCAATTTATAATTTGATGTTAAACCAATAAACTCCAACATAACTTTCCCATTATTTTCATCCTTCATTAAGCCAATGTCTTTTTTATTTACACGCGGCATATTATATACATTATCTACTGCATAGTCTGACGTATCAAATTTGTGTATATCTGTTTTGATATGCTCATAAATGTCATCTTCATGAAAATGGTAAATCAAACTATCAGTATCACAATATAATAGCTTCGCCGTATTACCAAACTTATTTTTAATGTAATTGTAGTGAAAATCGTATAGATATATTTTAGAAACGTCTAAAATAGACATTCCCATGTATATGGCTTTGTTGTACTTGATTTTTAGCCGTCGCATCTCGATTAATACAAAATCTTTATCAAAAATTTCACAACTATGGAAATTTGGTTGAGAGATATAAAACTTTGCCCCGTATCTTCCCTACCATTTAGTAATCAATTTAACGTCTCTGTATTTTTTCACATTTTCAATGGTTTTGCCAAATGGAGCAAGATTCATTAATTTATAAAAAATTTTTTGAAAATCATTTTCGCTCTTTTTTCTCATTTCGGTATTTAAATCAATATATTTTTTTAAGCACGATGATTGTCTAAATTTCAAACAGCGATGAATTTTCTTTATTTCTAAACCCAATTTAACAGCCTGTTGCAAGTTTGTATAATGAATGACATATTTCGATTTGTCATATAGAGTCGTTAATAATTTAGGAATGTTTGACGCAGGAGGCGCCATGTGTTCAGAACAATGGGTAAATCTTTGTGCAAATCAAACAATTTCTGTTTTCTTCCATAATCCATCCATAATCGTTGTTTTCAGGTATGGTTAAAAAGTTTTCATTATACATGTCTATGTCCTTTACCCATTGAAATTCTCCAATAGGTAAGGCTTGACACATGGCAGCACCATAGAGATTATTAATATCTAAATATAAAAGATACGACGATGGTTCTTCGAGATTAAATTTTTTCCCCATGTATTTGTTGTTAGCTTTACCGTATCTATTGGAACACTGAGAAATTCCTTCTCTTATGCCTTTTTCGAAAAACAACATCTTGTAATAATTCTAATTTAACTTTAGTTATTTTAAGTAAAGCATCAAAAAAATTTCACTAAGTTCACGAAAGTTTTCAAATATATCAACTAAAAGTAGCACACCGGTGGTTAAATAGAGTTCCGCATACTCTTGCAACGTTTTAATATTAAAACTATTCCAAACATTGCGAGCATGTTTATAGTCCTCTTCCGATATCTCTGAATTCCTAATTTTGCTATAAAAGCATGCTTTTGGGGGTAAAGATGTTTCCTGTAATTTCTCCCAATTGTCTAAATATTCATAGGGAAATACACCCTTTCGCGTAACTAAATTAAATTTTTCATTATCTTGATAAAAATTTCGAGTAACTTTCTTTTCATTATCATTCAAATAGGATGATAGTTTATCTAAACTGCTGCTCATGAATCGAAATGAATCGAAGAATCTAAAAGTAATCATTGTATTTGGAATTTCTTTAGAGAAAGAGATATATTTTTCTTCGACCTTACTGCCTCTTTGTTAAGAGGCAGTAACGTCACGTTGCCCTTAATTTCTTTACACAGTGCCTTTATTATATAATGGCTGTCGTATCCCGACAGGTTGTGAAATATTACAGGAACATGTTGCGTATCCTTATAATTCAAGTTACAGGAAAAATGTGCAGCACCTCTAAATCCACAAGTCAAATGACAATGATCACGAACTTTGTCTTTAGAGTCAAGAAGAAACGGTTCATTACAAATATGACATGTTTTTGCTGAATAATAAGCCTTGTTTTCATTAACAGATAAAGGTTTCATAGGCAAAGGAAATTGAAAATATGATATTTAGTTGGTATGCAATTTTTTGCAGTTCCTTTACAAAGCACACCTGACAATCTCTACCAGTATGACGTGAAAATTTCGACAGAGTTTCATTGTACGAGTATTTAAGATAATAAGCAATACTGAATGTTTCATGTTTTTGATACTTTTCAGTTTTTACATGTTCATTAATATTAGGTTCATCGTGTTTAACTAAAATGCTTTCTAGATCTGCATAAATTACAAATGGGACTTTTAGCTTATTTCTAAAATTTTTAAAGGTTATTGCGGCCTCACGATCCTTTGCTAAATTATTTTTAAGTCATTTAACATTTTACAATCTTCCATATGCTTTTCTAAGACATCTGAATGTGTAAAGTGATTTAAACATCTTTCACAGTAAATTTTTTTATTTTTATTATTTCCAACTTGCCGATTGATGAGACGACTTAAATTTTTAATATAAGCAAAGTATAAGCAAAATGTATTCGTATCATAATCCACATCAGTTTCCTCGTCAAATTCCAAAAAATTTGTAATCATTAATAAATTAATATTTCGAGGATATTGTGTTTTTGTTATTACTAGAGGTAAAATTTCTTTTTTTGAAATTGTAAAAACGTTTATACCCAAATGGTTTAAATTTTCAAATTTTGAAATATTTTTCAATTTTATAGGGAAATCAATACCATCATACTTTAAAACTTCACTGAAATGTGGATACGATGATGTGCGGCTAATATTTTTGTGTTGTGGAGCAGGATATAATGCACATACTACGGACCACAAAAAACAATATTCATCGTTATTTTTTATATTAACTACAGCTTTTTTCTTTAAAATAAACGAAGGCAGATCAACATTATATTTTGCCTTTTTTAAATTCAATTTAAATGTATTTAAATAGTAGTTTAATTGACTTAGGTTTGACTCTATTTTAGAAAAATTTTTTACACATGTAACGCGGTGTTTTATTGCTCTTTTCAGCAACAAAATGTTTCTCCTCAAAAGTGATATATATTTCCGATATTCGTCTTTAGATTTTATTATTCTACTCACCATTTCCATTTTTTCCACAACAGATGTTGATAACACATCAAGAACTTTTTCACTGCTCATAATTATAGTAACAGCAGCAGCAGCAACAGCACTTTCTCAAAAGTATATTGAACTGGATAGTGTATCTCTGCATTATTCAGAATTTATACTGTAGATAATAAAAAATCATTTGACGTCAATAAATATTCCCTCCACTTGCTTAAGATTAAAAATTTCCACTTGATTCTGTTGGAATTAATTATATCATCACTTGACGTCAATAAAATAAGATATTCTTGCATAAAAATAATTAAAAATTTCCGCTTGATTATGTTGCAATTAATTATATCCTCCTTTTTTAATTAAGGCGTATTAGTAGTAAATAATTAAAAAAAATAAACTTAGTTTTAAAAGAAATTTACAACGACATTTTAGATAAATGAATTTATTAATAATAATAATTACCAAAATCTGCCCATAGAGCCATAACCGCCTCTGGATTTTATAACATCTTTTTCAACTTGCTAACTTCTCCTTTCTGGTATTTTCAGTATACCAATTTGACAAAATTTTTCTCTACTTTCTACGGTACAATCCACCAGTGGAACAACTCTTGTTGATAGGGCTTGGGCATATCCAACATCGATAATTCCTGTTTGCAACAGAATTCGATCATGCCAAGAGGAACGCAGAACCAGCATTCCACAATGCTCCATGGGAATAAGACGCGTTTCATTCAGCATATTTTTTTTTTGGAACTCCTTTCTTCAGTTCGTGTGTCTGTTGGGAAGTTAAATCTATTCCGGCGTTTTTATCGCAAATTTTAAGAATTGTATTAGTTAAAACAACACACGAATCTCTCATGTGATAAATAAAACCACTTATCGTGTTTATCATATCAGTTGGTTTTTCCACATCAATTTTTAATGTTTGCAAGTTAAATTCAGCGGCCAAGCATTCAAATACCAGATCTTGGGTTTGTACATAATTAATATTTAAAATGTCGATACCATTATTTCTCATTTTCATTTTTTGTAAAACAGCATTTGGATCACCAGATAATAATATTACAGCACCCCAAGACGATGGAAAAATTTGTAGCCTCTTCATTAATTTGAAATAATTTTTTACATCAAGCGTTTTTTCATTTTTCTTTATTAAAGCAAACACCAAAGCATAGAAAATGTTAGTAAAAGGCAATCTGTCTTAAACTGTCTTAAAATTAATCTTCCTTTAAACAATATGAAACAAATGTCTGATATATCAAATCCATAACAGGATCTTTATGTTTATTTAAAAATAATGGCTCACCCATACTATGTTCAAAAAAATTTCCCACAACAACTGGCACGCCTTCGGACTGCAGTTTTAATAATGCGGTGCTCTTAAAGAGACAGTAAGTTCCATCGATGAAATATTTCATTTTTATTTACTTCACTTCAACAATCACCACTGTAAACTGTGTTGTACAATGAAACCCCGTTTTTAAAATTCTTAGCATTTATACAAAAATTTTGTTTATTATTCGTCTCGTGTTGGACGTAAATTTGATAATAATGCGGGTTATTTGTTATTAATCAGCAAATGACGTAACTTGTTTTTCGTGTACGAAAATTTCCATATTCCTAATCGCTGCGCGTGCAATCCCAGCTCTTATCGGAGCAGTTGTTTGTGCAGTTTTAAATATTGGCTTATGCGATCGTCTTATCGTAGTTGTTTGTGCAGAGTTTGAAATATTGGCTGATGCAATCGACATTTAACATGCGGGTTAAATGTCGATTGCTGCACTTGTTTGTCTAAAGTGCATTTACGTATTACATGATTAGTATTTTTTTTTAACTTAATGTAAATATATGGTTCTGATTTAGACAAAGAGTATACAGCTCTATATTGCTGCTACACTATTAACACAAGAAATGGCCACCATTCCATCCATAATAGTCGTGTTCACTGAAGACAAAATACATTTTCCACTGAAATGGGCGCTTGTATTTTCTCATAAATTAATTATTGTTACTGAAACACACTTTCCTTTGTAATTGCTGCTATGGTTATTTCTCGTTATATTAGCAGAGATTATTTAAACTACACACACACACACACACACACACACACACACACACACACACACACACTGTTATAATTTTGTCTAATACCTTTTTTATTTACAGATATGGGGTTAATAAAATTTCGATTCGTGAGGAGAAAATTTTTATTGAATTAACGTATACTCCTAACGCGCAGAGACTGAAGAGCAAATTTGGGACGTTGCCAGTAAGGTATATGAGAGTAAGACTAGAAAACCCGCAAGAATTTAAAATTTTGGAGAACGTGGTGAAGAGGTATCGATTCAATTTAATTGATGAGGATGCAGATGCTATTAAAAAAATTGATAGGAGCCTCTCCACCAAACGAAAATTATTAGCACCACCACCACCACCGCCATTTAACTTGGACAACGACGAAGCAGAGAAGGACGAGGAAAGTAGTTTACTGGAAGGGGAGGAGGAGGAGCAGGATGGCGGCGAAGCAGGAAGCAGCAGCAGCAGCCACAGCAGTATTAGTAATAAAAAACAAAAAGTAAGTGTAGATTAGAAATAAAAATATTTTAACAATTGTTTTTTATTTATTCCCTTTAACGTACATATTATAATAATAAATAAAGAAAACATTTTCCAATGTACAATTTAAATCATTATTTAAATTTCTTTGACAATGAAAAGATTTGAAAATTGATTTTATTTCATTTAACGACATACAGTTTTCAACATCATCTAAATTGTAAATATTGCAATTCAGAAATAATTTCTCCAACCATTCCTTTTTTTGACTTTCTTTCACCAGATTAACAGTGTCCTCGTCTTGATCCCAGGAGATATTAATTTTTATAAAGTTCTGAATAAAATTTGTTCCCCATTTCATCCCATTGTTCATTTGACCAATCCAAACCATGACCATTATTAGTTAACCAACCCATATGCTTTCCAGTTTTAAATTTCATATGTTTCAAATCGTAGGGAAGCTTTACCACCGTATGTGCATATTGACCATTAACTGCATTTAAAATGGAAATTTCCTTACAGAGGAAATCAAAGTTTCCATATTGAAAGCCTTGTAATTCAACGATAAACATTTTTGGTAGCTGCCTCGCTCGCTCGTCGCTCGCTCTTCACTCTAAACTGATACTAAACTGAAGAAAAATTAAAACTTTTTACTTATTTATTTGAAGCGGCGGCGGCGGTGTCATCTAGATTTCTACGGTATGCGCTCCATGAATGTTTTTGTTTATTATTTTCAAATACGTGAAATTCATATCCACAGGGTCTACATAAGTAATTACGTATAGGAGTTTCTCCGCCGCACTTTGTACATTTATACTTGTAGGTGGTTGGAATAGGCATTTTGGAAATACTACACAATTCTTACGCGACCATTTAAAGGTTCGTAGTTCACGTACTGTTCATGAAGAACTAAACAAAATGCGGATATGTTAATCGGTACATCTCCCATGGTTTCAAATTCTATTCTCGCATCTACAGTTCCACTTTTTATTTGTTCGTTTTGATAAGAACAATCAATCATAAATAACGGGGCATCTGACTTGAACTTTGTCACATCAAGCAGAGGTTCAGATTTCTTATTAAAATAATATGTTGAAATATAGCGTACATAGGTGGTAAGATGGCGCTTGTCGCTAACTGTTAACCTGATCACTGCTCCGTTAAAATTAAATATTTTTGTGTCCTGCGTTGTTGATATTTGTCAAAAGTGAGTTTTTAGTGTTGCAATTCGTGGTTCAATTATGTTTTTGATTTGCTTCTGCTGGTAGGTATAGTTTACAATGGCTAGAAATATAAAAGAACTTAATGCACGTGTTGAGGAGCTGTCTAATGAGTTTCGTGTTGGCCTTAGTAAGTTTGCGAGTCAATTAAATGATACTCCACACAGTGAAGGTAATATTATATCTAAATTTAAAGAGTTTGAAAGTGCAATGAATGCCAGTCTTGAAGCATTGAGGTCAGATGTGGATGCGTTGCTTGTTAAACTTGAGGCTTTGGATACTATGCATACAAAAAATTGACTGTGGTTTAATGGCAAATCCCTAGTAATTCATGGTTTAAAGGAAGAGCAAGAAAATAATTTATATGAACAAATAGCCAGTACATTAGAGTCTAAAATTGAATGTCATATATTAAAGTCAGATATCAGTTACTGCTATCGAATGAGTAGAAAAACCGATGGATTGAAAAAGCCAAGGCCGCGGTCGCTGTTGAATTTTGCTCTAGGCAGGTCAGAGACCTTGTTTACAATAATAAAAAGAAACTTAAAGGAACTAGCTTATTTCTCACAGAAAAATTAACAGCTAATAATTTAAAGTTATTTATGGAATTGAAACAAATCAAGGGCAACCAATGTTGGACCACTGGTGGACGAGTATTTTTCATGGATGGTTCTGTTAAAAAGGAAGTGCTGAGTCTGGATTGTATAAAGACCATTAAAAAGTGACATAGTGTGTCACCTTTGTTTGTTTTTCTTGTACGATGTATCTATTCATTTTGTTTTTGTATCCACTGGGTGGTATGCTGTTGCTTTGTTATCATTTTAGCTTAATCAGTAGCTGTAAAGATTAAAAGTTATGTTTTGCTTTTGTATATGTTCAGTTTATATTGGGTGCATATTATAATTACCTGGGTATTAATGCTTGGTAGTTATTATCATAGTGTAATTTTATATAAGTATCTAAATACTTGGTAGATATCATCTTAGTACCTTCATGTCGGTTAATATATTTAACTTTATACTTTGCAGGATTACATTAATTTATTCTTTTTGCGTTTTTATATACCTTTCCGCGGGGCAGGTCAGCTATTGTTGCTATAGTTCTTGTGTCTTTGTATGTAGTTCAGCTTCGCTGACTAGTTAGGTGCGTACTTAGTTTGTTTTTGCTATTAAGTATTTTTGAGGTTTTGGGCATTATATATTTAACTTATTTTGTGACTAAAAGTTGATCGATGGATAATGTATGATAACTTGCATATTGCCCATTTCAATATTAGATCATTAGTTCCCAAATTTAATGATATAAAAGAGCATATCTTACTGAATGGATATCATATTATTTGTTTTTCAGAGACGTGGTTGTCGTCCAATATAGGTAATGAAGTTATATTTATAGAAGGGTTTAATGTTATCAGAAATGATCGTAAGTATCGTGTTGGTGGAGGGGTATGTATCTATATCAAGAATAATATTAAATATACTGTTGGCTGTTGTGTTTGCAGAAATTGTTATTTTCACTCTTGTGTGGGATTTTCTTCTTCTGAGGTGAGATGTTTTAACTCAAAGAAGAATCAGGGTGTGAACTGGACTTGTAAAAATTGTTCTCAAGTTGGCAATGATGTAATTGCTTTGAAGGTATTAATTCTTGAGCTTTAGAGAGATATCCTTGAACTGAAAAATCAGTCGAATAATGGAACTATTCATGATAACTTAGACCTAGAGGATGTTATTCAGGAGGTGCAGGATCGTGAGTCAAGGAAAAATAACTTAATAATATTTAATTTTAAAGAACAGCCGTCAAATTTATCTAAGGAAGAAAGGTCAGCTGCTGATCAGACTGGGATGCAGGACCTACTGAAGTTTATTGAACCGGCTATTAGTCACGCAAATATAAACATGTTTAGATTGGGACGTTATGATGTTAATAGAGCTCGACCACGCCCCTTAAAAATAGTATTTGATAATGCGAATCATGTTCAGAACTATTTGAGAAAATCCAATAAGCTTAAGGATAACGATGTATTTAAGTATATCTCTATCTCACTCGATAGAACTCCAAAGCAAATTTCGCATTACAACAAATTAAAAGAAGAACTGTCTGTGCGCAAACAAGGTGGTGAGCAGGTTGCTATTAGGTATATTCGTGGGTCTCCTAAAATAGTTCCGTTAAACTAGAAGTCCCCAATTGCAGAAGAACAACTTTATTGTACTACTATCAGAATGTTCGTGGCTTAAATACGAAGACAACTGAGATCCAAACCGCTACATCAATTTGTGAGTATGATATGTTGATTCTAAGTGAGACATGGCTATCGGATTCAAAAAACTAAATTTGAGTTCTGATCTTATTGAACCTACCTTAGTAACAATTGTTTCATATGGAAATTTCAAATCTAAGCCAAAAGGTCAAATTACACTAGAATGTAATTATAAAAACATATCTTGCAATGTTAAATTTCTAATTATAGATTTAGAATGTGAACCATTATTAGGTTTAAAAGATTGTCTTAAATTTAACATGATTTGCCGCTTAAATACTGTTAGTTTAGATAATTATGAATTTTTGCCAAAAGATAAACAGGCAATTTGTACAAAATATACAGAGCTTTTTGAAGGTTTAGGCTGCATGTCAGGATTTGTAGAAATAAAATTAAAACCAGATGCTGTGCCAGTGGTACAGGCACAACGAAAGGTTCCGTTGGTTCTCTATGACAGATTAAAAAATTCTCTCGATGATCTAGAACACAAACATATAATCTCTCGTGTTGAATATCCTACAGATTGGGTTAATTCATTAATGATCGTAGAAAAACCCAATGGTGCTTTACGCTTGTGTCTTGACCCAAAACCATTAAATAAACATATTTGTCGTGAACATTATCTAATACCAAAATGTGAAGATATTTTAAGTAGACTGGTAGGTAAAACAGTATTTTCAGTCATTGATATGAAAGACGGATTTTGGCAAATCCAGTTAAACAAAGAAAGCTCTGATTTATGTACATTTAACACACCATTTGGAAGATACAAATTTAATAGACTTCCGTTTGGGATTTCATCTGCGCCTGAAATATTTCAGAGAAAGAATTATGAAATTTTTGGAGATATTCCAGGTGTAGAAATATATTTTGACGATATTATTATTTTTGGCAAAACTGAACTAGAACATGATATTGCTATGAAAACTGTATTTGAGAGAGCCTTGAAAAATGGAATTAAATTTAATTTTAGTAAACTGCAATATAAACTAAAAGAAGTAACGTTTCTTGGCCAGGTTATTTCAAATAATGGAGTTCAACCAAATGATAAAAACATAGAAGCAGTTTTAGCATTAGAAACACCTCAAGAAAAAAAGGATTTGTTAAGAATATTAGGCTTATTTAAATTTTTTGCAAAATTTATACCTAACCTTTCACGATTAACTTATAATATGCGTAATTTGACTCGAAATAACAGTGAATTTATTTGGACAGACAGTCATCAGCAAGAATTGGATACTTTAAAGACACTTATAACACATAAACCTATTCTAAAAGTATTTGATGAGAATAAAGAAATGTTAATACAAACTGATGCATCTAGCAAGGGTTTAGGGTGCGTTCTTTTGCAAAATCAGCATCCTGTCTCATTTGCATCGCGTTCATTAAGCAAATCAGAAGTCAAATATGCACAAATAGAAAAAGAGCTCTTAAGCATCGTCTTCGCGTGTGAAAAATTTCATTTTCTAATATATGGAAGAGAAATCCGTGTTCAAACAGATCATAAACCACTGATACCCATTTTTTCAAAAAATTTAGATAATGTTAGCAATCGACTACAACGAATGTTGCTAAGACTTTTAAAATACAAAATAAAAATTGAATATCTCCCTGGAAGTCAAATCTATGTAGCAGACACTTTAAGCAGGTCTTTTCTTAAAAATGATACACCCAATGATGAAGAAATGGAGTACATTGTACATTCACTTTCTCTTAATGTACCCATGTCTAGTAATAAAAGAACTATTTTTCGAGAATCAATAAATAAAGATGCGGTTCTTTCCAAAATTAAGCACTATTGTAATACAGGGTGGCCTAAAAATGATAAAAATTTACCGCCAGACATAAAATACTATTTTCAATTGAGAGATAATATTTTACTGTCAAATGACCTCTCGTTTTATGACTCCAGAATAATAGTACCTACGTCCTTAAGAAATGAAATGTTACATTTAATACATGAAGCACACTTTGGTATTCAAAAATCAAAATTAAGAGCCCGACAAATTATGTTTTGGCCAAAGATGTCAAGTGATATTGAAAATTTTGTAAATCATTGTGAAACTTGCCAGTTAAATAGAAAATCAAACCAAAAAGAAACTTTAGTACCTCATACTTTGCCTGTACGGCCATGGCAAAACTTGTACTCTGATTTTCTAGAACATAATAAAAAATATTATTTATTAATTGTTGACTCATATTCTCATTGGCTTGAAGTTTATCCTGTAAAAGACAAAACAGCAGCCACTGTGGTTGATATTTGTAAAGATATTTTTTCTCATTTCGGTGTTCCGGATATATTTTACGCAGATAATAACCCTTATAATAGCACCGTATTTAAAAATTTTGCCGAGTTATGGAATTTTAAAATAGAATTTTCTAGCCCGCATCATCACCAGTCTAACGGACTAGCTGAAAAGTATGTAGGCATAGTCAAACAAATGTTAAATAAAATGGCTTCAGACAAAGAGCTTCCTTTGTTTTTACTAGAGTATAGAAATACTCCGTTACCAAGCATAGGGTGCTCTCCGTCTCAAATACTATTGAATCGTATAATGAAAACTAAAATACCTACTGCTGAAGAAAATTTTTCGCCTAAAATTATAAATTCTGAACTAATACAAACTAAATTGAAACAAAATTGTGACACACAAAAACAATACTATGATAAAACAGCCCGTGACTTACCTGTTCTAAACAAACATGAGAAAATTCTGTTCGAAAAAAATAAAAAATGGGAAAAAGGAAAGGTAATAGATAAATATAATAATCAGTCATATATAGTTGAGGATTTAGAAGGAAATACATTTAGAAGGAATAGGAAATATATAAATAAAACACAAATACCTTTTGATGCAAATAAAAATTTTAACTTTATTATTTATGAGGACTTAGTTAATGATAATTCAAACATAGTTCAGGACTCTCTCCAAGATGATACTCATCAGCAATCTTTTGAGACAAACTATCAAACTGATAATAGTCAAAATATTGCTGATGATGATACGATAAATTGTACTATATCTACTGATGATAATGTAACTGATAATTCAAATGTTGGAAAAAGTGACAATGTAAATAGCACTGATCCACCCGACCTTGTAACCAGTTATGTTGAAAGGAGTGCTATAATCTCAAGTGATTCTAGTGACAGTGAAAATTGTGAGTAAGAAAAAGTAGAGAACAAAAAGATACGACAAGACAAATATTATAAGAGAAAAAGTAATAAAGATGTACAAAGACAATAGTGTTTAAATTAAATAATAAGAAAGAACGAAACAAAACAGTATTAATGACAGTGAACTTGTTCCTTGTTCATATAACGTTTTTCGCTCAGATAGACACTTTGAAGCTGCTGGCCTCTCAAGGGGAGGTGGAGTTCTACTTGCAATTAAGGCTAATATTACTGCAACTGCTTTTGATCTTACTAGTTTCAGCACGTCATTTCCAACTCCTCGAATATCGATTCACGAATACCAATTATTCTTTGAGGATCTCATGTCTCTTAATTATATGCATAACGATAATGTGTTGGTTATAGGTGATTTTAATGCTCCTTTATTTGGGCTTGTAGTTAATGATGGGAAAAATAAAGCTTTATCTGATTTTATGAGTTTAATTCTGCTTGTGATGTATTGTATCAGTATATTTATCATGTGTTTGACACTACAGTGCCGCTGCGTAAAAATTTCAGTAGGAAATATCCGAAATGGTTCAATAGGGAAATTATTAATAATATCAGATTAAAAGAGATTGCTTGTAGACATTACAAACGTCACAAGAGCACTTATCATTTCGAGGAATTCAGACGGCTACGTTCTCTGATAAAAAAGCAAGTCGACAAAGAATATAAAAAGTTCATAACAGATACTGAGGGAGCCATCAAATCCAACTCTACAATGTTTTGGTCTTATATTAATACAGTTAAAGGGAAAACTAGAATACCCGGTGTTGTAAAACATAATGATGTTTCATATGAGTGTCCTGAGGCTATTGTTGATGCTTTTGCCGCATACTTTCGCAGTGTTTATACCGTCTCAGATCCGTTATATTCACATAATTATACACCTAACTATTCACACAACAATTTAAGTATTATTAATATAGTTGGTATATCAGAGGAAGATGTGCGTAGTAGCTTAAAAAAGTTGAATAATAAATTGACAGCTGGCACTGACAATGTGCCTAGTTTTATTGTGAAGGACTGTGCTAGTGTTTTCATGCAACCCTTGATTTTCATTTTTAATCTCATATTACAATCATCTAACTTTCCTGATCTGTGGAAGACTGCAAAGGTCTGTCCAGTTCTAAAGAAAGGTGATTGCTGCTCTTTTACATAATTATAGACCAATTTCAATACTTTGCAATTTTGCTAAGCTTTTGGAAATTATTTTGTATGATAAAATATATAAGGAAGTAGGGCCTCACATTTCTCTTAACCAGCATGGATTTATGAAAGGAAGATCCACTGTGACCAACCTTTGTTACTTCACTCAGTACGTCTCTGAAGTCCTAGATGTACAGGGTCAGGTTGATGCAATATATCTAGATATTAGTAAGGCTTTCGACCAAATAGATTTATATTAAAAAAACTTGAATTTTTAGGTTTTTCTGATTCACTTCTTAAACTTTTTAGCTCATATCTATTCAACCGTAAGCAGTTTGTCAAATATGAGGGTGTTGAATCTAACAAGTACCAAACTACGTCTGGGGTGCCGCAAGGTTCTAACTTGGGTCCCCTGTTATTTCTTATTTTTGTCAATGATTTAACTCACTCTATTCATAATGACAAACTGATGTTTGCTGATGACCTGAAAATATTTGGTAAGGTGTCCAGTGTCTCAGATTGCTTAAATATTCAGAACGATATTATGACTGTACAGTTGTGGTGTTCTAGTAATCACTTATGCCTGAATATATCTAAGTGTACGGTTATGTCTTACTCTAGGAAAAAAGGCATTGTAGAGTTTCAGTATTATATAGGTACATGCCCTCTTAGTAGATGCTATGAAATGAAAGATTTAGACATTTTATTTAATACTAAATTAAGTTTTGTTTCACATGTGGAGCATGTGGTGTCTGGTTCCCTCAAAATGTTAGGTTTTATTATTAGAAGCTGTAAACATTTCAATAACATCTCAAGCTTGAAAGCACTATACTTCGCATTTGTAAAATCTAAATTAGATTATGGATGCCTTATATATTATCCGATTTACTTGATTCACATAAATCATATTGAATCAGTGCAAAGGAAATTTGTAAAATATCTGATTTATAAAGAGGATGGTGTATATCCTGAGCAAGGTATTGATAATGCTTTCATATTGAATCGTTATAATATTCCGTCTCTGCAAACTAGGCGTATGATAATGTCTATAAAGTTCGTTTACAACTTGATTCATAGTAAAATTGATTCACCAGCTTTGCTTGGTAAATTAAACTTTTACATCCCGAGGGTAGAGTCTAGATCATCTATGGTTTTTTATCCTGATTTTACCCGCACTAATATGTTACTTAAATCGCCAATACATAATATGAGCATTAATGTTAATAGAATTGCTGATGGTTGTGATATTTATCTGGACACTATTAAACATATTATTCGCAATTGCATCAATGTAGTTATTTAGATGCAGTGTCTGGTTGAACTGTTTTATTAATTGTTCTTTTATATAATGTTGTAGATCAAAAATATTTGTATATTGTATATGTTTCCTGTAATTGGGTTTAAACCTGTTGGAATAATAAATAAAATAAAATAAGTTAATTTTCTTAAATAGCACCCTAATTAATTTATTTAATGTCCATGCTCGTGTTAAGACTATAAGAATCACTAAGAACTATTCACCGTGAATGACTGATAATATACGTCTTTTAATGTCTCTAAGGGATAAAGCTAGAGCTAAATGGCGTCACAGTAAAAGTATAGAACAATATAATTATTACAAGCAGTTACGTAACTTTACAACAACGGCGTGTCGAAATGAGAAAAAAGCTTACTTTGATTATAGATTAAGGTTAAATGGTGTGAGTAAGATATGGAGAGACTTGAAACACTTGAATATTGGTAAAACTCAAGAAATATTTCCAGAGGCATTGTGTGATGTAGATGCCCTTAATTCCTACTATATAAATGGTATCCCTAATTTGTCTGCGAGTCAATCTTTGTTAAATTTTTATCTAAATAATGTTAAGCACGGTGGAACAGATTCATGCTATCGATTTCAATTCAGTACGGTTTCGCAGTTATTTAGTTCAATATAATATTTTACCTAATATACAGTCTGGTTTTAGACTTTTACATAGTTGTGAAACAGCCTTGCTTCATATAACTGATGATATCGTAAGGAGTGTGGATAATAGGGAGTTAACTGCCTTGGTATTAATAGACTTCTCTAAAGCTTTTGATACTATTGATCATCAAATTTTGCTAGGGATTCTTCATTACATTGGTTTGAGTGATAGTGTCATTGACTTTTTTAGGTGTTATTTAAATAACAGGAGTCAAGTTGTGAAAATAGATAACCAAGTATCGGGTCCCCTTGCGGTACTATCGGGTGTGCCGCAAGGATCAATATTAGGCCCTCTTTTATATACTTCAGATTTTACCAAAGTAATAAAAAATTGCAATATACATTTTTATGCTGATGATACACAGCTCTATTATGCATTATTTCCTGCCGGCAGAAGTAATTATGCAATTAATTTAATTAACAATGATATTAATAATTTGCTTGATATATAATAGCACACTTTAAATGTTAATGCTAGCAAAACTAAGCTGCTTATATTTGGTCCTCAAAAAGAAAGGAGTATGATAACACCTACCTTTATTTTAACACTTGATGGTGAGCCGATTTTCCCAGCAGATAAGGTAAAAAATTTGGAACTTTATTTTGATACTAGTTTGAGATTTAAGCCGCATATTAATAATTGTGTTCGCATGGCATATTGCAATCTAAAACTGATATATAATAGCAGACACTTTTTGTCAAAAAAAGTTAAAACTGTATTGTGTGAATCTTTAGTTCTCTCTAGATTTAATTTTGGTAACTCGATATTTGGTCCTTGCATTGATGCTGTTGACACTAAAAGAATTCAAGTAGTACAAAATTCTTGTTTGAGATTAATTTTTGGAATTCGGAAAGGTCAACACATCTCTCATAAATTATCTGAAATTGGCTGGTTGAATATGTTTAATAGACGTTTGTTGCATAGTGCTTGTGTATATCATAAAATGATTTTATATAAGGTTCCTTCTTATCTTCATAATAAAATTTCTTTTAGAACTGATGTGCATAATATTAATATCAGATATAAAGGTGCATTGACACCTCCCCAACACCATACTGAATTTTTCAAACGCTCATACTCGTATCAGATAACTAAAGTTTATAAGTCAATTCCATTGAATTTTAAAACTATGAGCCTTAGTCAATTTAAACATATGGTGAAATCTAAGCTTTTTATGAGTCAAACTATGGTATTGTCACGTGTCTCTTCTATGGTTCCTATTGGTATTTTATCTGTAGTAGGTAGCAATCAGTGGTTGACTGGAATGTTAAGGATTCCAGCCAATTTATCACGTGGACAGTTATTTATATTTAAAAGTAAGTATTTGGGACCTGAAGACACGGATCTATTCTTGTAGCGACACCTTATGTTCGGTTTCGAGTAATGAGTATAAGGGGTGAGCACAACAGATACCTAGACTCAAGTAGGCACTGAGTACTAATGATAAAATGCGTTATTTGGTATGAAAGTAGAGTTAAAGTATTTGTTATATGGTTTGATTTGATCCAACACCCCGTATACACACTTGGATAGAGGCTGGATAACACCCTGTGTATGGGCAGTGATTAGTTTAAAATAGAATTGTAAAAGAAGTTTGAGTATGCTAGTAATTGAATGGTAATTGTGTAAATGATTGCTTATTAGAGAACGCCCTGTACAAAAGGTGCTATTCACTAATGCAGGTAGATAGCAAAGGTAAATGAAACTCGAACTTACAATTGTATAAAAAGAACTGGCGAAAATATCCGTACGTAGCCTGTGTTCTGGATATCTTCTTCTTAGGCAGCTTGCTTGGTGATGGATGCGAGTGAGGCACAGCGACACTAAGTAGATATCGAGGCCTTTGAAGATGTCTCACGTCACTCTTAACGCGGACAGACGGGTATTACACGACGCGATTCACTAGGAGACGGTTGACCACTGAGGCACTTGTCACTAAAAGCCACTTCGCTCTTAAAGCAGCCGACTAATGCTTTTCAGACGCAGCCCGCACTCACTAGGACACTTTGGAGAAGCTTTGGAAGCACTTGGATATCGTATGTCTGTAACTGTCTCTCGGGGCCGCTGTGTGTCGGCTTATATACTTTTTGGAGTTTCGTGAAATTCGATTTCTAGATTTTCGCGATTTTTCGAAGATAGAAATTGTTAATTTGCGGGGTTTTGTGATAAGATTAGAAATTGAAACTTGGGGTTGTGATAGGGGATGAAATGACCTATCGATGAGTACAAGTACGATTTTGATCGGATAATTAGAAGTGAAGATAATTAATGTTTTTTTATGGCATTTCCAGAACAATTCGCGAAGCGACGGTGATCGTTCTGGAGGCTGTTTTA
This sequence comes from Pogonocherus hispidulus, assembly GCA_963924545.1. NCBI lineage: Eukaryota > Metazoa > Arthropoda > Insecta > Coleoptera > Cerambycidae > Pogonocherus > Pogonocherus hispidulus. Next base: position 11,894,953 of record OZ004697.1, on the reverse strand, counting down.
AAGTTTGCGGAATTACTGTGATTTGGGTAATGATATTGGCATTGAAAGATTGGGCATCGTCTCCTGAGTACGCTGAACTTTGTCCCGTTGCGCCAGCTACAGCGGTTACAGAGTAATTAGCGTAATTAGTTTGTGGGCGTGGCTTGTGCATTTTAGGAATGAGAGCTTGTAACTCGGAGATGGGAAAAGCTATGAAGATGGGACTCACTGTTGGATAGAGAATAAGTTGAAGTATAATCTGTGCAAGTTTGAAGTAAATCGGGTTTGAAAGATATGAATTAAATTAGAAAAGTGGGTGGAGCTTTGTTGTTTACATTCAAGATCCGGGCTCCTAGAAAAGATCCGGGAAAATTGAAAGTACCAACGTGTTCAGTATTTAAAGTTATGAATGTGTGCAAAGTTTTAAGCTGAGCGATTGAAATTTGAAAAAGTTATTTTATTATTTTTTATTTGATTTTATGAAATAGACTCGCAGCTCATACCTAATTTCTGAGATTCTTACTTCGGAGTTTGTTAACCGATTTGCAAGCTGTAAAATTTAATTTTGGTGTTTTCTGACCTCTAGTTTTCGAATCTTTTGTTCCTTTCGCGAAATTTTGATTTCTAAGGGGAATTTCGTGACAGTATAACTGATTTACTTTCTTAATATAACTTGTTCCTTATACTACTTTTCTCCATCGATTAACTTTCTATTCTATGATCATGTCCTGTAGCCTTACTTGATCCAGAACTATGGTTAGCTGTAGTGTTAGCTTTGCGCCTTACCTGCTTTAGCTTAGGGTTACTAGCAGAAGTTGTGCATTTACGTGCATGGCATTCTGATCCTCGGCCTTTTTCCATATTGGTGTTTGTTAATATTGCTGAGTAATTGTTATATGTTTTTTTATGGAAAATAAAGACCTGTTATTATTATTATTATTATTATTATTATATCATATGCCAGTGCATACTGATTTTTTGTAAAATCTAAATTTAAGTTTTCATAAGGATACGACTGAGAGTTTAAGTATAATTTAATATTTTTTAAATTGCAGTGATCAAACAGTACCGTCCATTCTTAAATTATGTTTTCTATCGGTTTGAAAACCGAAAATAATAAATCTTGGTTTTTCCAAAAACGTAGATGATTCCAATACCCACGTAAAAGTTTGACTTGATTGTAGCGTGGGATAAGTAAACAATTCCCATCTTCTATGCACTATTGGAATGGGATTATTTTTCTCAATGATATTTAATATTTTTAATTTTTCATAATCGGACAACGTGTAATAGGGAACTTTTTTTGGATATAGTTGTTTTTCCTTTTTCTGCGCCAGTAGTAGATTCGATAGTTGCATTTAAATCATCGCTTGATCGAAATAATACAAGCTCTTGACGTAAATTCAATATAACCTTTCTGTAGTCTTCAGCAAACCCTAATATAGAGGAAAGAGGGCAACACACATCAAATCTTGGGATTCCACCCTGCATTCATTAAAGCTTTACTTTCGTGGGGTGTTAGCGAAACATACTCCGTCAATTACCACACCTCCGAGCTCATTTCGAATTTCTTCAAAGAGAAATGCTATAAAGTTGTTAACTAACTTACATTTTGTAACATTCCCAGTTCCATCGTGGTTTTGAAATTTTCCTTGAATCTGTAGGTAACTTTCTCTGGTGCAATTAGTAGTTCCTGCTGCTGGATTATTATTCGACATTCATCATTATGTTTTAGTTCACCGGATGTATAAGACTGATAAGAATGAAATTCAACATTTGTAATTGAATTATCAAGTGCAATCTTTTCATTAACATCCAACAGTCTATTCATGTTTTTTAAGTTTAAGACCAATCGAGGTTAGGAATTTTTTGTTCTCCAACGTTAAGGCTTCTCGTTTCTTTTTACTACTAAAGTTTCTACTATACAACGGTTGATTTATATCTGGAGGAATTATTTTTTGTAAATAAGAATCACTTGTTTATTGACGTCGTTGTCGTATAGAACGTATTGAATCTAACTACCGTAATTTAATTATTTTTCACCTTTCCTAAATGTTGTGTTATCGTTATAACTTCTTTTCTAAAATTAACCAGTTCTTCATTCTGATCGTTTATTTTTAGTGTTGTATTATGTATGACATGCGTATTAATGGGTAAATAGATAACATTCAAGGGACTCTCCACTATTTTGTATCCGGGTGGTACTGTTGGGTAAAATGAATGTATAGTATGAACCGATTTCCATTGTTAAAAGAATTTGTGGCAATATTACTGTCTATTCGAATCATATTGACACTCATAATATCTACGGGGAAATCTGAATAGTGTAATACGTTTGCTGATAATTTATCTTTTTTAAATTCCAGCAATGAACCAATTGAATTCGGTTTTGAAAAATCTATGTCTTGATTACACTTAATCTCACATTTCAATGTATTAAAATTTGCTTCTATCCGTAAAACAGTTTTATTGGTAGTTTTTTTGTGTTCTCTGGCAGAGAGAGCCTTCCTTAGGTATTCCTTATGTTAGTTATTTCGTAACTTCCAACGGGAATCTCTCCTTTCCATAATAAAATTTATTATTTTTTTCATCTATATTTGGTATTGAATTATTAGCATTGAAATTAGTTAATCCAATTTCATAATAAGCATTTTCTTCCAACAGCATAGGAGGATAGTAGTCTACTGATAAATCGGATGTTTCTTCGTCATTAAAACAAAAATAATAAGACATGTTACTAGATTACCAGTTGAAATAAAACTAAATTGTTGTTATATTTAAGCACTATTTAATAAAAATTTTATACAGAGGTGTCTGCAGTTATAGTCATTGAATTTCTGGTACATTTTATGATTATATAAAATTTTTATAGGATCTACTGAATTAAAATATTTTACAGCTTCTGATGGAGGTGACAAATTTCCAAAGCTGTCAAAGTAATTCACAATGTTGTTGATTTTTTTGTAAGCTACGCAGTGAGTTCCTGGTCCTCTGTCTTCATCCAAATTAATTATTCCGCTTTCCTTTTTGTGTATCCTTGTTAATAAGTAAAAAGTTTAAATTTTTATTCAGTTTAGAGTGAAGAGCGAGCGACGAGCGAGCGAGGCAGCTACCAAAAATGTTTATCGTTGATTTACAAGGCTTTCAATATGGAAACTTTGATTTCCTCCTGTAAGGAAATTTTCATTTTAAATGCAGTTAATGGTCAATATCCACATACGGTGGTAAAGCTTCCCTACGATTTGAAACATATGAAATTTAAAACTGGAAAGCATATGGGTTGGTTAACTAATAATTGTCATGGTTTGGATTGGTCAAATGAACAATGGGATGACATGAATTATGAAGATTTAACAAATTTTATTCAGAACTTTATAAAAATGAATATCTCCTGGGATCAAGACGGGGACACTGTTATTCTGGTGAAAGAAAGTCAAAAAAAGGAATGGTTGGAGAAATTATCTCTGATTTGCAATATTCACAATTTAGATGATGTTGAAAACTGTATGTCGTTAAATGAAATAAAATCAATTTTCAAATATTTTCATTGTCAAAGAAATTTAAATAAAGATTTAAATTGTACATTGGAAAATGTTTTCTTTATTTATTATTATAATATGTACGTTAAAGGGAATAAATAAAAAACAATTGTTAAAATAATTTTATTTCTAATCTACACTTTTTGTTTTTTATTACTAATACTGCCGTGGCTGCTGCTGCTGCTTCCTGATTCGCCGCCATCCTGCTCCTCCTCCTCCCCTCCCAGTAAACTACTTTCCTCATCCTTCTCTGCTTCGTCGTTGTCCACGTTAAATGGCGGTGGTGGTGGTGGTGGTAGTGCTAATAATTTTCGTTTGGTGGAGAGGCTCCCATCAATTTTTTTAATAGCATCGGCATCCTCATCGATTAAATTGAATCGATACCTCTTCACCACGTTCTCCAAAATTTTAAATTCTTGCGGGTTTTCTAGTCTTACTCTCATATACCTTACTGGCAACGTCCCAAATTTGCTGTTCAGTCTCTGCGCGTTGGGAGTATTCGTTAATTCAATAAAAATTTTTTCCTCACGAATCGAAATTTTATTAACCCCATATCTGTAAATAAAAAAGGTATTAGACAAAATTATAACAGTGTGTGTGTGTGTGTGTGTGTGTAGTTTAAATAATCTCTGCTAATATAACGAGAAATAACCATAGCAGCAATTACAAAGGAAAGTGTGTTTCAGTAACAATAATTAATTTATGAGAAAATACAAGCGCCCATTTCAGTGGAAAATGTATTTGTCTTCAGTGAACACGACTATTGTGGATGGAATGGTGGCCATTTCTTGTGTTAATAGTGTAGCAGCAATATAGAGCTGTATTAGCTGTATACTCTTTGTCTAAATCAGAACCATATATTTACATTAAGTTAAAAAAAATACTAATCATGTAATACGTAAATGCACTTTAGACAAACAAGTGCAGGATGCGGGTCAAATGTCGATTGCATCAGCCAATATTTCAAACTGCACAAACAACTACGATAAGACGATCACATCAGCCAATATTTAAAACTGCACAAACAACTGCTCCGATAAGAGCTAGCATTGCACGCGCAGCGATTAGGATATATATATTAAGACATTCTGGAATGGTTATAGGAAGTATTTAAAATAATAATTTATATAATTGATGCATTAGAAATGAATATAATTATATTATTAAATGCAAAGAGGATTGACATGTTAAATTAATACAAAATAGAAATATTTGTATATTGAAGTATAAATAATGTAGTATAGTAATTAGAACTAACTTAGATTTAAATATTTCACCAAATAAAATATTTTAAATAAGAAAATAAGTAAATAATAGGATAAAATGTTTGAGACATGACAATATTTAGGCACAGTACATTTAGAAAAAGTAAAATAAAACCAGAGCTATTGACATATATTCAATCAGAAAAGATTAAAGATTAAGATTATTAAATTTTAAAAGGAATGAATAAGTAATTGAAAAGTTATCAATGATTTATTAAAATTCATATATTGAATTGTACGAAGGCGTAGAAGGGCCACAATAAAAATAAAAATTTTAAAACTTACAATTCTGAGTTTTATCTCAGAATTCTGACTTTTATCTCAGAATTCTGACTTTTATCTCAGAATTCTGACTTTTATCTCAGAATTCTGACTTAAAACTCAGAATTCTGACTTTTATCTCAGAATTCTGACTTTTATCTCAGAATTCTGACTTAAAACTCAGAATTCTGACTTAAAACTCAGAATTCTGACTTTTATCTCAGAATTCTGACTTTTATCTCAGAATTGTGAGATGAAAGATCGAATTGTATAAGAAACGCTTGGTAAAGCGCATTTTCCTATTAGTTGGCGATGTATTAGTGTCTGCAATGGATTTAGAAGTAATATGTCTATATACCTATATATACAGGGTGTTGCATTTCGAGAGGGACGAAGCTTAATGGAAGATAGAGGGTACCTAGGGTAACCACAACCACCTTTAGAAATTGCTCATTGACCATTCGTTATTAAGATACAGGGTGATTTATGATTTTCGGTCAAAACTATTTTTTATCATAACTTTGGTAGGAAACGGAATAATGGGTTCATATTTGGTAGGATTAATGCACTAACGATACTTTCATTCGTGCATGTATGATAGGAAAAAAATCCAGGTGCGGACTTAAAAAATTGTTAATTTTAAGTTTACCTCTAGAAAACATCACCCTGTATGTATTTTTTTAAAATTTCTATACGATATTCGGAAAGAACACAAAAAAGTAATCCAAAAGACCTGTTTCTTTTTTTTGTTACACTTTGGTGGTTATTTAAATACGCTGTTAAATGTACAAGAATACGGCTTCTACAATTAAATTAAGTGAAAGACACAATACATGATAAAAATAGTTGCATCACGAGAGGGACATGGCTTCGTGGGAGATAGAGGACATCTAGGGTAACCCGTATCGCCTTTAGAAATGGCTCGTTGACCATTCGTTATTAAGATACAGGGTGACTTATACTTTTCAGTCAAAACTACAAAACAACTTTTTACACTTGTTTAATACAAGGAAGAAAACAACAGAACACAAACAAACTAATATCTAAATTTACTTTAAAATGGCAAATTAATTTTACAACAAATTTTCGAAGTGGCCTCCCCTAACTTCCATACATTTTCTTGCAAGTTTAGCTAGGTTTCCAATTGCTCGATGTATCATTGCTGGATTATTTGGTATTTCGTCACAGGTTGTAATGATACGATGGATTAATTCTTCCCTGTTATTGATTTCTACCTTATAATCTTCGTTTTTTAAGTGGCCCCATAAAAAGTAATCACAAGGATTACAATCCGGTGACCTTGATGGCCATTCTTGTGGACCTCCATGACCAATCCATCTGTTTGGATATTCATAATTTAAATGTTCTCTAACCTGATTGCTAAAATGTGGTGGAGCTCCATCATGTTGAAAGAACATGCCTCTAATATGGACCTAATGTGGCCTTATCAAATGTCGATTTACAAGCCCGACCCAAACATTTACAGAAAATCTGTGCTGCGAATGACATTGGCGTTTCGCATGGGGGTTTTGTTGTGCCCATTCATGGTCGTTTCTTGAGTTATTTACTCCATCTTTCGTAAATTGCGCCTCATCAGTAAATAAGGTTCTGTAAATGACCGGGCGGTAGTTAGATAACCAACGTGAAAAAGTCAAGCGGTGAATGCCGTCGCCTGGTTCAAGACGCTGTACCTGCTGAATGTGGTATGGATAATACCGTTCCCTTTTCAATGTTCTCCATACCTTCCAATGAGGGACATGAATGGCAGAACTAATTCTCCTTGTGCTAATCTTTGGATTTTGTTGAACAATATTTAAAATATTGTTCTGTTCTTGAATGTCTTGATGTAAATTACGCTCCACAACTTTAGAAGTAGGAAACCTTCCGTGTTGTCTTGAATACTGGAAGACCTTACTGAAAGTTTTGTAATTAGGGTGCCGGCGACCAGGAAAACGTCACTGATATTCCCTTTGTGCAGCTCTACTATTTCCATTACAAAAACCATAGATGAATATCATGTCAGCATATTCCTCGTTTGAAAATAATTGCGGCATAGTTGTTTAAAACACAGAATTTTTTAAACTTAAAGACTATAAACTCTATAATTTTTAGATTCAGACATATATTCCTAATAAGATTGATCTTTTAAATAAGTGTGGGTATTACATTCAACTTGGAACACCTATCCTCAATCAAGCTTTCGCTAATCTTAGTTGCAAAACTATTTTTATCAAAGGCAGCCAGTTCAAGCAGTGCAAATAATTGTTTTCTTATTATAATAATTAGTTCCTCAAAAAGCTCAAAATACGCATTGTAACAATTAACTATAAATGAATGAGTGTCCATTATTTGTGAATAAATACTATTTACCGTTAATCGCGTGTATTATCCATATTTATTGAATAAAGTATCAAGTATGATATATCACCGTACTTGTAAATTCTTTCTGTATTTAATGAAAATAAATCCAATATGGCGCCCATAAGAAATACAAAAGTTGAATATTGTTACCGAAAAACTAGTAACCCTAGAACATGTTTTGGTACGGCAATCGAAAGCTCTCATCAAACTATGTAAACGTACCAAATTTCAAAAGTCTACATTTATTTCAAGAAAAGTTATTTGACATAAAAGAAACTGGCAAATTTTGTTTTTTCCTGCATAACTCCCGAACGGTCCGGAATATATTCAACTTATTCATATATTTTGAATCGGCATGAAATTGAGCAACTTTTTCCTAATTTGAGCCACGTTGTATCTTTTACCGTTTCCGAAATACCAATGCTGGACATTAACATTATCTAAATCCATTGGAGACAGTCACACTTCGAAAACTAACAGCCAAATGCACTCTACCAACCGTCTCTATACAATTCGGTCTTTTATCTCACAATTCTGAGTTGATAAGTCAGAATTCTGAGATAAAAGTCAGAATTCTGAGATTTAAGTCAGAATTCTGAGATAAAAGTCAGAATTCTGAGTTCTAAGTCAGAATTCTGAGATAAAAGTCAGAATTCTGAGTTCTATGTCAGAATTCTGAGATAAAAGTCAGAATTCTGAGATAAAAGTCAGAATTCTGAGATAAAAGTCAGAATTCTGAGATTTAAGTCAGAATTCTGAGATAAAAGTCAGAATTCTGAGTTCTAAGTCAGAATTCTGAGATAAAAGTCAGAATTCTGAGATAAAAGTCAGAATTCTGAGATTTAAGTCAGAATTCTGAGATAAAAGTCAGAATTCTGAGTTCTAAGTCAGAATTCTGAGATAAAAGTCAGAATTCTGAGATAAAACTCAGAATTGTAAGTTTTAAAATTTTTATTTTTATTGTGGCCCTTCTACGCCTTCGTAGAATTGTGAGAATTAAGGACATTTAAATTATAATCAAATAAAATGTTGACAGATAGTAACTAGATAAGAGAAGGTATTTTAAAATACAATGAGGGATTTGTTTTAGAAAATAAGGATATTGTAAATAAGGATAAAATAAGGAAAAATATAACATCTGTGCATATCAAGATTGCTAACGGTGAGACAATATGTGCTGAAAAAAGTGGCAACCTAAAAGTATCAAGTAATGAAGGAGTAATCATAACCATTGAAGTATTAATTGTCAAAAACTTGACATTTAATTTACTGTCTGTCAATAGGATAAACAAAATAGGTTTTGATGTTTTGTTCACAAAAGGTGCTGCAAAAATAAAAACAAAAAGAAGTCAAATTCAGTGTAATGAAGAAAACAATCTATATGTGGCAAAATTCAAAATAATTGAATGTACGATGCAAGTGTGCACGAAAGCTGATGCAAAGGAGGACTTATTGTGGCATTTACGTCTAGGTCACATAAACAGACGTGGATTACAAATGCTTGGATTGCCTTCCTCAGATGAGAAATGCAACTCATGTAACTTGGGTAAAGCGACAAGACTACCTTTCAAAAGTAAAGAATTACCACGTACTACAAGAATTGGAGAACTAATATATAGTGATGTATGGGGTCCTGCAAGAACTCCTACCAAAATTGATGAGGGATACTATGTAACAATAATAGATGATTTTTCACATTTCACTGAAATACATTTATTAAAAAACAAATCAGATGCTGAAAATAAACTTATGAATTATGTTGAGAGGCAAGCAACAAAAAATATAAAAATATCAAGGATTAAAACATATAATGGTAGTGAATTTTCTTCTCAACGTTTTCAAAAATATTGCGAAAAACGTGGAATTTTGCAGGAATTTAGTGCAGCGTACACACCACAACAATGCGGCGTTGCTGAACGTCTAAACAGGACAATCTTAGACAAAGCAAGAGCTATGTTTATTGATACAAACTTACCAAAATACCTATGGGGCGAAGCAGTAAGGTGTGCAATATACCAAATAAACAGATGCCCAACCCGCGCTCTATTTGGAAAAATTCCAGCCGAGATTTATTTAGGAAAGGTCGATTACCATAAACTGAAAGTTTTTGGATCTAAAGCATGGATGTGTCTGCTACCAAAAGGTGACAAGTTAGAACCTAGAGCGAATATAATGAGAATAGTTGGTTACAGCAGTTCCGGCTACCGCTTATGGGATCCGGAAACAGACGAAATTAAAGTGTCACGCGATGTACGTTTTGATGAAAAGGATTATACATTTTTCCCAGATAATTTTAATATCAACATAGATACAGAAGTAGAAAACGAAAATGAAGACAACTCGCAAGAAATAAATGAAAATTTTCAAGAAAACATGAAATCAGATGTCGAACAAGGAAGTGAAAGTGATGATGTATCATTTCAAGTTCCCGAACGTACTCCCAATAAACGGCAAGTAATTGTACCTAAGAAGTTTAATGACTACGAACTATATACTGCCTATTGTTTGTTATCTTGCGAGAATGAACCCTTAACATATAAAAGCAGTCGAATCGGGTCCTGAGTGGAAACAGGCTATTAAAAATTAACTTCAAGCTTTTGAAAAATATAAATGGACACCTGTGATTATACCTAACAATGAAAGGGCAATCGACACAAAGTGGGTGTTTCGCACAAAACAGGATGGTGTAAAGAAGACTCGATTAGTAGCCAAAGGATATCAAGAAGATGCTAGTGCAAATGTATATTCTCCTGTTGCAAAAATGCCTACTGTCAGAATGTTTTTATCACATGCTCTACAAAACAATTGGTGCATTCGTCAACTAGATGTCCCTACAGCTTTTTTGAATGGCTCTCTAAAAAATACAGATATTTATATAAAGGTACCATATGGATTAAGAGAAACCCCCCGATGTTGGAATGAATGCTTCGATAAGTTTATCTCAAAACATAACTTAAAAAGATCAAAAAGTGAGTTTATATATTAGTAAAAATCTTGTGTGCTATTCGTTGATGACATTTTATTAACAGGATATGATCATGAAGTACAACTTATGATAGAAAATCTAAAACGTGAATACAACACTGGATTTGGGAAAATTAAAGTGTTTTTTGGGAATAGACTTTGTTCGAGATAATAACTCAATAAGTTTGTGCCAGTCAAAACTAATAACGAAGATTTTAGAAAAATACAATATGAAGGATTGCAAAGGAGTGTATACTCCTATGGAAGTAGGTTTCCAAGTAGACAATACTACTTCTGCAGATGTACCCTACTGTGAAATAGTGGGAAGCTTAAACTATTTAGCAATGATCACAAGACCAGATATTTGTTATGCTACAGCATACCTAGGAAGATATCTAGACAAGCCAAGCGCCTCAACTTGGAACGCAGCTAAGCGAATCATACGCTATATTAAAAGTGCACAACATTTGAAATTAACTTTTCATAAAAGTGACAAACCAACTACAATTACTGCTTACGCTGATGCAGATTGGGGATCAGACAAGATCGACAGAAAAAGCGTAAGTGGAATGGCAATTTATCACAATGGAAATTTAGTGTCCTGGAGTTCCAAGAAACAGCAGATGGTTGCCTTATCAACAGCCTAAGCGGAATACCTGGCAGCCGCTTCATGTGCAGCAGAAATTTTATACCTAAAAAATTTGGCTGAAGATTTTGCACACAATAATGTGAATCAACTTTACTTGTAGACAATCAAAGTGCACTGGCAATGATACAAAACTATGAAAATACAAAACGATCACAACATATTGACTTTAAAGTGCATTTTATAAATGATATAGTGGCAAAGTCATTACTTATGGTAGATTATATACCTACTGACAAAAATGTATCTGATGTGTTTACTAAACCTCTATGTAAAGAACGATTTGTTATTCACAGGGGCAAACTAAAAATTATATAAGTTTCATGACCAATTTCAAATTTAGTAATGTTGAAATTGAAAGGGAGTGTTAAAGTTTTAGTTATTTTTGTTTATCCCGCCTAATAGTAGAACCTTTTGTGTTACATCTTAAGGTTGGTAGTACAGTCAGGTAGCTTAAAATATTATATAAACTGTGTATGCTTTATATATGCAGTATGTGTGTTTGTATATGTAAAATTGAAGAGTTGTATCTGCTAGCTGTCTATGTTATGTTGTTATGTTCTTTGTTCTTTAAATATATATTAAAATTAATAAACAAATTACAAAAAAAGATTCTCACTATTGCCGTCAAAACTCAACTAGAAAGTACTTGGAGAGATACCTAAGCATTCAGAGAATGTATGACATGTATAAATCGAGTTATTTTTGGTAAAACTATAATAAAAAGAATACAAAGAACCTGTAAAAATATTACTTTGTACAAATAAAAACACCATAAATAACAGTGCAAAAAATAGGAATTTTATACAGTACTTTAGCAATCAAGGATGTGACATTTATTGTTATATTGAAAAATTATTAATAGTAAGGAAATCAGAAATACTAGTTTATATCTTCAATTGGTATACAATTTACCTTGCTGATCAGAAATACAATCGCTTGTCCTCTGTGTACCACCATTAGATGGTCCACTTCCAACAACTGATCTTAAAGTAATTGGTATAGAATAATGTTTAGGAGCGTGATACTCTGCGTTTACGGTACTCGACTGGGCTTCCGTTTCTAATATTTCACGTGTATGCACTGTCTAAAAAAATTTAAAATGGGAAATGAATATCCTTAGCAGTAGACTAGCTATGCCGATCGTGCTCCAAAATTCAAGATGGCGGCTGGCAGGTAATATTATTACTATAATTTCGAATTTATCTTGGGTTGATGATCTAGTGAAGAAAAATGGATTAATAAAAGTAGGTGACGCTAAGCAACTTCAATTATTATCGTATTACGGATTGTGCTGAACGGAGGTGTTATTTATTGACGTAGTGGTTAATTGCAATATGCCCGTTCCAGTCAAATATAAGTGTATCAAATGTGGAGGAGATTGCGACCTACCAAACAGAAAATGTTTCCCATGTGAAGCTCAGGATTTTTTTGAGGATGCAGATAAATCGAAACATATACCTAGCTCTTACTTTGACAAAAAGTGATTCAAAATATGTTGCAGTTAATACTTTGTTGATTTAATTGAGGAATATCTAAGCAGTGCGTCTTACTTTATAATGATTGTATCAAAATTTAATAATTTCTTTATTATATAAAAAACTGATAAACAATTGTTTTTAAAATATTTTATTAGAAATATATATTTCTAATAAAATATTTTAAAAACAATTGTTTATCAGTTTTTTACTGCTTAGATATTCCTCAATTAAATCAACAAAGTATTAACTGCAACATATTTTGAATCACTTTTTGTCAAAGTAAGAGCTAGGTATATGTTTCGATTTATCTGCATCCTCAAAAAAATCCTGAGAACTATATATATATATATATATATATATATATATATATATATATATATATATATATGTATATATATTGCTTTGGTACTAATTTCAGAATTATCCAAAAATTTTAAATTTTCTGAAAATTTTGAAAATTTTTAATTCCTGGATAAATTTGAAATTAGTACCAAACGATAGCTTATGAAAAGCTAAGATAGGAATGTGCAAACCGTTTTGCTTGATCTCAAACCGTTTAGATTTTACAGGGTGTCAAAGTTGCAAAAATGTCAATATTCACCCGTCAATATTTCAAAAACAGTTTAAGTTAGGTATAGGGAAGGCTGATGAAAGTCCTACTAAAATCAAGGGTTTAGTTCGAAAAAGCAATAAAAAATATATATTTCCATTTAGAAAAACGAAGTTGGTACCTGTCCAAGAAAAACTGAACACCCTGAATATGTAAATATATTTTCATTTTGTGCAGCTCGGGATATTAGACAACCCTGTAGAAAAAAAAATTAAGTTATCTCTTTTATTAACCCAGATATTGGACTTACGCGCACTAGGTGGACACCCTGTATATATATATATATACTGTGTCCCATTCTCGATGGTAATGGATTGCTATCTCAGTTATTATAAGAGATAGAGAAACTGTTAAATGAGAGAAGTTTTGTAGGATTTTATGCTGATTTCAAATATCTTTTATATTTTAGTCTATATTTTTTAGTTTTTGAGATATTTGGAAAAAACAAAAATCGCCGATTTCTTTTTTCTTCGATAACACAGTAGGCGTTCATTTGACAAGTTTTAGACTTGCACATTATTAGGACACTTTTTTACAAGAAAACTTTTGTGACCAATAGCAACTCTCATTCGTCTTGTTTTTCAGTTATATGTGTCAACTTTTGTTTTTCTTACGGCGGCTATATTGGATTTTTATTTCACGTGATCGCCCTTGAAAAAAGCTTTCCAATGATATGTCACTTGTTTGATTTGTCCTTTATTTAAGGGACACAATTCGAGAAAACCGGTAACTTAAAAAAAAGTAGGCTGTGGATGATTTTAGTCCAATGAACAGAAAGAGAAAGTAGGTGCAACATTACTCGTGTAATATGGTCATGCAATAGGGAAAATAATAAACATAATGGCACTAATAATTTTATTACATGAAATTATACAAACTAAGTGATCGACTAATAAGCAACGGTGGCTATGGAAGATGTGAACAATATAATGTGCTACCTAACGTATTTAGAAACTTTTCCCGAAAGACGTCAGCCAGATTCGAAAATAACGGAGATTAGTTTTGAATTAATTAAATAATGGTAGTTTTCCTGTAAATAAACCTGCAGCAGTGACTTAAAATGAAGGAAAAAAATTAACAATATTATACATGTATCAAGCTAGAATATGAAAAAAGAAAATAATAAATAACCGCAAATAAAACAAAAAAACTAGATATTAAACTGTTCAATGTGGCCGCCTTCTTGCTCAATGCATTTGGCACATCTTTTTAAGACATGTCGAGAAACTCGACTCAGAGTATTCCGGTTCACTAAAGTTATGACATTATTAATTCTATAACACAACTCTTGGACATTATCTGGTGGATCAAATTCGTAAACTTAATTTTTTATGAACCCCAGAAATAAAAATCCATAGGTGTCAAATCAGGACTTCAAGCACTCCACCGAACTAGACCATTGTTGGAAATCACGCGATTTCCAAAATTTTGGGCTAATAACTCTGTTACTACTCTATCATTGTGCGCTGTTCAACCATCTTGCTGGTACCATATTTCATGTAGATTGTACAAAGTTCCCCTTATCGCAGATAAAATTTCATTACTCAATAAATTTAAGTACCTTTCCCCCGTTAAATGGGGAAGTTTCACATTTTTTTATTTTTCTCTTATTAAATTCATTTCATCGTAAAAAGTCAATTGTCGCATAAATTTTAAATTTTTTATTAATAGTTTTCCTATAAAAAAATATAGAAATTGAAAATAATTCTCTGCGCAGAAAACGCAGCCTTAAACAAGACGGCTGGGTCTTACGTCACGATCCGGTATCGGTCCTAAACCAAACGAGTCTCGTGTGTAGTTCTGTGTTCTGTATTCTGTAGTCTGTTTTCTTGTCATAGAACACACCCTCTAGAATGGAAAGCCATTAGTGGCGAATTTCACACAGCGTTTACGCTGCTAGCGCCATGAACCAGGATTGTTCGCGATCCAAAGCTAGGCTAGGATACAACAGAACTCTTGACTTAAAATGTAGATTTCTGTTTTTTACGGTGTATTTCGAAACTTAATCGATATCGTAGCGGTAAATTCTAATTCATAATAAATTCATAAGTGCCGATTTCATAATCAAATTTAATGGAGCTTTAGATTAATGGAGCGTTAGTTTTTAATACCTTGGATACAATTGTATCAATAATAGTATGCATGGTATTAAAAAGTAAATTAACTAATGTTCCATTAAATTTTATTATGAAACCGGCCCTAATATAATTTTGAGGTGTTAAATAAAATCAAGAATAATTTTAAATATTAGTTTATTTTTCTTTACTTAACCATCTACATTTTTAAAAATTTACAACAGAGTACAGTCGCGGCTGTTGAAATCTAGACACTTTGACAACTCTCTAAAGTTTCTGAAAATGTTACTCAAACATCAAAAGTCGACGGTGACTTGACGTACTTAAATTTTTCCTGTCTTGAGATTTCAACGACCGTGACTGTGTACATACATTCAAATAACATTATTTTAGTTTTTTAAATTTAGTTTTACATTTTTGAATAGCTAATACTTTCATGGGATTAACATAGGTAGGTTTACTATCTACAAGTTTTACAAATTTACTATCCATTCCTTTTAGAATTTTATTTATGCTTCTACACCACCAATAAAGAGAACATTTTACAATAAAAATAATAAATTTACTGCCAACGTTATGTTCAGGGTAATTCATAGGAGTAATATTTAAATTTTGTTGTAAAATAGATGTCATCACGTTTGCCAAGTTTGGCTTTTCACATAACCGAGGAATCCAGTAAAAAAGAATGTCAAGAGCATGCGTAACACTGTATTTTAAGAACGTACCGGGCTTTATTAGCTGTGATTTTTTATATTCGCGACAGGTAATAAAATCATAATTTGTCATATCTACCTCCCTAAAACATATATTATTTTTGCAAGACGAGCATTTACCAAAATGTTTTAATAAAAATTTAGCAACATAGCCACTTATATACATAGTAATGCATTGTGATACCTTAGTTTTTTTATGACAAGCCTCAGGAGGTAGAGGATCTTCAATAAATTCATCATTTCTTTGAAGGCGTTGCACGCCCGCAATATATTCCCCACATAAAAATTCCCTTAAATTGTCTAAGTAAGTACTATTGATGTCTTCCTCACAATTTGAATTTGGAGAATGACAACTCATAAAATTATTTACCAATAAAGTTTTAAATGATGATATAAAATGTGATACATCAGGGTTGGTATTTCTTGCACCATGACCTCGTATATAACTGAAAAAATTCTTTAAAGGGTCTTTACGTTAATCTCTAAAATTAAAGAAAAAAAAATCTATCTACCACGTTTTCACGAAATAATGGATTATACTTATATACAACTAAAATCCGCACTACTTACTTTATTGCAAAGAATATGTATCTTTATTAAACTTAAAACACACAGAAATCACAGAATATCTACTAGTTCTAAAACACAGCGAAAAATCAACATATATAAAATCACAAACACGTTAGATGCACAGCACACAAAACACACATAACACATAGGGAGAGGACAGCAGCAGAGGGCCATAGAGAAACTAAAATTAGTTTTCTCTATGCAGAGGGCAGAGGGCGTGTTCCGTGCTCGAGGGGTTTAGTTTGTATAAAGTATAAAACTTTGTACTAACAAATACTCTTAAACAACACAACGATTTAAAACACGTACTATGTGTATTATGGATATTTAGTTATTATTATTATTATTATTAACAGGCCCGACCTAAGCCAAGATGATCGGATGCTACTCAACGAGGCGCATAGTCGTTTAATGGATGTTGAAGTTCCACTTGATGAGTTCTATTCATCACAGCCGCCACCTCTGCTACCACTCCCACCAACGGCAGAGTTGATGCGGTTAAATGGGTCTGCATCATACAACTTTATAATAACAGCTTTTTATGATGGGGATATATTAATTGCACCTATATTGTATTTATACTGTATTTGTAAATAAAACATGAATTATGTTCCTGTCAATATTTGTCATCTATTTTTATTTTATAAGACCACACACATATTTCCTTTAATAATATTTTGTTAAAAACAATAAACATGTTTTGTACATAAAATAATCAACAACCACAAGTTACAAGATAACAAAACATATAAAAGAGAAAATCTAAATTGTAATAAACAGAGATGTTCCATGAGTTGAAGAATAAACAACTAATAATCGAACTAGTATTCTTTTATTTTTCATTACGAAAAAGTCTACAAAGTTAATTGGTGCAGTCGGTAGGATAGTGCCCTTTTGGTTACTGTACAGTGCATCGAGTCACCCATTGAGAAAATCCTGTAACAAACAAGAAATCCAGTGGACAACACCAAAAAGTCAATTTTAATTGTTGAGGCACATCCAAAAACAAGCTACGTAGACGAAGAAGAATAAACTGTAAGTTATTCAGCTCCTTTATCCTTCCTTAAAACCTGTGGAACGTTTCTCTATTGATTGAAAGTCACTCAAAGAAACCCTTTGTGATAAATTCTCTCAATTCAGCTTATCGAAGACATTACATTTAAAACTTATTAATTAGTTTTCCAGTCTATTGAAGACATTAACTATTAAAAACATTAGGTTTAATTTTTGTTTCTCATTTTTTTTCTCTCAAGCAACACTATTGATTAATTCTTGGTTTCATGTCATTTAATGACCTGCTCGAAAGTTTAGAAGAAGCCATCAGCTCTCCTAGCTTAAGTCGTGAACCGGAACTAGAAAATACTAATCAAACACCTGTTCAAACCCAACTAAGACCTTCAGTACTAAACATGACTCAAACCAATAACCAACTCTTGCGCATGTATATTGAGGCGATCAGACCTTTTGATGGAGATTTTTTCGCTTTAAATGACTTTATCAACGGTTGTGATGAATTGATAAAACATTTTGCTAAAACTGGAACCATACCAGAAATTAATAGTTTAAATTCATTTATACTCCAAAAACTTATTCATTACTCAATTTTGGGATCCCCGTTCATTGACTAATCTAGAATATGATCTTAGACAAATCACAAAAAGAGCTAATGAATCATTGTTAGAATTAGGAACGAGAATCCAAAATCTACAAAGTCTCTTACTAACTAAATTAGGACAATCTGATAAACACGAAACTGAAAAACTGGTCTATAGTAAGATATACCAACAATTAGCACTAGATACTTACACGCACAATCTACTACAAAACCTCCAAATCATGATACGTCTATCACATTTTACTACCTTAGAAGACGCCATAAACCTCGTCTCACAAGAAGAACAATTTACAAAAAACTCACATTTCAAAGAACAAACGTCATCATTTAGATCACTCCCAAAAGAATTTGCACCTTCTAATAATTTTCAAAAAACCCAATTTCCAGTAAGACCAATTACACAATCACATCCAAATTTTAACCAAAGATTTCCTACTAACCAACAAGTATTCGAGAAAACATCCCAAACAAATGTCTTTAAACCCCAAAATCAAAATAATCAAAAATACCAACCAACAGCAATGTCTGGTGTCTCAATACAACCAAAATTTCAAAGAACTAACACTCAAGTTCAAAAGTATAACTACAAACCCCAACAAAAAACAAATAGTCAAGTAAGACGTGATTTTCCATGGTTCCAACCAAACGAAACTCCCAATTTTCTCCCAAGAACTATATAATACAGAATTGGATCCCTCACGCTCTCTCAACTACTACTAATCCTGAAATACCCCCAGAAGAATACGCAGAAATGGAAGCCATAAATGCCGAATACGATGAAGACTTAGAATTAGATATCCTTGAACCTAAACCCGTAAATTTTTAGAACTAGCCTGGGAAAATTCTATTGAATTCAACTCAGTTATCACACCTTGCAGTTTACCCTATATTCGACCTTATATAATCCAACACTTTTATCCGGATTGTATTTATACCGACGTGACAAGAATAAGGACATGCCATGGACAAACAGACATACAATTCAAAGCCGAAATACCTGCTTTTGAAGAATTCAATATAGATACAACACTAAACGTATTAGTGTATGATGTTCATGATTTTTATGATGGATTAATTGGATTCGAAGACCTATCCAGATTTAATTTTAAGTTGATTTTGCAATCACATTTTGCATAACAATGTGACAAACATTCCCTATTACTTACGAACACCTGACGAACATTCAAAAACGTACGATATTAACCCTCATGAAATATTAGTCAAAGAAATTCCAGTAAACATATCAAATGGTGAAATCTTAATCTCTGCACTTTCAAATGGTCTAATTAATATTCCTGACACAGTCACTACAGCAAAGAATGGATTAGCTATTGTCAAACTACATAACTTCTCGGAACAAGCAACACAAGCACATTTCGACCAACCACTAAACGTCCTGCCATTCAAAGATTTAGAATCATTTACTCCCTATATTCGCCCTCTCGAAAAAACTAGACATCAAATCAATTTCAATAATATAATCCGTTCCAATCATCTTAATTCAGAAGAAAGATCTCTACTATTCTCGCTGTTAAAAAAACATCCCAACGTCCTATATTTCCCAGAAGATAAGCTTGGTTTCACCAACCAAGTAAAACATGAAATAAAAACTCGCGATGATAACCCAATCTTTACAAAGTCTTATAGGTATCCATATATCCATAAACAAGAGGTTCAAAAACAAATTACCAAAATGTTAGAAGATGGCATTATTCGCCCCTCAAACTCTCCATGGTCCTCTCCTATATGGCTCGTCCCAAAGAAACTAGATGCTAGTGGCCAACTCAAATGGCGTATTGTGGTAGATTACAGAAAGGTTAATGAAAAAACTATCACTGATAGATACCCACTCCCTAACATTACTGATATACTAGATAAATTAGGACGTTGTAATTATTTCACAACTATTGACCTCGCATCAGGTTTTCATCAAATAGAAATGCACCCTAATTCTATAGGAAAAACCGCTTTCAATGTTGAAAACGGACATTATGAATATCTTAGAATGCCCTTTGGACTCAAAAACACACCTCAACTTTTCAACGCATAATGGATAACGTCCTTAAAGAACTCCAAAATGTTATATGTCTAGTTTACATGGATGACAATAATTTTCTCTACATCTCTCCAAGAACATATTCAAAATCTAGACCTAGTCTTTAGAGCCCTTGAAAATTCTACCTTAAAAATTCAATTGGACAAATCCGAATTTTTATGCAAAACAGTCGAATTCCTAGGACACATGATCACCCCCGAAGGTGTAAAACCCAATCCAAAAACAATCGAAGCCATAAAAAACTTTCCATTACCTAAAACAGCGAAAGAGATTAAATCTTTCCTTGGACTTTTAGGGTATTATATGAAATTCATTCCAAATTTTGCACAAATAACTAAACCAATGACTAACTGTCTAAAAAAATATAACAAAATTATAATTTTAGACGAATATAGAAATTGCTTTCACACCTGTAAAACATTACTCTTAAATGAACCCGTTCTTGCATACCCCGACTTCTCGAAACCTTTCACCCTTGAATGCAATGCTAGCAAATACGCTATAGGTTCAGTATTATCTCAAGATGGACATCCAATTTCCTATTATTCTAGAACTTTAAACACTGGAGAAATTAACTATTCTACAATTGGAAAAGAATTATTAAGTTGTGTAGACAGTTGCAAATTCTATCGCCCATACCTTTTTGGAAATCATTTTACAATTATGACGGATCACCAATCTCTTCAATGGTTATTTAATCTAAAAAACCCTAACTCTAGAGTAATACGTTGGAGACTTAGATTAGATGAATATGATTACGAAATCAAATACAAAAAAGGAAAACATAATACCAATGCCGATTGTCTCTCACGACCACCTATAGCAAATGAAATTAATGCCATCGAAGATACTGATTCAATATTAGTAAATCCTTCAGATTTATAATCAATTCTAGACCTTCTACTAGAACCTGACCAAAACGTAGCACAAAAATTAATAGATAACATAGATGAAAATACATTCCTAAACAATACAATACACACTTCCCTCTCAAATTCCACGTTCACTATGCCTTATGCCAAGTCCTGTTTAAATATGTATAAATATCAATATGTGATAAAAGAAAGCGACACCGCAGTAGTCAATTCTCATTTTCTCAACCCCATTCAAAAATTATGATCGACACATAATCATATTAAAATCTAGAAGTTCTGATGAAGAAGTATTCCACTTTTTGAAACAATTCTTAGTACTAGGAAAAAACGCACAACTCTGTTTTAAATTCCAAGACGAAACTATCGGAAGAAAAATAATTAGAATCTTCCAGAGATTTTTAAAAACGTATAAACATCTATCGTGTATCATTTCTAATAACCTGTTGGAAGACGTTAATAACGAAATTGAACAACAAAGAATCATAAAACATATGCATGAAGCCCAAACAATCCATCGTGGATGGAAAACGGTTGAAAAATTAATATTAAGGCAACATTATTGGCCAAACCTCAGAAAAACCGTAGAGGAATATATTCAGAATTGTAAAACTTGTAAATACGATAGACACCCACAAAAACTTAAATATCAACACGTACCTGTCCCACAAAAACCTCTGGACATGATACACATGGACCTATTTTTCTTTCAAAATAAAATCTTCCTTACAGTATTCGACCAATTCTCAAAATTATGACAAATGTATCCATTAAACTCAAAAACAGGCATAGAAGTCCAAAAAGGACTACTTACATTCATCCAACATTATGAAAAACCCTACAAAATTATCTGCGATCACGTGTCGGAATTTAATAATACCATGATAAAGGACTATTGCGAACTTCATAAAATCTGATTACACTTCACCAGCATAGACAGTCATACATCAAATAGTCCTATTGAACGCTTCACTCCTCATTAATAGATAGTTTGCGATGCTTAATACAAGAAAAACCGAATTTCCCACTAGACTATTTATCAAAACTCGCAATTATTGGCTATAATGAATCAATACACTCCTTGACAAAGCATACACCCTTCGAAATTACATTCGGTCATCTAAACAAACTTCCGCCTTTTGACATATCGGAATAAATATTTACTAGTGAATATATACAAGAACATAGACTTAACTCAAAAATTATACGAACATATAGGAATAAACCAAGTATTGGATAAAGAAAAAATAATAAATAAAGCAATTGAAAAACGCATACAACCCCCTGATTACAAATACGGAGAAACCATTTACATAAGAAATTCACATGCTAATCGCTCTAAAGCAGCACCCAAATTCTTTTCTGATATTGTATTATTAGACAATGAACCTTCAGTTCTTACAAATAAAGGACAATTCACAAAAAATCAAATTCGAAAGACTAATCTTATAAATAAATAAAGATTCACAACAAGACACTGATTCAGACTCAGATAATGAACCACTATCACAAATAAAACAAAAACTATTAACAAAAAATTAAAACAAAACCAAGCAAATCTTCCTATTACTGACGACAATATTCCTGCTATTACAATTTTCAAGAACTGATCCTAACCTTTTGTTACAGGTTAATGAAAAATGCATCACCTATTCCAATATAAAACCTGAATCAGTGTCTTGTTGTAAATCTTTATTTATTTCAAGTTTAGTCTTTCGAATTTGATTTTTTGTGAATTGTCCTTTATTTGTAAGAACTGAAGGTCCATTGTCTGATAATACTATAGCAGAAAAGAATTTGGGTGCTGCTTTAGAGCGATTAGCATGTGAATTTCGTATGTAAATGGTTTCTCCGTATTTGTAATCAGGGGGTTGTATGCGTTTTTCAATTGCTTTATTTATTATTTTTTCTTTATCCAATACTTGGTTTATTCCTATTTGTTCGTATAATTTTTGAGTTAAATCTTTATGTTCTGGTATATATTCACTAGTAAATATTTATTCCGATATGTCAAAAGGCGGAAGTTTGTTTAGATGACCTCATCTATTCTGACTTTGAAGCGATGCTAGAACCCCTCTCCGAACCTAGTAATATCAAAAACATAAAGCATTTAGTGCCGGTTATTATTTCAAATATTCTTATAATGACAGTTTATCCTTTTGTAAAAGCTATCGCGGTGTTGATTGTATCCAGTGGTTCTCCAGTGAACTTAACGTCATTTCAAAATGTATTGATTTAAAATTAACTACAGTCGCTCCTATGGATTTGTTGGCGCAAGCGCAGGAGTTTGAATTTCAGGTATCCACGCATTGCCATATTTGCGAGAAACCATTTACAGCAGATAATCATAAGGTTAGGGATCACTGGCACTTTACGGGCATATACAGAGGGCCTACAATTATTAAATTGTAACCTGAATTTTAAAGATTCTGGAAAGGATCTTCTTTTATTGTACCCGGAATATATTTATGTGAACAGAAAACAATACCATTCTATTAATACTCAGCTGGTGAGTTAATAGTTACAAACATACATACTCACTGTTTTAGATTATAGCATTATTCTTTGTAGATTTTCTAGGGAAAGCTGTCAATGGGAAAGCTGTTTTTTGTCTTGTATGGTGTTCATGTCTGTAGTTGTTTTTCTATTAGCTTTGTCAAGTATACAAATACATCGTGTACAAATTAAAAATGGAAAAACAGGTACAAACTTAACATTAATTTTATTAATTTTAAGTTTATAAATCTCTGGTTTTACCACTTTTTAATTTGTGTTATTACATTGTAGCCCTGAAGAACTTAAATGGTTACAAATAAATATTTATGAAAAAAGAAATGATTATTATCCATTGACAGCATCCCCACAAAAATTAAAAAGAAAATTCAATCATTAGTCATAAGGAAATTAAAAATCATTCTGTTATAAATATAATTTTTAGATTTGTGATTCCGACTTAAGAATCCTTAATGTAAATGCCAGATATCCAGGGAGATTCCTTCATTTGGAACAATAGCCGTGTTAAAACTGTAATGGAAAACATATATAGGGGATATGAGGTTTTTATTTATTAGGTGAGTCGCTTGAGGTTTTATTTTTGCCTTTAATTTAATTCACTTATAACTATTGAAGTGGCTTTTAAGCACACTTACTAATAATTTATAATGTTTTATTTTAATTTTTTAGGTGATAGTGGATATGCTTTACGACCATGGCTCCTTACACCACTAGAAAATAAGCCCGATCAAGATACCCCAGAGGGTAGATATAACATTGCACATAAGTCTTCGAGAGCAGCCATAGAAAGGTGCAACGGAGTATTAAAAATGAGATTTAGATGTTTATTAAAACACAGAGTGCTTCATTACACTCCTGAATGGCATCTAAAATAATTAACGCATGTATAGTTCTACATAACATTTGCATTGAAAACAATCTTCCTGATCCTGAACCGGAAGAAGGTGATAAAGATATATATTTTGGAATGTATGAAAATCTCTATAATCTTAATACGGAAGATAATATTCCTAATCCCGCTATTCGAGCAAGAATAAATGTCGATTTAGAATAAGGAAGTGCTCTGCGGCGAAGATTAATTGCAATCATTTCAATTAGAATTTGTTTAAGACCATAAGTTATAAAATAATATTATAAATGTATTCTATGAATAAAATTATTTATTTGATAATTCAAACTTCATTTAATGTAATTGAGCAATCCATCATAAGATATAAAAATGTTTGACAGAAATAAAAATATTGAAACATGAAACACAAATATTTATATAACGCTTGAGAATGCATGAAAAGCAATACTTAATGAGTTACTGGCGGAGACGTCTACGTTTTTGTACATTTCTGCGTTTGCCAGCAATTACTTTTAAAGCGGAAGCAATTCTTTGTAGAGCATTGGCGTGGACTTTAGTAACTTTAATTTTGTCTTTGTAATATTGCTCTAAGATACTATTGCGATGAGTACATTCTGCACTCAAATTTTCTGTTGAAGTAACTGTTGAGTAACCTCTTCTGCGCCACACTTCTCCTGTCCTTTGTTGCAGAGTTATGATTCTTTTTTGGAGTTACCTCTGATGCAGTGTGTGATTTTGGTGTATCCTTATTCATGCTACCATTTTCTACAGATTTTTTTACATCACTGTTGGTTTCTAAAGGGATAACCATTTCACTGTTATCTGTATCTCGGTTTTCTCCCATCATTTCAAATAAAATTATGTTGTCCTCAGTAATCACTTTTGTTTTTTCACATTCTAATCCAGAATCCTTTTCTACAAACATTTCAATGTTCTCCGCAACTGACTCCTCAATTTGTTCATGGCCGGTTGTTGATGTTGGGACAAATTAATTTGAGCACATTGACTTCCCAACTAAATAGTTTATGATCAGAAGGAAGTGGCCGTCCACCTCCTGTACTTTCTGAATGTCTCTTTTCATTTGAAATTTTCTTCTTTGTTTTAGTCCTTATATCTTGCCAAGCCTGTCAAAATATTATAACTGTTTTAAATTCTACCCTTACACAACGACATCATTTATTTACCTTTCTCCACTGTTGGCAATTTTTTTTGACCCTGGTATAGCGTTTAGCAAATCGGTAACTTCTTGCCATAGCTTTTGTGCTGCTTTAAAAGTAAAACTTGATGTAAACTTGCCTTTCATTAGGACTGGATGGGCTCTCATAAATTCAATAAGGACAAGCCTTTATTCCGGAGAGTACCCAGTACACCTTTGTCCACTTTCTTCTTCACACGACATTTCGCGTGAAGGCTAGTAAATACACTTATACTAATTCAGTTAGACTTAAAACTGCAATTATATATAAATACCGTCTTTTGAACCGGGTAATCTATGCTTCTGAATGTCAACCACGTCAACTGTCAAATGCTATGTGTAATTTAAGAGTTTACATTACGCGTGAAGTTAAAAGTGATAAACATTAACAACTCAATATCCCTAGAAACGTGTTGTTCTATCTGCGACGTCCACATATTTTGCGCGTCGCACATGACTGGTTCCAGAACATGGGTTCATAAGCAAAATCAGATCGTGCACGATCCACAAAACGATTCATCGCACACGATGAGGTTCGCATGCGAAAAGTAGTCGTTTTAACGTGCGACTTGGAGAATAGGGCCCCAAGATTAGATTCGTCAGTTAATGTGACGTGTATATAAAAGTCCTCGAACTTAGTATTAAATAAATTTAAAGTAAATTTATAAATATGTCTGCCGATACACGTTACTTATCGAAAGAACTTATAACAGAATTTATTAACATTTACCAAAGTTATCCATGTTTGTGGCAAATGAAAAATCTAAGAGTAGCAACGAGGCGCTGTTCTGGAGAGATTGATTCTCGCATTATCGTATCTTTCTTTTTTAAATATACTTCCACCATACTTAACAAATGTCTGAAAGTATTATTATCCATCTTTAAATAGTTACGGAAATCATCTGACTCGTCTTGTTGAAGTTCTTTTAAGAGTAACATATGACTCAGTTCATCTCTACGAGAAATCCACTTTTTTACCCACTTGCTCCGATTTTTTTATTTTTGTTTATTGACAATATATACATACGCCATAGCACAAGGGCCATACGTGGGGCGCCTTCTAGAATTGTTATACATTTCTAAAGCACACTACTAAGCACAGACAAACGCAGAGTTGATTAAACCCACTGATTAAAACTTTCAGGAATCCCAAAAGATCGCGAGCCAGCCCGAAACTGATATAAAACGTTGATTTTGTCCCATTAACGAGACGATTTAATCAGGCAATGACGAGAGTTTTGGTACCTGCCGAGCCTAATTCGCCGACAAAATCCGGATGGACCAAATCGGTTCAACTTATATGTTGATGTATGGGGTACTATTAAACTCGTAGTACGTGTGTTATTTCTAAAGTTGTGCCAATATTCGCTAGTATATCTAAAGGCGCCGTTTACAGGTATACCCGGAAACAATTCCCGTATCAGACCATGATGGTTCGCTCTTTGGGTACAATCGTCTATTTCTGTATAAAAATGATCATCATAAAATATGTAAGACTTTCCAGAGTACGTACTAAAAGCACAGTTAATCCTTTTATTAAAATGGATTTCTATGAAATGAACATCTATGGATTTTAAGTTTCCTTATGAATATGTTACAGCAATTATAGGAAACCTTACTACATAAAAACTGACAAGTTCAAATATTTACATTATGTCTCCATTACTTTTTTGATAAAGATGTATTTTCCAGTTGATAGGTATTGACCCTATATAATCTGTAACTCGAACAGGTTTGTTGTGAAATGAGTTTTCATCCAACTGCAAAATCCAGACCTGTTTATAAAAAATGTAGTGATGTCCATTAGAAGTTATCAGCATATTGTCTGGTAATATTCTATATAAGTGAGGCTGCTGTTGTTGGACTCCTGACGACGGTGTCGTAGAATTCACGTTTTACCAACAAGCTGTTTCCAACAAGTAACGCCTATGAATGAAATCCAAAAAGTTAAATTCGCGGATATTTTTCGAACATCTCATTTAAACAAAGAAGAAAAACAGCAAATTGTTGACCTTTGTTATAAATTTAAATATTGTTTTTACAACGAAAACTGCGATTAAGTTTTACTAAGCAGGTCAAACACAGCATACGAACCGTTGATAATGAACCAATGTTTACTAAGTCCTTCAGATATCCAAAAAACATGCAAAAGGAAATTCAAAAACAAATATTGCATGTCCAGTTTCTGTCAATTTTGGGGTAAAGGTATAGTTTGAATCTACTAGGGAAGATCTATAGTCTACGCAAATATTGTAATACGCAATACGCTAAAATGACGAGTAAGATGGGAATTAGTATTTGACTTATATTGTAAAACCACAGGTCAATAAGGTATGTCTGTGCACACTTATAGCATCTGACGAATTCCTGAAGTTAAAAAAAGAATTCGGAAAAGACAAGCAGAACCAGATACATGAAAGAAAAATGAAAAAAGAAAAAAGAATGTATGGTAAGAGCTATAAAACCAGAAAAAATATTATTATACCGGAAAAAATACCGAGCTACATCAATTGCTCAAGGAGCAGATTCAAATGCTTCGATAAGATATCTTTGGAAAGACTGCAAATTTTGCATCAAGAGTATTGGAGACTTGCTGATGCCGATCGCCAAAAAGGACGCTTGTGCTCATTGGTCACAGAAAATAGCATTCAACGTCACAGGAAACGAAACCCTGAAAGTAAAATCACAAAAACTAAATCACGTGTGTATTCACTACCTGATGAAAAGGGCGGTAATGTGCGAGTTTGCTTAAAATTTTTGTGTGCAACTTTTAGCATAAGTTTTCAAATCATTGACCTAGTATTGAAAAACTTGGCCAATATTACATCCAAAGAAGCAACAAATCATGTTAAAAAACACAGACAGTTTTCCTCGTATGGAAACTCACTACAGTCGGCGTGATACAAAAAAATTTTATTTGTCAGCTGATATAAATATTTGTATTATGTATCGTTTGTATGTTGAAATATATTGTACAAATGAAAAAATCACACCGGTTTCTATTAATGTTTACCGAAAAATATTTAATAGTTATGATCCACAATTGTCGTTCCATGTCCCTAAAAAGGATCAATGTTCCACATGTAATCTGTATTATAGCGCTACAGACAAAACCGATTTGGAAGAAAACTGGCAACTGCACAAAAAGAGGGAAAAAGAAGCAATGGAGATGAAAGCTGCGGATAAAAGAAGATCATTAGACGATACAAGCTACCGAGCTATTTCTTTTGATCTAGAAGCTATTCTTGCCGTCCCCTTTTCCGCTAATTCTCAAATTTATTACAAGCGCAAACTCTCGGTCTTTATTTTCACTATATTTGATTCTTTTAACCACAGTGGTAATTGTTTCTTTTGGGTTGAAACTCATGGATCTAAAGGCGCTTCAGAAATCGGCACATGTCTATTAAGTATTTGTACAATTTACCTCAGACTGTATTTCATGTTTCTGGTTTTTCTGGTACTTGAGGAGGGCCAAATCGGAATCAATTTGTTACCGCTGCGATGTTGTATGCTATCAATAAAATTGAACACTTTGTGTTCAGTTCAAAACAGTGGCGGCTCGTGGCCGAAACTGTTGGGGGTTCACAAAATCAAAAACAAATCGATTTTAATTATAATTTTATCTACGTATCTATAAAAACTTTATTATTGTGTACAGTGCTTAAACGTAAAGTCCATTCTTCTGCTCTTGTTTGCAGCAAATTTGTCAATAACAGCTGCGTTGAAGTTCGGCATATCTTCTATAAGTTTTTTCTCAATAGATAACATTGCCAAAGCCGTCAGCCTTTCTTGGTTCATAGAACTTCGTAAAAAAGTTTTTATGCGCTTTAATGTTGAGAAATTTCTTTCCGCTTCAGCCGTAGTCATTGGAATAGTAATAATTATTTGTAAAAGAGTAAAGGTAGCAGAAAATATGTTTTGAAGATTATTATCTATTATGAATTTTAAAAGGTTAATTGCACCACACATATTTCTAAAATCAGGTCTTCTGTAAATTAGTTCTAATTCGGTTTGTAGACGAAGTTCATCTAAAAATGGATATGCCTCTACTGTTGCTTTTAAATGTTGCAATGGAAAATTCTTCTCGAATTGTGGAAATTTGTGTGAATCAAAAAGTAAAGCTGCATTCAAATGTTTAGTAAAAGAGAACCTTTCTTTTACATGTGTAATTATAACATCACAAACTTCCTTGGCTGCAACAATTTTTGAAGTATACGAATCTTCATTTACACGGCGCCGCTTGGTTTGAGTAGTAATATTAGTATATTCAGAAAGTTCATTTTCAATTGTTGGTAGATTATCTCTTTCTTTTTGAATACAGTCTTCAAAACATGTTATGGCTGTGTGTATTTTTACTGGATCTGTCTGCGTTGTTTGTAGTTGATTATACAAAATATCAGCATGCGGCAATATCCGATGAAATACTGTTAACCAGAAAACAAATTTTAAATTCTGCAACATACGGCAAATAGCGGTCGCTTGATTGATTGCCACAGTTTGTTTTGAAGTCGATTCTATTTTTTCCATACATTCTATCAACAATTCACGATGTTCATATACTGTGCTTATGGTTCTGCTTTTAAAATTCCATCTTGTAGCAGAAGACCGTGGAACTCTTTGGCCAACAATTTCATCCAAAATAGCTATCCGTTGTGGGGAATGAGAAAAAAAATTTGCAATTTCACTTAAATTTGCAAAAAATACACGTACTTCCTGATTCTGACTTGTTGCTTGGGATAAAATTAAGTTTAGCTGATGGGCGTAGCAATGAACATAAAAGGCATATTTGTATTCATTTTTAATAATAGTTTGAACACCTGAATGACATCCACTCATTACACTTGCGCCGTCGTAACTTTGTGAAATAAGTTTTTCTGGTTTATCTATTACTTGCTTTAAAATTGTTTTTATACACTCTGATAGACTAACCGCATTATGATCCGGGGGAATAGTAAAACACCAAAAACGTTCAACTGGTGTGCCGTCTGGTAGAATATACCTAAACACTACAGTCATCTGAAAATCACTTGCTACATCGGTTGTTTCATCTGCCATAACAGCGACATATGCAGCTTTCGAAATTTCTTCCTTGATAAGGTCTTGGGCCACTTGTAACATGCAATCTAACAACTCATTTTGAATTATTTTTGAAATTCCTTTGAAAACAGTAGATTTTTCAAAATGATCTTTCAAAGCTACGTCTAATTCGGCACTAAAATTTATCAAACCTCTGAATATTCCGGGATTTAATGAATTGTCTCTTTCGTCGTGGCCTCGAAGAGCTAATTCAAAAGCACCACAAAATTTTATACAGTCAATAATTTTTGAAAGTACGTATCGATTTTTCCTTACTTGTTCGTTTTGTTGTTGAATACTGCGTCTGTATGCACTGTCTAACTGCTGTCGAATGTCTATTTTTCCCAGCAATTTCAATTCTAATTGTGCATTAATATGAGCTTGGGTATTTTCGTGTTTTTTTATTTTTTGTGCCAAATGACCCAGGTCTGTTATTCCAGTTTTTGTCCAGGATGGTTCTGCAATACCGCGACCGAATAACAAGCAAGGAAAGCAAAACAAGCGATTGGTTGTACTGCACCCACAAATCCAATCATTTTCCTCATATATTTCCATTTTAAATTTTCTATTAAAGTCTCTAGATTTGCACTTAGTCGTCTGAGTCAAGTTAATTTCTGGTTTAGGTTTGCCCGCATTTTTCACTTCAATTTTTTGCTCATAACTCAGAGAGTTAAAATTCAGTCTTAAATATTCCACAGTAAAATTGTTTATATTCATAGTTAGTTTAGTATTTATTTTTGTAATTAACGTAACGATTGTATCGCAACATAAAAAATGCAACCAGAAACCGAAATAATTCACTTCACAAGCACAATAAATAGCTAATGACAATAAACTAAAAGAATAATCTGTAAATGAGCACACCAAATGTGAGCGGGATTTCAAGCGAAATCTTCCGTATCCCCCACCTCCCGCTATGATAGAGAAGCATACGCATTCGACGTAAGCCCCACCCATTTGAACGCACATGCCATACATTGTCGCCAAGGCAACTCTGGACGCTGACACGGCACACGGCTGACGCGCTAGCACTCGAATTTCGAATTTCAATTGTAAATCAAGATCAGATAAAGAGTTAGGGACTTCATAATCATAATATATCTCATCATATTTAATATCTATAAGTTAGTAAGTAAATTATTATCTTATTTTTTGTTATTTTATTATTTTCTCAGGGGGTTCACGTGCTCTTGTGCTCTTATGCACGAGCCGCGCCTGGTTCAAAATAACAGATTGTGGATCTAAAGTTTATGGAATCTGGCCATTCCTACCTAGAGGCAGATTCAATACACGCCACTATTGAACAAGCGCGTAAACATTGCAAAATTTTCACAACCGAAGAATGGGGGTTGTTAATAGAAATGGCAAGAAAAAAACCCCGCCCCTATCAGATCAATAAGATTTCTTTTTCAGATTTATCTGACTTACAGGAACTGACGGCACTTGTAATGCAAAACCAACACCAAAGTCAATACCTTAAAGGAACAAATCAAATGGCTTCATATTAAATGGCTAAGATTTGATAAATCTAAACCATTTATCATTCAATATAAATATTCATTGGCTGATAATGAATTTTTAGAACTTGATGTTTTGCAAGGGAAAAGAATAAAGAAACTTATATCTTGGAAAACCCTGGATTTATCACAAAAATATGAGCAAAGATTGCCAATTTCAGAGGCAGAAAAAAAAGATTTACTTTATTTGCTTGGTAAGCAAATTATTCCCATTTCATACAAAAGTTACTTTCAAAATTTACCTAGTTCAAAGTAAGCAAGAAAGATCTTGTTCCATATTATTGTACAACCCCTCAAGACGTCACCGAGGAAGAGGATTAAAATCTAGCTAATACGAAAAGTTTAGATTCTACATTTGATTTGTTTTTTCTTTTTAATAAAAACTTGAAAATTATAATAATTATGATTTATATTTTTTTTATTAAAGCCCATATGTTGCATGTCCACTCAAGGAAATTTGCAATATTGCAAGTCCATGCAAATTTCCAATTATAACGATTTTTATTAAGAATGATAATAACAATTTATAATTGCACATATATTTGTATTACAGATATCTAAGCATACTTAAAAAAATGCCTAATATTTTCTTAATTTATCACGAAATTTACTTGAATGCGAAAGAAAATCTATTTTTCGCATTTCTGCAAAATTTATAGAATCGGACATATAATATTTGCGCTTTAAACCATCGAAATATCCTCTGCCCAAGATCGAGGAAATCCTTGACAGTAGTATAGCTGGCGGGGTTCTGTGACACTTCGATGGCATGTCCATCCGAAGGTGTCCAAAGATCGAGGGGGTTCTCTCAAGGTCGCCGAAGAGTTCTTGGAATGTATCTGAAGAAGTGGTCGTCAATGACCAGAGGGTGTAGTTCTGGTTTCTGCCGCGCGCCAGATATAGACGTCGCTGTACGCGATATCTAGATGAAGAGATAAGCGGTGGTCTTTTGGTGACATTTTTTTAGCCTGAAGAAGTGGTCGACATTGACCAGAAGGTTCGCGAAGAGCGGATTTTTACCTGTTAGCCTGGCCTGTTGGTGACACATGGTTACCTTTGCTTACCTGTTAGTTTAGCCTGAAGGTGTCTGTACCTGTTGGTGACACATGATGGAAGTGATGATGCATTTTTGTGGTATTTTCAAGTAATCTTCTACAATTTGTGCATCAACATGATGATAACCTTTTGCCCTTGTTCGGCGTAATTGATAAGGATGTGTGTAATTTCGTAAACATTAGCAGATAATTATTGATCTCTGACTTTGTTATTTTATTAGGTTTTAATGGCGTAATTGATTTAAATAAGATGTAACTTCTTTCGTTGTAAAAACAGGTTCAGATTATTTAAATTATAAAATGTTCAAGATTTAAGATCTGTTATTGAGTATGGAAAGATTCTATAATTTACTTTGGATCGATTGTATATGGGGGGTTTTTCATGAAAATGGAGAATATTTAATATCATGATCGTTTCACAAGAGGATTGTAGAAATTCTTTAGAAAATAATTATATAGTGGACTAAAGGAGTTGGATCTTAAGTCACATTTTTACACACACACACACACACACACTTTCCTTTTATTTCTAATGAAGAGGAGGAGGAGGAACTGGATGCAGATGATACCTGTTAGTTTAGATGAATGTTATATACTTATTTTATTGTTAAAATAAAAAAAGATGTAGAAATTTATTTTTAAGTTTTATTTGTAGTATACATTAGTTTTCAAGCAGATATCTAAAAAACAGTTCTGCTTTAAAGAGGTGTTTTGCTATTCCAAAATTTTAAAATAGTATAATAGATTTCTATTTATTTTTGCGTTTGTCCTCATTCTTCTTCTTCAAGCAGATATTTATCTAGTATATTATCTAGTAATGAAAATAACAGTTCTGCTTTTTCAATAGGTGTTTTGCTATACAAAATTTCAAATGGTGTAATAGATTTCTCTTTATTTTTTGCTGTTGTCTTCATTCTATCTCCTAGAGCTCTTTTTGTTGTTGTTGTGGGAGAAATTCTACGCTGTTTTTTTGTTTTCACTTCTGATGATGATGATGATGATGTTGATGGATCTGGTAATGAAGATGTTGACATCGATGTTGCTTTATTATCCAGATGTCTTTTTCTTGTTGCAGGGTTTGTGTTGTTGTTGTTGTTGTTGGCGGTAGTGGAAGAGGAGTCCATCTGGAAATTAATTAAAACAAAATGGGGAGTTTTATATGTAGATTTTTAATATGTAGATTTTTAAATATTTTCAATGTTAAAACCCCAAGGGAGTGTATCTGTGTAGATGTAATTAACGATTCGTTTATCATCATAGGGACTTAGTGCTACTTTCTTAGTTTCAATTGTAAATACTTCATGTTTTTCTGATTGAATTAAATTCTGATTACAATTTAATGTAATATTATTAAACAGACATTGATAATAATCACTAAATGATATCTTTTTTAAAACTGCACTTGTAATACCTTTTGCTTTCTTTTCAATTTTTTCTTCTTCTTCGCTCTCACGTTTCTTTATAGAATACATTTTCGAACGCAATCCTACAAATTCTAAAAGAATTTTACCATTGCATTCATCCTTCATTAGGCCTAAAACTTTACCATTTTTTAATGGTATTTGATATACATTATCTGGTGGATAGTCTGATGTATCAAATTTATGAATATCCTGTTTGATATATTCATAAATATCATCAACAAAGAAATGATATATGAGGGAATCCGTATCTGTGTACAGTAGCTTAGCTTTGTCACTAAATTTATTTTTTATATAATTGTAATGAAAATCGTACACAATTGTTTTGGAAATATCTAATATTGTAAAGCCTACGTATATTGGTTTATTAAATGTAACATTGAGTCGTGACATTTCAATTATAACCATATCTTTATCGAAAATTGTAGCACTATGAAAATTTGGTTTTGAAATATAATAATTTGCACCATATCTACCTGACCATTTAGTTACTAACTTTATATCCTTATATTTTCGCACATTTTCCATTGTTTTTCCAAAGACTGCATTGTTCATTAATTTATAAAAGTTTTTTTCAAAATTATTTTTACTCAATTTTCTATGATTTGTATTTAAATCGATATAAGATTTCATCCAACAGCTTTGTTTAAATTTTAAAATTCTATAGATTTTGCCCACTTTTAATCCCAAGACAACGGCTTGTTTTAAATTATGATAATGAATAATGTATCTCTTTTTATCAAACAATGTGGTTAATAGTTTTACATTTCCAGACTTTGATGTTGGTGGTGCTAAATGTTCAGGTAAAAGAGGTAGATCTTTATGGTTTTTATGTAGATCTTTAGGATAATGTATATCAATTTCAAAAATATATCCAAATTCATAATCATCTGGAATTTCCAGAACATTATTTACTGAATATATATCATCTACCCATTCAAAATTACTTTGTGATAAAGGAGAACACATTGCCGAACCATATAAATTATTTACATCAAAGTACATTAGATAAGAAGTAGGCAAATTAGGATCAAACTCTGAAGTATTCATATATTTATTATTTGCTTTACCGTAACGATTAGAACATTGAGAAACACCACCTCTTATTCCTCGTTCGATAAACATTATCATATCAATGTCTGTTAATAATTGCAGTTCAATATTGGTAATTTTTAACATTGCATCGAAAGCTAAACCTGGAGCTGTATAATAATGAAGAGGATCTAGATGATATGTAGATAAGCACACTTCTCGAAAGTTTTCAAAAATATCAGTTAACAGAAACACATCTGTTTTTAGATAAAGTTCAGCATATTGTTGTAAATTTTTTATATCGAACATGTTCCATACTTTACAAGCATGTTCATAATCATTATTGCTAACATGACAATTCTTGAGTTTACTAAAAAAATGTTTCTTATCAGGTAATTGTTCATCCAATAATTTATCCCAATTATCTAGATAGTCATAAGGAAATATACCTTTCCGTTGCAATAATTCAAATTCAATATCATTTCTACAATATTTTTTAGTTATAACTTTATGATCTTTTTCCAAATATGATGCTAATTTATCAAGATCGCTTGCCATAAATCTAAATGAGTCTAGAAATCTAAAATTAATTTTTGTGTTATTTATATATTTTGTAAATGATATGTACCTTTCCTTATTTATAGGAAGTAAATTTAAATTTCCCTTAACTTTTACACTAAGGGCCTTAATTATAAAATGGCTGTCGTAACCACTTAAATTGTGAAAAATTACTGGAATTGTATGACTATCCTGATACTGAAGGTTACAAATATTATGTGCACTTCCTCTATATTTTCCAGAAAGTCCACAATGGTCTCTTACTTTTTTGTCTGTACCTAGAAATGGTTTGGAACAAATATGACAAAATTTAGATGATTGAAATTCTTTTTCCTCCTGATCAGTCATATTTAAGGGAAGCATATTATGGAAAATACTATCAACTTCTAAAGCTATTTTTTCCAATTCTTTAACGAACCATTCAATGCAATCCTTACCTGTATATGTTTGAAATCTTGAAATACTATCATCATAAGAACATTTTATATAGTATGCTATGCTAAATGGAACATGTTTTTGATACCTTTTTTTAGTATTAGTTGCCTTAGGATCATCATATTGTTCTAGTATACTCTCCAGATCACTGTATATGACAAAAGGAACTTTCTCTTTATTTTTAAAATTTCCAAACTTTAAAATGCTTTTATTCTTAGAAGGTAATGTAATTTTAGTCTTGTTTAAATTTTCACAATCTATTAGGTGCTTATCTAAATTATTTTCTGTTTTGAAATGATTTAAACAACGTTCACAAAAGAATTTTCTATTTTTTAAATTAGCCGTTTGGCGACACAACAAACGTGATAAATTTTGAATTAAAGCAAAATGTTTAATCTTAATATTTTTATAATCTGTATTAGAAATATCATTATCATCGTCATCATCATCATTATTATTATAGTTCAAAATAAGTAAGTTTATTCGAGGTTTAAAATTAGTTTTACTCAGACAAAGAGGAACCACATTCTTTTGTTTTTCACCATCCACTGTAAAAATGTTTATTGATAAACTATTCATATTTTAAAATTTTACTAAAATGTGGATATGATGTGGTTCTGTTGGGGTTTCTGTGTGGTGGTGCAGGATGTAAAGCAGCTACAATTGAATAAAGAAAGCAATATTGATCATTATTTTTTATATTTAATATAGATTTAGAATTCCTAATAAACTTTGGTAATTCCACATAACTACATCCTCCATTAATTGGAGAATAATTATTAATATTTATTTTTAAATTTAAAATTTCATATAAACTCCAACCTGAATCTCTT
The DNA here is from genome assembly GCA_963924545.1 of Pogonocherus hispidulus. NCBI lineage: Eukaryota > Metazoa > Arthropoda > Insecta > Coleoptera > Cerambycidae > Pogonocherus > Pogonocherus hispidulus. The sequence continues at coordinate 11,857,460 of OZ004697.1, read as the reverse complement.
TCCTGAAATGATTCCAATTTTGACAAAATTTTATTTTTCACATATTCAATATACCACTCCTTTAAATTTGTGTTATTATCAATTATATGATTTTTCGTATTAAAATGTTTAATATCAGTTTGAAGATTTTGTGGTTGAACAAAATTAGCTGAAAATATAACGTTCACTTTTAATAGTGATTTTTTTAATGCAGTTTTAATTTTATTAGAAAAAATTCTAAATGCTTTTTGAAAAAACACTTTTGGTTCCTTTATATTCAAGTTACTGATGATGCCAGTTTTCAATCTTTTTTCAAAGCATGATTCTAAATCTTGCCAAATTAAATCTCTTTTCCCTAACGTTGAAGACAGCAATGATTTTTTCCCTCTTTTTAAGTTTTCCTTATAGTGTTTCAAAAGACCCCAATTTGATTCTAATTTTGAGAAATTTTTAACACAATCTGATTTATTTTTTATACATTTTTTACACAAATAAGCAATTCTGTTTAAAATTTTAATCAATCTACAATACTCCTCTTTTGTTTTAACTAAACTAGATGCCCTTCCAACTTTTTTTAATACAACATCAAGCATACAGTCAATAGTTTTCTTTGAGTGCATATTTCTGTTAAATAAAATATTTGAATTCAATAAAATAAAAGTAATAATAATAATTGTAACTTACAGTATTATAGGTGTAGGGCACACGCACAGCTAACGGTTATTCTTGCGGCAATGGTAGTGATGCAATGACGAGCGATAGCAGAAAAATAATATTTTAAAATAACATCAAACGTCATGCACACATACGTGCTATCATTGAGTCAAAGGTTATCATGCATATTGATTAATTAATTATTATAAAAATATGCAAATGTGATTTTCATATTAATTCAATAACATGTATGCACAATAAATGTCTATCACGTTCTTAAAGCATGAGGATATTTATTTTATTACAAAAAAACCCATTTACGTCAATATGATGATTTAGCAATATGTAAATGCATGTACTAAAACGTGAATATATAATAATAATAATAATGTTTATTAGAACAACAACAATAAGAGATTTTTTTTTTTTTTTTTGTTACAATACAGTTACTTATACGATACATTAAATAAACATTAGGGCTAACCATAGAAACCACAAGGGTTGTGCATGGCGTTTGCTCCTGAATATATTACTAAGTAGTGTAGCGTTTCTAAAAATCCTATATACATATGTATGTACCTAATATCTCCTAATTACTAACAAAGCAGTGTATTAATAAATGGATGAAACTATTATGTTTCTAATTTCTTCCCTTTTACAGTTTAATATAAAAGACTTTAAGATTCGCTTTATTAGTGCTTTACTGTTTATTGTTATGATATACGTTTTATACATTTCGGGAAGGAAATTAAAAATCTTACCAGCTAAATAAGTATAACATTTTTGTCCAATAACTTTTCTCGTAGAAACAGTCATTACAAAGTTTCTTTCTCTAATTCTTGTATTATAATGATGATTAATAGTTTCTAGTATAGATTTGTTTCTGTATATATATAAACTTATGCTATAAAAATAAAGTTGTCTTATATCTAAAAATCTTGTTTCACTAAAAAGTAGATCAGATGAGTACAAAACAGGTTTCCTATACATTATTTTCAAAATTTTTTTTTGGAGGACATCTAGTTTTCTTAGGTATGTATAAGAACACCCACCCCAACTTAATATGGAATATTGCAATCGTGATTCTACCAGTGCATAATATACACTCTTTAATTGTGAAGTGTTTAAAATATTTCTTAAGTATTTGAATTTATAAAGTAGGTACCTCAATGTTTTTGTAATGTGATCTATGTGGCAGTCCCATCTTAAATGAGAATCAATAATTACTCCCAAGTACCTAGTTGATGTTGCACTTTTTATTTGATACTCCCTATCCGTATTCGTCACAGCTAACCTACTATAGTTTGGCAATTTATTTTGGTAACTTGTAAATGGAACAAAAAAAGTTTTGTCATAATTTATGGTAAGTAATTTATATTGCAACAAATTAAAAATATTCTTAAGGTCTTTTTCGGTTTTCTCTTTCAGATCAGTCCAAGTATGAGATGAATAGAGTATAGCTGTATCATCCGCAAAACTAAAAATCTTTCCAGTTGTTTTATGAGTAAGTAAACTATTAATATACAGCGAAAATAAAAGTGGTCCCAGTACCGTGCCTTGAGGTACACCGCATTTTATTATTGCCTCGGTGCTCACACATTCTCCAATTTTAACAACTTGTAAACGGTCTTTTAAATAACTTTTAAATAGATTTAAGGTAGTCCCTCTCAATCCAGCGTCTTCCAAGACCTCTAACATTTGTTCATGCGAAACAGTGTCAAAGGCTTTAGCTAAGTCCAAGAATACACAAAGAGTTGGCTTACTTTGATCAACCAGTTTATATATATCGCCCATTAGCGAAGCGACTGCATCGTCTGTTGATATACCTTCTTGAAAACCAAATTGCTGATTACTAATAAGATTGTATTTTTTAATGTAGCTGTCTAAGCGTGTCTTTAGTAATTTTTCAAATATTTTGTCAAACGTATTTAGTAAAGATATTGGCCTATAGTTTGTCAATTCTCCTTTATCACCTTTTTTGTGTACTGGTATGACAAAAGCCTTTTTAAAGTCTGAAGGACAAATTCCAGTTTCAAAAATTTTGTTTATTAAATGAACTAGTAAAGGAGCTACTTTTTTAGACAGTTTTTTAATTGTTTCCGATGTTATAGAGTCCCAACCTGGTGCTTTCCCTTCTTTTAATTGTTTTATTATATTCTGAACCTCACGTTCACTTACAGGAGTTAAATAAAAAGAAACTGATAAAGGTTTTCTAGAGAATTCTCTTGTATCAGCTAATTCAATAGCTTTAGCCAATTTTTCGCCAACACTTACAAAGTAATTATTAAATTCTGTTGCAATCTCCAGAGGATCTGATAGAATGTTTCCATTTTCACTCTTAATTTTTTCGACCAAGTTATTTTTTGAACCACTCTCGTTTTTTACAATTCTCCAAATATTTTTTGTTACATTTCCCGGCTTATATATCTCCCTCTGAATATAATTATATTTAGCCTTAATGATTAATCTATTTAAATTGTTCCGATATTGAGCATACGCAGTTTTTTTATTAACGTTTTGTGGGTCACTCCGATACTGCTTATACAATTTATTTTTATATTTTATAGAATTAATTATACCTGCAGTAACCCAGTTCTTTCTAGGTAGATCCTGGCGCTTAATTGCGATTTTTTTTGTATTTTCTTTAATTAAGTTCATGACTGAATTAGTTAGATACTGAGAAAGAAAGTCGGGATCGCTGCCTTCATAGAATATTGTCCAATCTTTGTTTTCAAAACTTTTACTTAACTCTTCATAGTTAATAAAATATTTGAATCTGCTTGAATTGTTATGTTTTAGGTTTTTTGAAGCTTTATTTGGTATAGCGGCTATTGTGGCTTTGTGATTAGTGATATTAGCATCCAAGACTGCGGCCACATGAGAATTTTCATCAGTTCCTATTTTAGATTTTACAAAAATATGATCGATACAACTGGTAGAATCACCCTGTATATTAGTAACAACGTTTATTAATGAAACAAAATTATATTCACTCATCAAATCAAGGTAATCACTAGTAACCTCATTGTGTCCATCACCTAGAATATTTATATTAATATCACCAACTATATAATGATGTTCTACTAAGTTATTTTTCGTCTGGTCCAAGTATTTTCTTAGTTGCTCTATAAATTCTTTTTTGTCTGCAGCTGGTGATCTGTACAATGAAGTTACCAGTATATACCTATTTATGCCAATATTTAATTTAATATCAATAGCTTTACAACTAGAAATGTTAATAATTTGTGATGAATAAGAAATATTTTTTTTAATAAAAACTACAACACCATCATTTTTGTTGTATCTACCCTCATTATATAATATATTATAATTATTTAGATTATGATACGTTAAATCATGTAGAGAAAAAGTTTCTGTCAGAACAATACAGTCGAAGTGACATAATATTTGAGTTAATGAAATATTTAATTCTTCAAAATTCTTAGTTATACTTCTTATGTTTTGGTGAAATATTGTAAAGTAATTTTCAATTCCTTTATCATCAAAATAATTATTCAACTCTTTTATATCAGAACATTCCTTTGTATTAAAAGGAATATAATTAAATTCTCTTATAATCGCATCCATAGCAAGTATATAAAGTAATAGCTACAATGAGAAATTTAAGGATGGCAGTTCACTACTTACAATTTATAAAAAATTTATAAAAAAGAGGACAAAAAGAAAAGAAAAGGCTAGTTAGTTAAAAGAAATTTTAAAGTTATAGTATGGGTGCTAATATTAAATATATTTGAACAGATTATAATAATTTATTAAATGTTAATAATTTATTTAGTTTTAGATCTTAGGCCTACAGCGTATGAAGATTTTTTTATTACTTGGATAGGTTTATCTGGAGAATTATGAAATGGGCGTTTTTTACCATCTACTTTTGCTTGATCTTCCTCACTTTCCTCGGTCAGTTTTCTTTCTTCTTCCTCAACTTTCACGAGATCCTCGTAATTATATGATTTTCCGTCGATGAATAAACAGTTATTTTTAAGTCTCACGTCTTGATTAAGATCTTTCGCAGTTTTCAATTTGGAAAGCAAAAATTTTCTTTTTTTATATTCTTCAGATGTGTACTGAGGGGAAATAAAAATGCCAGTTCCTTTTAACTTTTTCGCGTTTTTTAGTATTTCAGTCTTCAGTGAGTTCCGATGAAGTTCTACCAATACAGGTCTTGGTTTATTGTGCTGCTTTTGGTTGAATAAGTAGGCGTTTCTGATATCATGAATTTGGAAATCTACTTGCAAGTGCTCCTGGAATACTTTCAATATATTCTCAATTAATTTATCTTCTTCTGTCTGTAGACCATAAATTACTATATTATATTTAATACTTCGCTTTTCATTTACTTGAACTTTACTTTGAAGTTTCTTAATGTCTTCTTTCAACGCCGTATTCTCTTTCTTCAATTCAGATACTGTTGTTGTTATTTCAGTCTTGAAGTTTTGCAGCTCACTTTTAACTTCTGTAATTTGCTGTGATATAAGTGTATTTTGCGAACTAAGGCCAGATATTTGACATTGTAGTTTGCCTAATAATTCTATAATATCTTCTTCCCTTTTTCCCTTTTCACCCATAATGTTCCAATTTACCACCCGTACTAATATGTCTATTTAATTATTGCCTCTTTCCTATGCTTTTAGCCTACCTCAAGTGAAAAAACTAATTACACGTTTTAATTAAATTTGTAAGAAACTTAAACTGTTAACTGCTACTCTAACAATATTTTAAACTGTACACCTTAGTAGTGATTTTTTTTTAAGATATGATATGTATTTTCTATCAACATTCAGGAGCCACTATCGAACACGTCTTGACTACTCAACTACTACTCAACTACTACTACTACTGACGAGTGCATCTATTTCATAAAAATTCACTTGTATAAAAGAAGACTGCAGAATCGGTTAACATATCAGTCAATCAGCAGGCAGTAAAGATAGCAACTACTCCAACTACAATTATTGTTACAATAACAGATAAAAGTATGTTTCCAATCGATATGGCAGTGGTAGTGTTCAAGCATATTTTTGGGTAAGTTATTATTTTTGTATTTATAATGAATTGAAAGTTATTTTTATTTTTATGTATTTGCTTATATATTTTTATTTTGTTTCATAATTATGAATTGAAAATTAGTTTTTTGATTTTGAAAATTATTTATTTTTACGTATGTGCTTATATATTTTTTATTTTGTATTCATAGATATGGACTAAAAGAAATAACAGTCCGAAAGGAGAACATACTAATAAAACTCTCTTACTCTCCAAGAACAAGCACACTTCAGAAAAAGTTGAAGAAATATCCTGTTACATATATCAGAACGAAAATTGAAAACGAAAGAGAGTTTTTGCTTTTAGAAAAAGCAATACGATTATATGGGGTTGATGCGGATGAGGATGTAGCACAAATTGAATCGTCATCTTCATCATCATCATCGACATGGTCAGCACCACCAATGATTGAAGCAGCCCCCTCACAAGAATCTGATGAAGTCTTGTATAGACTACACAACAATGCTAGCTGGGGAAAAAACATTACCATTGGTGATAATGGTGATGCTGATGAACAGCCTCCGAAGAAGAAGAGAAGGAAGCATTAAACACTAGAACAGGTCTCATGCTTGGCGATGATGATGATCTAAATTTAGATTCTCAAGAAGGTCTAGTTGAAATAAATTAATTTTAAAATTTTTGTTGAAGTATCAGTGTCACCTGCTCTAAATCAACCACCACGTTTAATGTCAATAAGAGAAGCGGTTGAAAGAAGACGTTTACAACAACAACAACAACAACAGGGCACTATACCATGTTTTAATTGTAAGAAAATGTTTTGCTTTTGTAGTTTCTCATTATCTGTTCATAGTGTTGAAAAATATTCAAATACTAATTTATATTGTTATGAATAAAAATAAACTCTGAAACTATGTTATTAAAAGTTGTTTCTTATTATTGCCTACTGATTGACTGATCACTATCTGTTACAAATAAAACTATAAAAATACGTACTTGGTTTCATTTTATTAAAATATTTATTTTGTTATATAAATTATCTTAACATTTTTATAGTGAACAATAATTAATATTTCATTTCTTAAAATAAACACTAGGTATATGTTTTGCTTTTGTTTTAACAGGTTTTGAAAAGATTTTAGCAGGTGGTTTAACAGACCTGTTCTAGATTTTATCCCAAAGAAGGTAAAGAACTTTCAAATTGAAAGCAGCTGGATAGCACACCAAATATTAACATATGAAAAAAGCTACTAATATTTAGTTAAAGAACTATAACAATAAAGTATTACATAAAATATTGTTATTACTATAAAGAACTACAATTACTTTACTAGCTATAAGAAAATTAGAAGATATTTTAGTTCAATAAGTTTTCTAGACTCATGAGTTGTTTTTAACATTATATCATAATAAAAATCATTTCTTATTTAACAATTTCTAATAAATCTATAGGGACTCCATATAGTATAGTAGGATTTATTTTCAATACGGTCAGCATAATTTTATTAACATAAACAGATATAAGAGATAAAGATTTTTACCAAGCTCATTTTTATAATTGAAAGTTCAAAAATTTGTGAAGCATGCATTTTGTAATATAAACATTTAACGCAGTTAGAAATCTTCCCATCATTTTCAAAATGAACTGCATACCAGAAGGTAATACATATATTAATTCATAGTGAGTGTTTATTTAATAATTTTTCTTTATTTGTAGAGGTGATTAGAGTTATAGTTGCGGCTGCTAGGATGGCTCGCCCTGAAATAGGTGTACGTTAAAATATTTTGGTTTTACATTTTAAATTAGATTTTTTTAATTGTAGGACATGGACTTATAGTGGCAAACCATCCGCCACCTCAAACAGCTTCCCTAATAGGGGAAGTGGAGCTGCCCAGGGGGCAAAATATAAAAATTCATTTAACTATAGAAGAAGAATCATGGGCGACTTTATGGTTGGGTAAGTAATTCATAAACTATAAAAATATAGAAGCTATATTTTTTTTTTCTCTTTTCATATTATTCTACTACATTTTGATGGATTGGATCTATGGAATATTTTAACATGTTTACATAATATCATTGTTCGAATCAAATAGATTAAAAATAAAATAATAATATGAAACCTTGTCTACTTGTTTGGTTATTTATTAAATATCTAATAAGGTTATTCAAATAAATTAAACTAATAATAAATGAAGTGATGTATATCCTTAGTATATAAAAGAAGGTAAGTTCTAATATATAATATTCAACTAAAACACTTCTATATATCAGTTTATTATCTTGTACAGTATATTAGAAGAATAGATATTCTCATATTTATATTCAACCAATTAAGAAAAATAGTACTTTTTAGTAATATGACATAGTTTATCGTAAGGTAGTAAATTTCTTAAATTCTACTAATAACCTATTTTTAAATTTAAAATTTCCCCTTATAAAAATAAAAAAATAATTATAATCTAATTAATTAATTAATACTAAACCAAATTAAATTGTAATTTTTGTATAACCGCAACTGCTGACACAAAATTTGTTAATACTAAAAACAATTTCTAATTCTAATTCTCATTAATATTTAATAAAACCTACTGCGAATTTATTTTTCATTTTAACGAATAAAAGATAATTTGACATTATATACAATAGATATTATAAACATATAGACATATAGGACTATATAACTAAAACACTTCTATATATCAGTTTATTATCTTGTACAGTATATTAGAAGAATAGATATTCTCATATTTATATTCAACCAATTAAGAAAAATAGTTCTTTTTAGTAATATGACATAGTTTATCGTAAGGTAGAGATACTTCCATATTAATTTCTCTAAATCTTAATGACATATCATTTTAAAATTTTAATAGTACAAGGATGAAAGTAAGCAAATAATGATAACAAAAGGCTAATAATTAAAGAAAATACCTAATCAAAGATTTTTTAAATATATTATTTTAAATACATTTATAGATATAATATTAAAAACATAAAGTATTAATAATTAGATAGAGTTATAGTAACATCATCAAGAATGGTTCACACTGAAATAAATGTATGTTAAAATATTTTTGTTTTACATTTAAAATTATATTTTTAATTGTAGGATATGTGAATTGTAATAATAATAAAACATACTCCACCTCTCGAAGCTCCCCTGTACAATTGCGTAAGCAAATAATGATAACAAAAGGCTAATAATTAAGGAAAATACCTAATCAAAGATTTTTATATTTTTAATTGTAGGATATGCGAATTGTAATAATAAAACTTCGAAGTAATATGAAACCTTGTCTACTTGTTTGGTTATTTATTTAAGAAAAATAGTACTTTTTAGTAATATGACATAGTTTATCTTCCATATTAAATTCTCTAAATCTTAATGACATATCATTTTAAAATTTTAATAGTACAAGGATGAAAGTAAGCAAATAATGATAACAAAAGGCTAATAATTAAGGAAAATACCTAATCAAAGATTTTTTAACTTCCTGTTTGATGAAATTCGATATGAATTAGGAGAGGTTGTCATAGGTTCGAAATCCAGGTATACCTAATCAAAGATTTTTTAAATATATTAGACGTTAAGGCGAGTATTTTAATAGAGGTTTTTCAAAATACTAAATGTAATAAATATTATTTTAAATACATTTATAGATATTAATTAATTAATAGATTTCATATTTCATTAGTGTTTTTTAAAAAATATATTAAATCAATAAAACTCCGTGGTATCACAATATTAGTTTATTAAAGAAATAACTCCCTTTCGTCATATGTGTTGTTGGTTGCTGACTTCCAGGAGGAACTAATCCTACATCAATAAGTTTAGATAAAATGCCTAACTTATTATTAAAAGAGAAGCGTTTGTCAGAAAACAAAAAAAACTTGAGCTATGTGTTCTTAAAACTAGTTAGGAAACCTTTGAAGGTTACTTAAAGTAGGAGCTAAAGAAATGCATTATATTTTAGATTGCTTTGAATATAAAAGCATTAGTATAATTATAAAAATATAAGTTATGACTAGAAAATATAAATGAAGTTAAATATAAAACATAGTTATAAGTAGATACTTAAGATACCTTAAAGAGTAATGTAATAATCTTCAGGAAAATAGAAGTAGGAATGTATCTATTGTTTAATGTAGATTATCCTATAGAAATTTATTCCCCTTCCTGTTTGATGAAATTCGATATGAATTATGAGAGGTTGTCATAGATCGTGTTCGAAATCCAGGTATAACTACATTAATGAAGGGATATGTTTCCTTTACCACAAATGAAACTTCAAAACTTACCCTTTGTTATTTTGTTATTCTCAGTTTGATTTAATAAATAGCGTAATTGATTTTTTATAAAAATAAGATGTATGTAACTTCTCTAATTTAGTATCACGTTGTAAAACATTAACAGATAATTATTGATCTCTGACCTTGTTATTTTATTATTCTCGGTTTTATTTAATAATTGACGTAATTGATTTTTAAAAAATAAGATTTATGTAACTTCTATAATTTAGTGTCATTAACAAATTCGGGTTATTTAAATTATAAAAATGGAGTGATTATTTAACTTTGGATGCTATCGATTGTATAATACATGGTATTAAGCACTTATAGCAAATCGAAAAGGAATAATATAGGAAGCACAATTAAAGTATGTCGTAAGTGAAATATTTTTATTAGTACAGCTTTAGAAAAATTGATGTCTTGTTAAAAGAGAACTGTGAAAATTATCCTTAAACATACAAGATTTTGGGTTGAATGATATACCTATTTACTAAAAAGCTAAGGATTGAAAAATACATAGACTTCAAACATACAAATATGAACAGGGTACAGTTAGTTGATCTAGAAATCACTATTTCTTATTTCTTAGAAATTGTAGCGGGTAACATCAGAGAAGCGCATACGTGACTTTGAGTGTTTAACATATTTGTTAACATTTTAATAATTGATACATTAGATTTCTCTTAGTATTGCTTTAACTAAGTTTTCATTATAAGTATTTGAGTATCAATATAGGAATTTAAAGTTTATAGGTATATTCTCTGATTGGAGATGCTTGAATTCATCATAAAATATTTGTTTACGATTTCCACTTCAGGTTACCCCGAAATAGGTGATGTGAGAATATCCAACGATTTATCTCGAACGTCTAGAATACTAATTTTAAATTCTATTTAGAAATGATGTCATATTAAAGTTACAGAAAATTTATCTTCTCATGAGTTGTTAATCATTTAGTTTAAGTAGGTATTAAATATTAGTTATTAAAATAAATACAATCTCTATCTTTATCAGGACATCCAGTATATAAGAAGTTATATTTAAAAACAGTCTCTAACTCTATTAGAAACTTTCTGTATATAAGAAGTTATATTTAGAAGTATAACGATGTAATATTTTGTTTGAAATAATTTTTAAACAAGTTGATACAGGTCACAAGGACAAAGGAGGTATTCGAGTATCCCTATTAATGTTAAAATATTACGTTTTCCTACATATAATATAATTTTATGCAACAAAAGAATATGACAAGTTAACTGAGTTCTCATAATATACAGGGTAGTAATATAAAACAGGTATTTGGCAACAGGTATGGAACAGGTATGGAATGGGTAAGGAACAGAAAACAGGTATACGCAAACAGGTACCTAAAATCTACTGTAATAAAATAAATATCCTCATGTTTTAAGAACGTGATATAGACATTTATTGTGCATGCATGTTATTGAATTATCTTTTTTTATTATCGCATTTAAATTAATATGGAAACAACATTTGCATATTTTTATAATAATTAATTAATCAATATGTATTTGCATCAATATGCATGATAACCTTTGCCCCAATGATAGCACGTATGTGTGCATGACGTTTGATGTTATTTTAAAAGTGCATCACTACCATTGCCGCAAGAATAACCGTTAGCTGTGCGTGTGCCCTACACCTATAATACTGTAAGTTACAATTATTATTATTATTATTATTATTATTACTTTTATTTTATTGAATTCAAATATTTTATTTAACAGAAATATGCACTCAAAGAAAACTATTGACTGTATGCTTGATGTTGTATTAAAAAAAGTTGGAAGGGTATCTAAACAAAAGAGGAGTATTGTAGATTGATTAAAATTTTAAACAGAATTGCTTATTTGTGTAAAAAATGTATAAAAAATAAATCAGATTGTGTTAAAAATTTCTCAAAATTAGAATCAAATTGGGGTCTTTGAAACACTATAAGGAAAAATCATTGCTGTCTTCAACGTTAGGGAAAAGAGATTTAATTTGACAAGATTTAGAATCATGCTTTTTAAAACTGACATCATCAGTAACTTGAATCAAATCTAGTAAAATACAGACCTAAAACTGACTTTGTAAAAATTGTGTAATTGCAGTTAGTTAATTTCAACTATTTTTGCAGAAATGTTTATCATTGACATCCAAGGTTTTCAATATAAAAACAGTAATTTCTACATACGGGAAATAGCCATCCTGAATGTTCAAACTGGATCAGTGCATCACAATTTTGTTAATTTGCCATATATACCTGAATGGATGACATCCAAGGAGATTTGTCAACACATTGATAGGACCACATTCAACATACATGGTTTATCATTTCAAAACAGTGATTGTTTTTTATATTTAAATTTTAATAGAGTGCAAAATTTTTTAAAACATATTGTTCAAAGTGAGACAGTACTAGTTAAAGGATTAAATAAAGAACAAGTTTTAGGTAAAATAATTAATAATTACATATTTAATTTAGATGAATGGAACTGTCCGTCTTTGAAAACACTAAAAACTTGTAATAATTCTAAGTACCATTGTAATTCACATGAAAATAATAGCTTAAATTGCGCTCAACAAAATGTTCACTTATTATATAATTGGTATATGGATAACCATCATTCAATCTTGAAAAGCAGAACTGCTATTTTCATTATTAGATAATATACTAGATAAATAACCCAAAAAATAAATAGAAATCTATTCTGCTTGAACACTAATGTATACTACACGTTAATAAAACTTAAAAATAAATTTCTACATCTTTTTTTATTTTAACAATAAAATAAGTATATAACATTTTATTTCATCTAAACTAACAGGTATCCTCTTTAAAAGCAGAACTGTTTTTTAGATATCTGCTTGAAAACTAATGTATACTACAAATAAAACTTAAAAATAAATTTCTACATCTTTTTTTATTTTAACAATAAAATAAGTATATAACATTCATCTAAACTAACAGGTATCATCTGCATCCAGTTCCTCCTCCTCCTCTTCATTAGAAATAAAAGGAAAGTGTGTGTGTGTGTAAAAATGTGACTTAAGATCCAACTCCTTTAGTCCACTATATAATTATTTTCTAAAGAATTTCTACAATCCTCTTGTGAAACGATCATGATATTAAATATTCTCCATTTTCATGAAAAACCCCCCATATACAATCGATCCAAAGTAAATTATAGAATCTTTCCATACTCAATAACAGATCTTAAATCTTGAACATTTTATAATTTAAATAATCTGAACCTGTTTTTACAACGAAAGAAGTTACATCTTATTTAAATCAATTACGCCATTAAAACCTAATAAAATAACAAAGTCAGAGATCAATAATTATCTGCTAATGTTTACGAAATTACACACATCCTTATCAATTACGCCGAACAAGGGCAAAAGGTTATCATCATGTTGATGCACAAATTGTAGAAGATTACTTGAAAATATCGCCAATTACGTCAATAAACCTAATAAAATAACAAGGTCAGAGATCAATAATTATCTGCTAATGTTTACGAAATTACACACATCCTTATCAATTACGCCGAACAAGGGCAAAAGGTTATCATCATGTTGATGCACAAATTGTAGAAGATTACTTGAAAATACCACAAAAATGCATCATCACTTCCATCATGTGTCACCAACACACCTGATGGAAGATACAGACACCTTCAGGCTAAACTAACAGGTAAGCAAAGGTAACCATGTGTCACCAACAGGCCAGGCTAACAGGTAAAAATCCGCTCTTCGCGAACCTTCTGGTCATTGTCGACCACTTCTTCAGGCTAAAAAAATGTCACCAAAAGACCACCGCTTATCTCTTCATCTAGATATCGCGTACAGCGACGTCTATATCTGGCGCGCGGCAGAAACCAGAACTACACCCTCTGGTCATTGACGACCACTTCTTCAGATACATTCCAAGAACTCTTCGGCGACCTTAAGAGAACCCCCTCGATCTTTGGATACCTTCGGATGGACATGCCATCGAAGTGTCACAGAACCCCGCCAGCTATACTACTCTTGACAATTTAGGTAAATTGTCAAGGATTTAATATTTCAATAATATTTCAATAATATTTCACAATGCTCGACTTAGTGCAAGGCTTTCACCAAATCGAAATGAGTCGTGAAAGTATAAAGAAAACAACATTTACAGTAAACAACGGACACTATGAGTATTTACGTATGCCTTTTGGTTTAAAAAACGCCCCTGCCACATTCCAAAGAATGATGGACAATGTACTCCGCGAATTCCAGAATAAGACATGTTTCGTATATATGGACGACATCGTTATTTTCTCAGAATCATTACAGGATCACATTAACCACCTTAAACAAATATTTCAATAATTACGCGAAACCAATTTAAAGATTCAATTAGAAAAGTGAATTCTTTACGAAAAGAAGTCTCCTTATTAGAACATGTAATTACACCCGACGGTATAATCCCGAACCTCATAAAAATCGAATCTATACAAAATACGAATAAAATAAAATCATTCCTTGGCCCATACGTAAAGTTTTAGTGTGAGATACGGTAAAATAGTAGATTTTGTAGACTCAGATACATATAGTGAAATTCCAGCATCTCCTTTTCTTTCCCTAAATACTTACTACCTTTATTCCTAATTTGTCTGGTAATTCAAGGCGAAGAACCAAGAATCATCCATTAGGTAAGATAATTTTTTGGTAGATATACAGTCCAACTTTTATCCCAAACAAATAATATGTAACATCTTTGAAATATATAGATTTTTTTTTGGTAAAATTCTTTACCCCTCTCTAGACATATAAAGACACCTCCCCTAAATATGTATATACAAGCTTTTCTTTGTATATGAAATGGAAATACTGGAAGTAGATAAACCAGGTTCCTTCCCCACCGGAAGTGACTTGAGGCACCTGCGGACAGCTGCTGATGGCCGCCTGCACCACGGAGCTGGTGGTCATTGTCGCAGAGGCCGAAGAGGAAGACTTAGGTAACACCTCGTAGGTGTAGCACCCCCAGGGGCTGCAGTAGAGCCGTGTGACGCAGATGGCGGCCAGACGTCACGCTCAAGATTGCCACCCCAGTTATTGGCCCATTGGGGCTTTAGCATTCAACGTATCAGATTGCAGTATTCGGATAACGTTTTGCAGAGCTTGCCTTCAAATCGCGCGGCCATTTTGAGTGCCATTACGGCATTCAGGGCAAGTAATCAACTTGCACCATTCATATCACATATCCAACAGCAGCAGCAGCCTTATTGGCCAGCTGGTCTTTTTTGTGGTTCAGCTTGCACCATTCATATCGCATTTCCAGCAGCAGCAGCAGCCTTATTGGCCAGCAGGTCTTTTTTGTGGTAATCAGAGTACACCAATCAGAATGCAGCACTCGGCCGTCTTTTTGGCGACGCCTTATTGGCCGCGATCAGTAAATTAGGTAGTTGGTTGCTATAATTCAAAACCAAAAGCATTGAAATTAACCCCCTTATGCAACGTTACTGGAATAACATCTGGTGTGGCGCTTCTATACGTTATCGTTAACCACAAGGTTATGACTATTAGCAAACAACAACAAGGTCGAATTCCATATCAACTCGTATTTATTTATTTATAGCATGTAGTTAGCAGACATATAGATAGACCAGTAGCAACTTTTAATTTAAATGGGAACATTTGTATTTAGGAAATAGTAAACAACAACACCACAAATAGATATAATATTTTTTATTTATAAAACAAGAATAAGAACAGCAATACAATTAAAAATAATTACAAATCCATAATAGCACATGACCCCCATGGCAAAGTGCTGTGGGTGCTATTATGCAAAAGAAATCGTTTATCATCATGAGGACTTAATGCAATTTTTGATTGTTCAACGCTGTAGACATTATGTAAGTGTGATTGAATAGTTCGTTGTGGTCGATAGAGTTCATTACTATTTTTTAAACAATTTTCATAGTCTTCAAAAGTTATAGCCCGTTTTACAACATTTAACTTTACACCTTTAGATTTTTTAATGCAAGGCTTATCAGCTATCAAAATGCTGTACATTTTAGAGCGAAGACCTATGAAATGTGTCATTATGGAACCTGCACATTCGTCCTTCATTAGACCCAAAACTCTTTATTAACCAGAGGCAACTGATATGGATTATTTGGGACATAATCGCTTGTGTCAAATTTTTCCAAGTTATTTTTTATAACCTGTTCATAAACATTGTTACAAGCAACCTCGTATATGAGGCTATCAGTGTCAGTATATAGCAGTTTGCAGGTGTCATTATTTAAAGTTTTTAACATAAAATTATAATGAAAGTCGTACACACAAATTTTTGACAGGTCTAAAATACACATGCCAACGTATAGCGGTTTATTAAAGCAAATTTCGGATTTATTCAATTCTATTGCTACCAGGTTGTCGGCAAAAATGCTCCTACTATGAAAACTTGGACTAGCGATGTAATTACCAGCTCCATAACGGCCTTCCCAGCGATTTTTAAGTTTCACGATACGATGTTTCCTAATATTTTCCATTGTTTTGCCGAAAACAGCATTATTCATTAATTTGTATAGGTTCTTCTCAAAGTCGTTTTTAGACTGGGCCCGTAATTTTGTATTTAAATCAATATATTCTTTCAGCCAAGGAGATTGATTGAATTTAAGTACGCGATGAATTTTGGTAAGTTTTACACCCAAAGACAGGGCCTGCTTCAGGTTTCTATAGTGTATGATATATTTATCCTTATTATACAGGGTGGCCATAAGTTTAGGTAATTTAGAATTTGGTGGTACGCGGTGTTCTGGACATAGCGGTAGGTCTTTATGGGCGTTGTGCAGATGCTGAGAATATTCAAGACTGACTTCTAAGATGAAGCCTTCAGGTGATTCATCGGAAATTTTTGTAACATCAAAGGTGTCATCAATATTTCCCAACCAATTAAAGCCGCCGTACGGCAGATATTGAGACATGGCCCAACCATACAGATTATTTACATCAAAGTACATGAGGTATTTTGTTAGTTGTTTTGGGTCAAAATCGGCCATAAATTTGTTATTAGCTTTAGCGTAGCGATGTGAGCATTGGCTAAGGCCGCCTCTGATTCCGCGTTCAATAAAGAGCAGGTATATCCAGGTAGAGTATAATAATGTCCGGGATGTAGTTTATAGGTATCCAAACATTTCTGTCTAAAAGTCTCAAATACATCCGCCAGCAAAATAACGTCAGTATTTAAATAAAAATCAGAGTAATCGCCCAAATTTTGACAACCGAATGAATTCCAAACCTTTTGGGCATGTGTATAATCTTCCTGGGATATATTAGCATCAGTTAATTTATTATAAAATTAATCTATCGACGGCAGAGAGGCTGTATTTAACTTTTCCATGCTATCAACATAATTATAGCAAAACACACCTTTTCATGTAAGCAAATTGAATTTATCCGGTTCTAAATGGGGAAATTCTTTTCGTAAATTTGTTAGCTCATCATTAGTCAAGTACGATGATAGCTTATCCAGCTAAAAATCTAAATGAATCAATAAAACTTTATTTATTGGTAGTAAACTAATGCTACCAGTTTTTGCAATCTCACGAATTGCAAAATGGGCATCATAAGATGATAGGGAGTGGAATACTATAGGCACTACGAAGGAATCTTTAAAATTTAGGTTGCATTTATTATGCGCCGGCCCTCTATATATGCCCGTAAAGTGACAGTGATCTCGAACTTTACGGTCATCTGGTGTAAATGGTTTTTCGCAAATATGGCAATGCGTAGATGTCTGAAATTCAAACTCCTGCGCCGGCGCTAACATATCCATGGGCAGGACTGTAGTTAATTTTGAATCAATAAATTTGGAAATGACATCAAGTTCATTAGAGAACCACTGTATACAATCAACACCGCGATAGCTTTTATAAAATGATAAACTGTCATCATAAGAACATTTAAAATAATATCCAACGCTAAATGCTTTATGTTTTTGATATATTGTCGTTTTAGTATTACTATGTTCAGAGAGGGGTTTTAGCATCGCTTCAAAGTCAGAATAGATAATGAAACGTGTGGGAATCTTGTATTTGTGATTTTTAAAAGATAGAGATTGATCATCGGGAAAAGTAATTTTACATTTATTTAATTTTTCACAATCTATAATATGATCATTTAGTTTTTCATCTGTAGTGAAATAATTAAGGCAAACATCACAGATACGTTTTGTTCCACGATGTTTACTTAGTTGACAGGAAATGAGTCGCGATAAATTTTTAATCCAACAAAAGTGGTATTTAATTTCACAATCAATTTCATTATCAGTGTCGCCGCTCCGCCCGTCTCGACATTCTTCAAAATATTTATCTTGAATCATTAGCAAGTTAACGTGTCTCTCTACTTTATTTTTTGTTAAACGGGCAGGTACAACACTAAATGTCTTGCCGCGTTTCTGCAAGATATAAACGTTAACAGAAATATCATTAAGTTTTTCAAATCTTGTAATTTGGGTCAATGTCATGGGGAATGTTAAATCCTTTAAATTTAGTACTGCTGCAGGTTGTGGGTACGATGTTGTTCTGTCGCTATGCGGACTAGTTGGTTTATATAAAGCGGAAACAATAGACCAGCCAAAGCATAAATCATCGTTATAATTCTTTATGTTAACACACGCATTTTTATTTGCAATTTGTTCAGGTAATCTAATAAAGGAACAGGCTCCATTACCCATTTCCAATTTATTGATATTGACTTCTAAACTGAGAATTTTGTTAAGAGCCCAGCCGCTGTCCTTCTCTTGGAACCCATCTAGCTTATTATAAATTTTATCTATGACGTGTTCCTGAAACCACACCTTTAAATTGGTTCCCATATCAATAACCACATTTCTAGTGTTGAAATACTTAAAGTCCCGCATTTCAGACCCTTTTGACTTTTTAATAAATTCACCACAGAATACGGTATTCACTTTAATGGATGGATGTATTTTTAGAATTTTAGTTATTCTAGTCTTGAATAGCGAGAATGCATCATTTAAAAATTTAGTAACATCTATATGCTTTCTGTTCACTATACAGGCCGTTCTGATACGCCCCGAAAAAACTGACCGGATGTCTTCCCACTTAACCCTATGACTCCTATTATCCCTATGTCCAGCTCCTACGTGTATTGTATTAATAGACGTCTTGATTCGTTTTAAATGACCCAACTGAACGTGAAGTTTTCGCAAAACACGTATAGAATCGCTATTTCGCATGGCCCTGTATATCAATCTAAGTTGTTTGTTAATTAATTTTATATAATTATTAATATTAGGTTGTGTACGTCTCTCATCTAACAGTTTAACTACATCGTCCAATTGTTTAATGAACTTATCACAATCGCCACAAAATGTCTCCATAATTTATTGAAATACTACTACTACTACTACTAGCACAAACACAATACAATGGGGGTACTTACTACAGTTAAACAGAATATATATATATATATATATATATATATATATATATATATATATATATATATATATATATATATATATATATATATATATATATATCGTCTTGATTTCTTCTTATGGGACGGCAACTTATTGTACTTCAACAGTTTCCAATGAACGGCGCGGTAAAAACACCATTGATGCATCAAGCTCCACCAATGGAGAACGACCAAATCTTGTGTTTACGATACTAATCTGCAAAATTGGCATAGGCACATCGATGGGTAGGTCCTGTAGCTTTAGTGTCGGCTTTCTCTGGAAATTTGCAACACAATTAATTGCGCTAAGATCCATTCTACAACAAAAATACACATAATGTTATTTAAAATGTTATAATTAATAAAAAAACAAAGATAATAGATGTATAGCTAAAAATGTAATACTTACGTTCAACTATATCAGGACACAATAGTACAACGGTAGCTATTAGATGTGGGTGCAGCTGCTGTACTATAATAATAATGTACTATAGTAAAGCTTATTTTTCACGTAGGAATTGAAGGTGTTGCTCTACCGATGTTCAGCTAATACACTGATTATTATGGTCTCTGCACATCTCTATATGTTATTCAATCTCCCCACTTTAACCTCAATATGACAAAAAAATAAGCTTTATTATTACCTAAAATTAATTCTACCACCGAATAGATATATAGGGAGATAGCGGTTGAAAAGATTATTTTAGTTGTCTATTCACAGTTCCTGTAAATATTTGCGTACATTTGCGGTGACCAAGGTTAGACCCTGTGGTTAGAGAGATAATTAGATATTTATTATATTACGCGTGCGGTTAGCAGCGATATAACTATTATATCGCCTCTCGGCTACAATAACAGCGTTTTATTATGGATATAGATTTATTGAAAGACAATTAATTTTATATATCTATTACATTGAAAATAGTTTTACAATTTTATTGTAGGTACTAAAGCACGTATACAAAAACTACAATCTTGCTGGGCAGCTAAGGTCCGTCAAAATGAGTCAGGCAATCAGGCCGATTGTAATGAACGAAGCAGGGTAGTCTAGTTTGTAAATTAAAGTCCCTTTGATAACTTTTAGGCAATTTTGACCAAACATCCAATAATTCAGTTGGCTGCATATATTTAAGAATATAGTCTAGTGGAACATGTTGCAGCTCCTGTAAACCAGCAAACAACAAGTTGTGGAGATCCGTACAGTTTCTTAAACTGCACATACTTTCAGGTGTACAATGATAAAAACAATATGGACTAATTTTTAACAAATAGTTGTGTTATTCTATTATCCCCATCTCCTTGTTCCCATTCCTAATTAAAAGTATATAAAACATAATAGCTATAAACTGCACATACTTCCAGGTGTACAATGATAAAAACAATATGAACTAATTTTACTAAATACAGGGGGCGGTCCAAAAGTATTACAGTATAGATTCTCCACGTTAACTATAGTCTTCGCTGTTAATGCTGTGGGCTCCAATTCCAGCAACCTTCGGCTCAGAAATTCCGCCTTTTGATGTCCTTTAACGTATATCATACAGATATTTTTATCATCATCAGGTGGGTCTTCAATATTTGGAGCAATCTCATCATGGTCTGAAATATACCGGTGGATTCGTTGAATATGATATGCATATAGCGTCGACGTACCGTGACGTTTTACGACGCATGTGTCGACCGCACCTGGAATAGCAGCAACTTTTTTATTTAACATATCAGCCGCCAGCGCTAAATCGCTAATGGCTTTATTTCTCACGGCTACAGCCTGCTTAATCCTATTATCCATATCATTCATATTAGCTTGAATCAAGCCTTGAAGACTATCTCAAGTGGATTTTAATTGATCTGAAAGGCGGGACATGCTGTAATCCACATATTTTTTATTTGCAGCATCATTGTCGCTAGTAGGGGGTTTAACGTTGCGCAGTTTCAAATGATCCACATCGATATTTCCATCGCTTGTAAAGGTAAAACCATGCCGTTGATGTTGTTGTTGTTGCAGTAGGAAACCGGCACCTCCGCCAGAGTGTTGTACTGGAGATCTTCCAAACTTGTCGAGACTCATCGCGCAAGTGTTGAGGCCATCATTTTGCAGCGATCTATATAGCACTTAATAAATTAAATTAGCCTCCCGTAATTCATTAATAATGGAAATTATTTCATTGTCGTGGGACGTGGTATTGCCGGCATTTTTGGACGCTACCAAAAGTCTCAAGCGGTCCATAAGCTCATTAGGGTTATCCCAATAAATGTATTCTATGGGTTTTTTATTATAAATCATATTGTTCTCGTATGAGAGGCCTTATCCAGCTGTTGATTTTGTCCTTGCCTTGGGAAATAGCGGCTTGATAATTTTATGATATTTAAACATCTTGGAGCCTTTTACTCGCCCTAGAGTGTCTTGATGGACGCCGCATAGCTTCAGAATCTGCCTATATGATAGTGTATCCATCCTTGTTAAAAGATGGGTCCTGATAGAAAAGTAGTTGATATAGGCCCGGGGTGCCTTTGAATTGCTGTCCGTCTATTATTATGTTTCCAGTACGTCGATCGAAATCTATTATTTCACGTCCCAATAACCACTTTGATGTTGTGGCATCATATACCGGGCCATAAATCTTGTCTATTACATCGCTCCCAGCCCAATGTTTAGCGACATACTTTTACGCCATTTCAGGATATTGATCCAAATATTCCGCCATTACGTCACTAGTATCGACTATACTATGTTGTTGTTGTGACCGCTCTTCTCCTATTGATTTCTCAAATTCATCGCCTTCTGTTGCGGACGTTGATGCTACATGTTCTGTTGGTAGGAACCTGGGTAAGGTTAAAGCAGGAGGCTGTATATCTTCTTCTTCTTCTTCTTCCTTCTTCACCTCCATCTTGATGCGTTTATCGGTATTTAATTTTTCGTTCAAATTACGTGTGGTAGCGGCTATTTGTTTCAATGGTGCGGTGATGGGATTAAACAGTTTTTGAATGGCTGCGTCCTCCTCTGATTTGCCCAACTTCAAAGCCAGATACTTTTTCTTGATTACTTTTGCCAACTCGTTTATTTTTTTCCTGCGCTTGGTAGCATTTATAATATCACCAAGTGACGAGCCCATGCCGATTACTGATACATGTTAGCAGATCTATATTATTATATACTTATCGAATCCTTTCCTATAGCGGCCATTATGTAGATCGAAATCCTTTACAATAACCAAAGTACCATAATTATCGGCCCAGCATTCGCTGCACATTTGTTTGAACTGATCCAGGGAAACATCGGGCGATACATGTTCGTCGTAGATGTGTTTGAGATTAAGGTCGTCTTGACGGAAGAGAACAATGATATAGCAATTGTCCCTAATCAACTGTTTAGGAATTTTCGAATAAGTTTGACAGAGATAGGTAGCATCGATGTTTTTATGTCTGCACATGGAATAATATTCTCGTATCTTGTTCTGTTTATCGCACGCAACATCATCAAATATGAATATAGAGTTTGGTTTGGCGTCCATTGTACTGATAATGTCATCGCTGTCCTTATATATGGGAAATAGCCGACACCTTTCACTTTGTTTAAAATTTCACCGAGTAGCTGATATTTGGGTTGATATAGCGATTTCGAGTATACGTAAACGTTTTCAAATTTAATCCCATTATGATGGTATAAGAGCGATAGCATGACATTAGTTTTACCACAGCCGCTTGGCCCACATACTATAGCTCTAAAAGGGTTTGGTAATAGTTTGCTATGTTTCACCACGTTGTTGTTGTTTTTACTATATTCAATTAAATCTAAATTTTCAATCGGCAGCGTCTGTTCTTGTTGAAAGATCTTCATCTTTTGACCGCCATCACAACAAACCAGTGCATAAATATACGTCATTCAGTGCTACTATAATCATTCTTCATGCCGCTCTGCTACGGTGAGAGTGTATTAAATTCTCTAATCGATAAACTGCCCTTTGAATTGCACATTCCTGGCGGCTATCAATTTTGTGGACCTGGTATGTCATCATCATTATCTCCACACCCCTACAATTTAATGAGAACGTCGTATAATGTGATATAGCGTCGTAAAACGTCACGGTACGTCGACGCTATATGCATATCATATTCAACGAATCCACCGGTATATTTCAGACCATGATGAGATTGCTCCAAATATTGAAAACCCACCTGATAGATGATAAAAATATCTGTATGATATACGTTAAAGGACATCAAAAGGCGCAATTTCTGAGCCGAAGGTTCCTGGAATTGGAGCCCACAGCATTAACAGCGAAGACTATAGTTAACGTGGAGAATCTATACTGTAATACTTTTGGACCGCCCCCTGTATTTAGTAAAATTAGTTCATATTGTTTTTATCATTGTACACCTGGAAGTATGTGCAGTTTATAGCTATTATGTTTTATATACTTTTAATTAGGAATGGGAACAAGGAGATGGGGATAATAGAATAACACAACTATTTGTTAAAAATTAGTCCATATTGTTTTTATCATTGTACACCTGAAAGTATGTGCAGTTTAAGAAACTGTACGGATCTCCACAACTTGTTGTTTGCCGGTTTACAGGAGCTGCAACATGTTCCACTAGACTATATTCTTAAATATATGCAGCCAACTGAATTATTGGATGTTTGGTCAAAATTGCCTAAAAGTTATCAAAGGGACTTTAATTTACAAACTAGACTACCCTGCTTCGTTCATTACAATCGGCCTGATTGCCTGACTCATTTTGACGGACCTGTAGCTGCCCAGCAAGATTGTAGTTTTTGTATACGTGCTTTAGTACCTACAATAAAATTGTAAAACTATTTTCAATGTAATAGATATATAAAATTAATTGTCTTTCAATAAATCTATATCCATAATAAAACGCTGTTATTGTAGCCGAGAGGCGATATAATAGTTATATCGCTGCTAACCGCACGCGTAATATAATAAATATCTAATTATCTCTCTAACCACAGGGTCTAACCTTGGTCACCGCAAATGTACGCAAATATTTACAGGAACTGTGAATAGACAACTAAAATAATCTTTTCAACCGCTATCTCCCTATATATCTATTCGGTGGTAGAATTAATTTTAGGTAATAATAAAGCTTATTTTTTTGTCATATTGAGGTTAAAGTGGGGAGATTGAATAACATATAGAGATGTGCAGAGACCATAATAATCAGTGTATTAGCTGAACATCGGTAGATCAACACCTTCAATTCCTACGTGAAAAATAAGCTTTACTATAGTACATTATTATTATAGTACAGCAGCTGCACCCACATCTAATAGCTACCGTTGTACTATTGTGTCCTGATATAGTTGAACGTAAGTATTACATTTTTAGCTATACATCTATTATCTTTGTTTTTTTATTAATTATAACATTTTAAATAACATTATGTGTATTTTTGTTGTAGAATGGATCTTAGCGCAATTAATTGTGTTGCAAATTTCCAGAGAAAGCCGACACTAAAGCTACAGGACCTACCCATCGATGTGCCTATGCCAATTTTGCAGATTAGTATCGTAAACACAAGATTTGGTCGTTCTCCATTGGTGGAGCTTGATGCATCAATGGTGTTTTTACCGCGCCGTTCATTGGAAACTGTTGAAGTACAATAAGTTGCCGTCCCATAAGAAGAAATCAAGACGATATATATATATATATATATATATATATATATATATATATATATATATATATATATTCTGTTTAACTGTAGTAAGTACCCCCATTGTATTGTGTTTGTGCTAGTAGTAGTAGTAGTAGTATTTCAATAAATTATGGAGACATTTTGTGGCGATTGTGATAAGTTCATTAAACAATTGGACGATGTAGTTAAACTGTTAGATGAGAGACGTACACAACCTAATATTAATAATTATATAAAATTAATTAACAAACAACTTAGATTGATATACAGGGCCATGCGAAATAGCGATTCTATACGTGTTTTGCGAAAACTTCACGTTCAGTTGGGTCATTTAAAACGAATCAAGACGTCTATTAATACAATACACGTAGGAGCTGGACATAGGGATAATAGGAGTCATAGGGTTAAGTGGGAAGACATCCGGTCAGTTTTTTCGGGGCGTATCAGAACGGCCTGTATAGTGAACAGAAAGCATATAGATGTTACTAAATTTTTAAATGATGCATTCTCGCTATTCAAGACTAGAATAACTAAAATTCTAAAAATACATCCATCCATTAAAGTGAATACCGTATTCTGTGGTGAATTTATTAAAAAGTCAAAAGGGTCTGAAATGCGGGACTTTAAGTATTTCAACACTAGAAATGTGGTTATTGATATGGGAACCAATTTAAAGGTGTGGTTTCAGGAACACGTCATAGATAAAATTTATAATAAGCTAGATGGGTTCCAAGAGAAGGACAGCGGCTGGGCTCTTAACAAAATTCTCAGTTTAGAAGTCAATATCAATAAATTGGAAATGGGTAATGGAGCCTGTTCCTTTATTAGATTACCTGAACAAATTGCAAATAAAAATGCGTGTGTTAACATAAAGAATTATAACGATGATTTATGCTTTGGCTGGTCTATTGTTTCCGCTTTATATAAACCAACTAGTCCGCATAGCGACAGAACAACATCGTACCCACAACCTGCAGCAGTACTAAATTTAAAGGATTTAACATTCCCCATGACATTGACCCAAATTACAAGATTTGAAAAACTTAATGATATTTCTGTTAACGTTTATATCTTGCAGAAACGCGGCAAGACATTTAGTGTTGTACCTGCCCGTTTAACAAAAAATAAAGTAGAGAGACACGTTAACTTGCTAATGATTCAAGATAAATATTTTGAAGAATGTCGAGACGGGCGGAGCGGCGACACTGATAATGAAATTGATTGTGAAATTAAATACCACTTTTGTTGGATTAAAAATTTATCGCGACTCATTTCCTGTCAACTAAGTAAACATCGTGGAACAAAACGTATCTGTGATGTTTGCCTTAATTATTTCACTACAGATGAAAAACTAAATGATCATATTATAGATTGTGAAAAATTAAATAAATGTAAAATTACTTTTCCCGATGATCAATCTCTATCTTTTAAAAATCACAAATACAAGATTCCCACACGTTTCATTATCTATTCTGACTTTGAAGCGATGCTAAAACCCCTCTCTGAACATAGTAATACTAAAACGACAATATATCAAAAACATAAAGCATTTAGCGTTGGATATTATTTTAAATGTTCTTATGATGACAGTTTATCATTTTATAAAAGCTATCGCGGTGTTGATTGTATACAGTGGTTCTCTAATGAACTTGATGTCATTTCCAAATTTATTGATTCAAAATTAACTACAGTCCTGCCCATGGATATGTTAGCGCCGGCGCAGGAGTTTGAATTTCAGACATCTACGCATTGCCATATTTGCGAAAAACCATTTACACCAGATGACCGTAAAGTTCGAGATCACTGTCACTTTACGGGCATATATAGAGGGCCGGCGCATAATAAATGCAACCTAAATTTTAAAGATTCCTTCGTAGTGCCTATAGTATTCCACTCCCTATCATCTTATGATGCCCATTTTGCAATTCGTGAGATTGCAAAAACTGGTAGCATTAGTTTACTACCAATAAATAAAGTTTTATTGATTCATTTAGATTTTTAGCTGGATAAGCTATCATCGTACTTGACTAATGATGAGCTAACAAATTTACGAAAAGAATTTCCCCATTTAGAACCGGATAAATTCAATTTGCTTACATGAAAAGGTGTGTTTTGCTATAATTATGTTGATAGCATGGAAAAGTTAAATACAGCCTCTCTGCCGTCGATAGATTAATTTTATAATAAATTAACTGATGCTAATATATCCCAGGAAGATTATACACATGCCCAAAAGGTTTGGAATTCATTCGGTTGTCAAAATTTGGGCGATTACTCTGATTTTTATTTAAATACTGACGTTATTTTGCTGGCGGATGTATTTGAGACTTTTAGACAGAAATGTTTGGATACCTATAAACTACATCCCGGACATTATTATACTCTACCTGGATATACCTGCTCTTTATTGAACGCGGAATCAGAGGCGGCCTTAGCCAATGCTCACATCGCTACGCTAAAGCTAATAACAAATTTATGGCCGATTTTGACCCAAAACAACTAACAAAATACCTCATGTACTTTGATGTAAATAATCTGTATGGTTGGGCCATGTCTCAATATCTGCCGTACGGCGGCTTTAATTGGTTGGGAAATATTGATGACACCTTTGATGTTACAAAAATTTCCGATGAATCACCTGAAGGCTTCATCTTAGAAGTCAGTCTTGAATATTCTCAGCATCTGCACAACGCCCATAAAGACCTACCGCTATGTCCAGAACACCGCGTACCACCAAATTCTAAATTACCTAAACTTATGGCCACCCTGTATAATAAGGATAAATATATCATACACTATAGAAACCTGAAGCAGGCCCTGTCTTTGGGTGTAAAACTTACCAAAATTCATCGCGTACTTAAATTCAATCAATCTCCTTGGCTGAAAGAATATATTGATTTAAATACAAAATTACGGGCCCAGTCTAAAAACGACTTTGAGAAGAACCTATACAAATTAATGAATAATGCTGTTTTCGGCAAAACAATGGAAAATATTAGGAAACATCGTATCGTGAAACTTAAAAATCGCTGGGAAGGCCGTTATGGAGCTGGTAATTACATCGCTAGTCCAAATTTTCATAGTAGGAGCATTTTTGCCGACAACGTGGTAGCAATAGAATTGAATAAATCCGAAATTTGCTTTAATAAACCGCTATACGTTGGCATGTGTATTTTAGACCTGTCAAAAATTTGTGTGTACGACTTTCATTATAATTTTATGTTAAAAACTTTAAATAATGACACCTGCAAACTGCTATATACTGACACTGATAGCCTCATATACGAGGTTGCTTGTAACAATGTTTATGAACAGGTTATAAAAAATAACTTGGAAAAATTTGACACAAGCGATTATGTCCCAAATAATCCATATCAGTTGCCTCTGGTTAATAAAAAAGTTTTGGGTCTAATGAAGGACGAATGTGCAGGTTCCATAATGACACATTTCATAGGTCTTCGCTCTAAAATGTACAGCATTTTGATAGCTGATAAGCCTTGCATTAAAAAATCTAAAGGTGTAAAGTTAAATGTTGTAAAACGGGCTATAACTTTTGAAGACTATGAAAATTGTTTAAAAAATAGTAATGAACTCTATCGAACACAACGAACTATTCAATCACACTTACATAATGTCTACAGCGTTGAACAATCAAAAATTGCATTAAGTCCTCATGATGATAAACGATTTCTTTTGCATAATAGCACCCACAGCACTTTGCCATGGGGGTCATGTGCTATTATGGATTTGTAATTATTTTTAATTGTATTGCTGTTCTTATGTACTGTTATTCTTGTTTTATAAATAAAAAATATTATATCTATTTGTGGTGTTGTTGTTTACTATTTCCTAAATACAAATGTTCCCATTTAAATTTAAAGTTGCTACTGGTCTATCTATATGTCTGCTAACTACATGCTATAAATAAATAAATACGAGTTGATATGGAATTCGACCTTGTTGTTGTTTGCTAATAGTCATAACCTTGTGGTTAACGATAACGTATAGAAGCGCCACACCAGATGTTATTCCAGTGACGTTGCATAAGGGGGTTAATTTCAATGCTTTTGGTTTTGAATTATAGCAACCAATTACCTAATTTATTGATGGCGGCCAATAAGGCGTCGCCAAAAAGACGACCGAGTGCTGCATTCTGATTGGTGTACTCTGATTACCACAAAAAAGACTTGCTGGCTAATAAGGCTGCTGCTGCTGCTGGAAACGCGATATGAATGGTGCAAGCTGAACCACAAAAAAAGACCAGCTGGCCAATAAGGCTGCTGCTGCTGTTGGATATGTGATATGAATGGTGCAAGCTGATTGCTTGCTCTGAATGCCGTAATGGCACTCAAAATGGCCGCGCGATTTGAAGGCGGGCTCTGCAAAACGTTATCCGAATAACTGTGTAAATTAACTGTGTATTCAATACGTACTCTGAAAAGTCTTACATATTTTACGATGATCGTTATTATACGGAAATAGACGACTGCACACAAAGAGCGAGCAAGCGCGATCTGATACGCGAATTGTTTCCAGGTATACCAGAGGATGTAAACAACGCCTTTAGATATACTAATGGAAATTTGTACTTCTTCAGAAATAACACGTACTACGAATTCAACGAATTTACCAGACAAGTGGTCAAAGCCAGACAGTTTGACTGGTATTACACGTCCTCAACAAAGCATTTTTCAACAAATAAAAGAATTATTAGCGCAACTAGCGACTTATGAAGATATATAGTTTTATAAAAATAAATTCTTACCTAAACCATCTTGCTGTTGGGTATGTTTGGTATGGTACCGTGCTGTTAAACAACGGATCTTCGTTCAAAAATAAATCTGCTTTGCTCTCTCTTTGACCTCAATTAACCCAAAAATAAAATGGTTTAGTATACCTATAGTTAATTAATAAAATTTATGCACCTAAACATAGAATAACAAAATAATTACCGAGGCTTGTGTTTTATGAAAAGCTACCTACCAAATGTGGATTACTGTTTGATCTTGAATATAAATTTTATTATGCGGAACCTCTACCACGTCTCAAATACACACCCTGAAAACCTTAATATTTTACTGTTAAAATTATTAACAATAAAATATAAAAGATGTTTATGTACGTGTTGTTAGTTTACCTTATTTACTGTTAAAATTATTAAAAATAAAATATAAAAGATTTTTATGTACGTGTTGTTAGTTTACCTTCTTAAGATAATAAGAAACTATTAAAAGTCTTAACCGATTTACAAATTCGTTTGTATCATCCCAGATGTATTGTAATAGGTGCAAATGGTTTTTCTATTGCCTATTCTTGTAGCTCTAGAGCATTTAACTTAGGAGTGCTCGATACATCACTGTATTTTTCCACAAAAATCACACATATATGATTTATTTGAATGAACATTATTATTATGAGCCTAGGTCAGGAAAATACTTTTTCACACACTTGACATGAATACATGTTAACCCTTAAGATTATTTTAGTCAATGAGACAATATCGATCCTAAAAGAATGTAGTGTACATTCTTTTAGGCCCATCAATGATTATCCTCCAAGCGTATCCACCAAGCATATCAACCAAACGTATCCACCAAACGTATCAACATGTATTTACAAACAGATTACACCTAACAATTGTTCCAAATTATATCTCACCGACACACAAGGAGACTGGAAGTGATAGCGCTTTTTAGTACAAATAACCATAACGCTGTTTAAGATTAATCTCAATGCGCATGTCTAAGATGATAAATAGTCAATGGTAACCTTCAAATTTTATTTTTACATATCTATGAAACCTAGGTTATTTTTTATGTAAAATAGGTGCCGATATAATTACATTAATTCATACATTGTATCATCACCCCCCTCACTCACCTCGAGAGACGCAGGTACATACCTATCATTCTTAATTAATAATTAATATTTTTAATTATTTATTAATACACATCAACAGTTAGGATCCATCTTGATTTTCGAGCGAGCAACACCCAGCTCCGACAACCACGCACCTGAACATCATCTCCGTGGCTAAAGTTTCTGGATACCTATATGTTGTACCAACAACTTGAAGTATCTCAAGATGATACCATTATTAAAATGTACAGTTTGATATCCATAACCACCTACAATGAATTATCCCACAACATACATAATCTCGAAACCCGTACATAATACTGGTTAAATCTGAAATTAGTATCAAACGATAGCTTATGAAAAGTTAAGATAGGAATGTGCAAACCGTATTGCTTGATCTCTAACCGTTTAGATTGTACAGGGTGTCAAAGTTGCAAAATGTCAATATTCACCTGTCAATATTTCAAAAACAGTTGAAGATACGTATAGGACATCCTACATGAAATATGTTTAGAATATCACGTAGAGTTCAAATGTGCAATACTATACAGGGTGTTCCATTTCAAATAACGAAGTTGTGGTCTACTTCCGGTATAGCCGGAAGTGATGCAAACCTGAAAATATTTTCATTGAATCGGAAATAATCGAAAACCTCCCCCATAAAAAAATCAGATTTTTCTCGTTAACAGAACCCTAAAAACGTCTAATACCCGTTTTGCGTGAATAACCCTGTATAATAAGTAGAAATATCTGAGGAATTTGTGAAAAAGTTTGCAAACTTACAGGCTGTAGCATATTTAAGGAATTGTTAAAAATAACTTAAATATATTTGCTTCTTTTTTAAATTTAGGATAGAGGAAACTTATTTGTTGAAACTCATAAAGAATAATAAAAAATGATAATAGATACGTACATTTCAACTATTTTGTTTAACAGGTAGGTTAATATTATATTTATTTCGCACTGTTAAACACATTTAATATTATTTAACTTTATGGTAGGCTTGCAAGTATATAGTGTCAAATTTATGTAATAAATAGAAGTTACCAAATTCTATCAGATTGCGAGATGCCATTAACCCTAACGAAGTTGGCGAAACTTTCAGTTAGAGAGGTCCTTTTCATCCATATTATGGCTCTACTACCCATGCTAAGTTACTAAAGATTCGATAACCTTTAATGAAAATACTCCTTTTTCAAAATCCATAGAAGCACTAGTATATCTATTAACTTGGGCACATAAAGAAGGATCTATAGAGCTCAAAAAACTGATACTAGAATTTGTTGATGAGAAAAGGAAATACTGCGATTTTGATATTGATGAGTTAATAAGAGAATATGAGGACAATGTGTACTCAGGGTCTAGACACCATAGGTTCTTTTCTTAGATACAAAAGAAAGGGGCGTTAATAAACAGGATACCACTACTAGCGACCCATATACAAAGTACCACTAGTAACCTCACAACAGTCAACAAAGGAGGAAAAGATTTCAATATATTTTTCCAGTTAATTTTTCTATATATTCAAATCTATATATCAGAGGAAAAGAGTTGAAGGACAGAAGATCTATGCCCACATGTGTAGGATTTATCGATTGTGATACTTGCTTAGAAGAATTTGAAGACAGCACTATTACAATTGAAGAGGATAACAAAAAAGTCACTACTGGTGATATTTCAAAAATTATAACCAAGAATTCCATGATATCAGGATTCGATACAGATTTTACATTGGCAGAAAAGGGCTAATTCTTGGCTATAATATAGCTAAAGGAATTTCTAACACAATAAGAAGGGAGAACAGAAAACTATATGCATTATCTAAATTCACTACCATCAATGTTCAAAAGGAATCTTACTCTGACATTAACCTTAATGAGGTTAAAAATTGTGATATTAATACCTTGATAATCACGTTAATGATAAATAGTTTTGAAATAAGATCTGATATACTTAGCATGATGATATCTAAACAGCCATAAAAAAATCTAGAATTATACACCTTGCTCGGAGCTCAACTTCTCGTGTCGAAAAGATACAATGACTTCTGCTCTTTAACTGGAATAAGACCTGAAGAATTCTCCGAGGGTATCAATGGGTCAATGAGTGGGTGTTTGTTATCAAAAGGCATACTCGAACTGGATATACTCAATCAATTTTATACAAACTTTGAGGAAAGTAATTGTTTCAGTATTTATGAACTATTCATGTCTATTAAGTTCGAGTACTGCAATATGGGGAATGACACTTATTTTGCACCTAATAAATAATAGAAACAAGTTATTGCTTGAAGAAATGAGAGCAAACAAAAGCCCTGTTTTATTAGCAAGGATTGACTATGGTAAAACTGACAGATTAACCTTCAATACTTCAGATCTACGAGGGATCAAGTCCGACTTATATGACGAATTAGATGAAGGAAAGCAGTTGAGACTGAAGCCTGTGGAGATTGAATAATTGTCCCTCTTTACAGGAAGACATCGAAGTAGTGTTTAAACCCTTGCACCTCCTCCAGCAAGAAGCCAAGATTAATATCCCAAACTTAGCAATATTTGACACAGACGTGGGAATAATACCTGTTAAGCAATTGATGAATGAGATAGTTGAGCGAGGCGATTTTCTAACAGTTCAATCAAGCCCTTTTAGGAAATGTATAAGATCTATTGCTCAACCGATATCATTAATTAATGGAAGCCCTGCAAATATAATACATATCCTTAAAAGCATACCTTCAGATATTTTATCACTTATTGACCCAGAATGCAAAACTGATAGTATTGTCGTATTAGCGGATGGATCAGGTTCTATCTCAAATGTATTGTCACATATAACATCATTACCAGTAATTACTAATACGCTAATAGACCCTTCACTCACTGACTTTACTGAGTAGTGAGATTACACTTCCGAGTTTTATTGGAGAGAGGTGTTATGACATATCAAGGAACAGAGAGTTAATTAAACTATTATTAACAGGAACGACTGATATATGTAAGAATCAATTTACGAGGAAAGTAATTAAATTATGCAACAAAAACAACCTCCATATAAGGCTACTAATCTCAGACCTAGAAACACTTGATGACATCGTGTATAAAAACTTTTTCAAGGAGTTGAATTATTACTTAGAAGTATGTTCTGAGGGTCAATGTGTGATCTAGTCCTGATAGTATAATCTCACGACCGAAATTAATAAAATAAGGCCTGTCGTTTCACTACGTCCCGTCCTCATTGCGCAGACAACCTTTTGAAGTAAGGTGTCCCAAGAGCGATGATCGTCCTTAACGTAAGAGGCTAATATAGTCTTTAATGTTTTATGCTGCGCTTCACACGGGTCAGCTTGCGGATGGTAATTAGCTGTCCTTATATGTTTAATCCGATAGGTCTCTAGCAACTTCATAATTATTTACTAATTAATTGTTTTCCGTTATTTGTTATTAACTTCCTCGGAACTCCGAATAATAAAAACACGTTCTCCTCAACTAGCCTCACAATCGTTTTCGCAGTTGAAGTGTGCATAGGGAGGAATAGATAACTTAGTGAAGTAGTCCTGTATGCTAAGAATGTACATATACCCGTTTGAGCTTTTCGGTAGTGGCCCAATAACATCCATGGACACAAGTTCCCACGGTCGAGACACATCAGTTTGACTACGCATGAGCCCAGCGGGAGGTCGTTGATCGGGCTTATTTGCCAGACAAACCTGACAAGAGCCCAATTACAATATCTAGGTTGCAATATCTGCTTTCATCTTTGGCTAATAGAATCTATGTTCGATCCTGTTATATTTTTTATACACCCCTGTATGACCGGCCGTTGGAGGATCATGATGTTTTTTGATAATTTCACCCCGATGAGATTTAGGTACTACCGCCTTCCAATCAAATAATGGATCTTCGAGACCCAGATAGGTATTACGCAATTTCTTATAAACGGTACCGTTCTCGACGCGCCACTGAGGATGGCGTAAAGGATAGTCAGTTATTCTCTGGATCATTCTGGTATACCAGGGATCGATGTATCCCTCAAATATAGATACTGGGTTCGAATATAGAACGGATCGTGAAAGGGCATCAGGAACAACTTGATCCTTGACACGCCGATTTACTACCTCAAAATCATATTGCTGAAGACGAACACTCCAGCGAGCGAGTGTACCAGAAGGATCTTTTAGATTATGGAGCCAAGTTAACGCGAAGTGATCTGTGATGCCGACAAAGTGGGTAGCCTCGATGTACGGCTTAAGTTTCTCGATAGACCAGAGTACTGCAAGGCATTCTTTCTCGGTGGTGCTTATTTTCTTCATCCTGTTGGGACAAAACTGCGCCGAGTCCAAAAGAACTTATCCCAGCATCAATATTTGTAAAATTTTGCTAAACACCGTTCAGGCAGTAGATACAGAGTAACTATTTCTCTTGTAAATAGATTTGAATTTAATATATCTTTTTATTTAAATGAAAAGTTGTTTGATCTTACTTTTACGCATTCACAAAAGTTAGTTTCTTAAATGGCAAAATTACCTGGCGTTGTTATAAAGAAAAAGCTTAACAGTAAAACCATACCACGCTCTGAGCCCTGAGCTAACCAGAGCTAATGTCCCTGACTCTTTAGGGAAGATGGTAATAATTCCCGTGGTTCAGTGCAACATTCATAAATAATGGACATATTCTCAAGAAAACGCATTTAACTATCAAGTATTGTGACCTCATTTTCTTCAATCTTTTCTGAGATCTCAAGAAGATATATGTAAAAAGTTGTATATACATTACAGCGGTAAAACTTAAAGTGTAGTCAAATACTATATATGGTTAAAGACAGATGTTAATTACATGTAAGTATGTAGGATAGGACCAAGGAAGTACTTAATACAAATGCGGTGTTTGGAAGTATAACATTATGGTTGTAGTACCAAGGTAAGAGTCACTAAATCTATCAGGCAAAATTAAAACCAGAATTAACAGTCGACAAAATGTTAAAAACATTTTCTGCTATACATATATTCTGCTTCCTTTAACTAATAGTAAAAGTAACTAATAACTATATAAGAGGATGTAAAAGTGAAAAGAAAGAGAAGCATATGATATAAACAACAGCGTACCATGAGCATGACAATCCACAAAGAGAAACTTTTTAGAAAAATATTTGAGGTAGTTATTAGCTATGTCCAGATTTGTAAATTTTTGCTGCTAATACCAAAAAGTTTAAGATGTATATATCATTAGTTGGCCAGAACATGCTGGAAAAAGTTTAATGTAGCGCAACAAGGCTTTCATTTGGTCCCGTACACAAAGAGAAACTTTTTAAAAAAATATTTGAGGTAGTTATTAGCTATGTCCAGATTTGTAAATTTTTGCTGCTAATACCAAAAAGTTTAAGATGTTGCATATATCATTAGTTGGCCAGAATATGCTGGAAAAAGTTTAATGTAGCGCAACAAGGCTTTCATTTGGTCCCGTACGGCCGTATTACGAGGAAAGATTGACAATGGCTAATCTCACGACATTTCAGCAGCGACGTCTTCGTGATGCTTAATTCTATCATCTCGCTTGCATCATAAAATACAATTTTGGTAACTTAGGATCGATTTTTCCACTCCATTCTGATCATCGCCTTCGAGGACATGTCTTGAAACTCAGGAAAGAAAACAAGACACGAACCAAGCAGCATTTCTTGACCAATAGAAACTTTGGAAGTTTGGAACAACCTACCACATGATGCAATTAATGTGCAATCTGTGAACTCGTTTAAAAATAAAATTGATAGCTATCTTTTTTCCATGGACCAAGTCTTTAATTACCATATCTTGGTATTTTTCTTATTAATAAATTATAAATTTTCCTATATCTTTCACCTGTATACCATAGGCATGCTTAGTGTCTTTGTACCTTATATTTTTTTATTTGGGGCATAATAGGACATCTATCCTCTGACCTTGTCTAAATTGGAATAATAATAATATATATCATTTTCTAAATACTTACACTATACATTTCAGTGTAAGGGCGATAAACCTGTCTAGAAAATGATAATTTTGTTTTAACTTATATAAATATAGTATGGGCCCAGAAAAGTATGCTTTTAGTTGGTGGTGATAGTTCGTTCGTCAAGGAACCCTCTTCTGCTGCTTGGATATTCCATGCTTTGCTACAAAAAGCGGGATAGGGAAAAAACAAATACCAATAAAATTTTTAATGCTGTTGTGGATAATATCCAGTTTAATACTACAGTACAATACTACAATACAATATATATATATATATATAGGAAAAGTGTAAAATTTTACAATTCTATACAAATAGGGGAGTGCGCTATGGTGAACCAATTTCTACCCTTAAACAAGTGGTAGCTTTTTAATTTCCGCCATATTTCATTTCTCTAGGTTGGCAATAGACATTTAGTTCTGTCCTACGCACACTATGATTTTCAATACTAAAACAATTATTTTTTATTTGCATACATATGAATTATGAAGGCAAAACTTTTTTGAATAGTAATTTATTTCAATCAGAATACTTTACTAAATTATGTTATTTATATTTTATTCGTAACTTAGAAGCTTTCTTGCCATAACCTGAACTTTTCTTTATATGTAATTCAATGGTTAAGTTATTTTATACAGGGTGTGCGGCACATGAGTTCCAAAACAATTTTTTGTCATAACTCTGTAATGGTTGTCAAGAAAAGAAAGTAACTTTTATTTCTTCAATTTCAATTTATCAAATACTAAAATAACGACACCTTTATACGGACACTATGCATAAAACTTTGACAATACTATATATGACACTGAGTAGTCCACAGTGAAACGAATAGGAGACTATTGTTCCCTATTGTCAATTGTAGACGATATGGCTGTAGTTAATTGTAAGGAGATTCAAACCACGCAACCACGAAGAAGAAATACTATTAGATTGCCCAATTATTCAAAATTTCGTTTTTGTTTAGTTCTGTGAGTGTTTCATAAATAATTTAAATGTTATTTTTAAAGATATTTGTTTTAATTTAATTTGGGCTCATGTTAAGAACTACGTGGCTAAACAGAATTCTACATTTAAAATAAAGGACGTGCTGAATCTTTGTAAATCAGCGATGGAAAGTATACCAAATTATGTTTGGCCTAACTGTGTCGAACATGATAAAAAAGTGGCACAGGAATACAGGGAAAAAGAGCATTTAGTAGATATCGCTATAGATCCTTTAGTAATAAATATGAATGATGACGATGAAGATACAGATGATGACGAGGAATTGGCTGATGATGATGAAGACGCCGATGTGTGCTTGAAAAATATGCCTTTATTAGGCATATCTTTACTGACTTATCGTCAGTAAAAATTTGGAATTTTTTATCAATTAACAAAAAAATTACGACGAATTAAAGTGACAAGTATCAATTTTGTAGACATAAAACCGTAATTTTTTTTACATTTTCATTAATAACTAAAAAATGGGATAAGGAAACTAACTGAAATTTTAGCACTCAATAGAGTAATAGTGAGGTCTATATGGTCTATATATGACCATATGGTCCAAAGTTAAAATTTTTTCGCCACTACGTCTTCTAATATAGGTTCCCAAATTCAGGGGTTTATTTCGATAGTAACTAGGTGGCTAAAATATGATGGCTTGTCAGATTATTTCAGAGACTACTTCGATGTAAATTTTGAGATTTGGCACTATGGAGTTTTTAGGTATGGTCTCTTCAAATAAAAAAAGCGTTCCTGTAGACCTTTATTTAATATTCTTAAAAAATAAATAAAAAATCAATACCTTGCCTAACACCATGTTTTTTTTATAATAAGAATGATAAAACGACAATATTCACAGGAAAGGGAGTTAACTGCATAAGCTTTATAACTATACCCAAGGTTGCTGAATCTCATACTGGTGATATGAGATGCAACAACCTTGGAGGTCTAAAATTTAATATCAAGTTAGGTCGACTTAGGCTGGATGCCATGAAAACTTGTTTTTTTTTTAAATGAGTCACCACGTATATTTTTCCAAATTTATATGCAGAATTTTGTTCTCTTTCAATAGATAATTCCTTTTATCTATCTCCTTTATTTTTACAGTTATCCTCCGTTCTCACTGACACAATCAACTAAAATCACTTGACATTTTAAACAGTTGTCAAAAAGTATAAACGCACTATAGTTGCATTTATATATTGTTACTGTAACAGTAAAAATATATAGACGAAAATAATCACACAAATGAAGTTATTATGAATTTATTTGTTTATTTACTTTCGAATAATAAACAATTTTATTTGGGTGAAACAGTGCCATTTATATATCTGTTCAAAATGCTGGGTTAACAAACTCCAATTTGTTGTAGTGGTTCTTATTTCAGCAGGATACAGCTTCTGAAGTACTCGAATCACTCTTAATTCCTCCCTGCAGTGATTCGGTATTTTACAGCTTATAGGTACTTACGTAACCACAAGGTGGCCCAAGGCTCTAAAACCTCGGGCGGGCCCACGATGGTGAGGTAGATCTTCATTTGCGCTACGGGCAACTTCACCTCCCATATTAGGGGAGCCCCGGGAGGTGGAGGAGTGCTGCCACAGCAGCACTATCCTCATATCCTACAATTACAATTATAATTTAAATGTAAAAAAAAAATTTACTTACATTTAATGGTGGCTGGCCCAGCTTCGCCGCCTCAACCCCTAGTTTTATTAAATCTAAATGTAAAAACTATCAAATAAGCGTTATCAAACCAAACACTATATTACCCTGACCATTTGTATTTATATTAGAAATTAATTGAAGAACTGCAACAAATGTTTATACCGGGTTTCCCATTTCATTTGACTAATGGCAATTAACATGGGCTATTACATTTCATTGAATTTTATATTCCCAGGGCACACTATGAGAAATATTGCTAACTGAATCGATAGTACTGACTGTGAAACACTTCTGATTACCAAATTTATTTTACTTTTTAATAAATTACAAATTATTAGTGTTTACTTATTCGAATAAATATGGTTCATTGTCAATACCTAGTTATTATTTTTGAAGCTAATCTTTAAAGTCACAATATTTATCCAAAAAAATAAAACTTGTGAAATTGGTTCGTTTCCTTTATCATCCAGTTTAGCTAAAGCTACTATCTTATAAAATAAGTAATCAACAAGCAACATATTATTTTTTATTTATTACATGCACTGTGCTTTTACTAATAGTGTACTTATCTCTGTTAATAGTTACTACATATATTATACCTCAAGCTGGATATTGAGTTATCAGTTACAGAGGAACTGTCGTGAATTAGTAATAGGTTTTTTTAATAAAAAACTATAATTCTAAAATTATGAGTTTTTTAAAATATGTTCATATTTATTCGAATAAGTAAACACTTGTAATTCACCAAAAAGTAAAATTAAAAAAATGTTACCTCGATTGTGATTCGAACCTGCGAATATTTGAAATTTAGTTTGGGAGCCCGAGTCTCGTACCACTAGGCCACAACCTACTTCTAGAGAGTAGGTTGTGACTAGGCCACCATGCCATGTTTTACTCACTAAGACAGCTATGTAAACTGTTACAGTTAACCTAAAATTAATTTTTAATATTTTAATTAAAGAAGCATTTCGCTTCAATATTTTGATAATCAGAAGTGTTTGGCGATCAGTACCATCGACTCTGTTAGCAATATTTCTCATAGTGTGCCTTGGAAATATAAAATTCAATCAAATGTAATAGCCCATGCTAATTGCCATTAGTCAGATGACATGGGAAACCCGGTATATGCAAGTGCAATCAGTTGGTTGTGGGTGCAAATCTAGCATGTGTATCCTGCCCCTTCTGTATTATCGCAGAAACGCGTGCGCCCTGATTCGGGTATTTTATCTATAGTTTTTGCAGAAGAGTCGCTAGATATTAAGTGCTGGTATGTTGTAAATATTTATCAGCTGTTCGTTGAAATTATTATTATACAGCTGAATATCAGCTGTATAATTTTATTCCTACTGTGTTCAAATCATATTCACAAACAAATTTAAAAAATGTTTAAAAGACTTTCTTTTTACTAATCAATAATTTTTACATATTATTTAAGTACCTACTTTGTTATGATTGTTTTTTTTTGTGTATGTGTAATATCTGTACAATCCTCAAATTTTTGTCTTCATATTATTATTATTTTTTTACCAGACAAAAATGTATTTCTTATTTGCCAAGGGTTAAGTGGTAGAACACAACATTTGTGAACGTCCCCTTGTGATTTTCAATTATGGGTAAGATTCAATGAACATACTTATTTAGTTTTGTAATGTAGTGTGGTCTGATGTTGAAAATAAAAGCATTTATTATTATTATTATTATTATTATTATTATTATTATTATTATACTAAGGTGGTATGTTGTAAAAATCACCTGTTTTCAGCGGCGTTACTAAACGCTATCGCTCTCCCGTGTCTAACCGGCGCTCTCTCTAGACCTAATTAAGCCCCTCTTAACTGTGGCCTCTTTTTTGCTAAAGAACTACTTTTGTAAGGTTTGCCATACTTGATATCTTACATCGTTGAGTGGTCCGCTCACCGATTGATACAATACTCCGCAATATGTTGTAATAACTTATCAGTATTGAATATAATTCAAACGTTTCTCTCTCTAATAATTGAAACCGATTACGCGTTTTACCCCATTGAAACTATTATAAAGAACTTTAATATTTATTCGTATTTTTTATCAAGTAACTATATTATCTGAATAGCTCGTTCATTTATGGCGACAAGCTATTATGCAAATTATGGACAAATTATGCATTTGGGCATTTAATAATTAGATATTTATATTATATTGCGCTGATGTATGAGACCAATGTAATGTGTTAGTGAACAGTCGTGCTTGATTCCGACAAAAGTGAGGTTAGAGTTGTCAGGTTGTTCTTCAAAAAATGACACTAGATATGAAGGCTATAATTCACACGCAATAAGTACCTACTAGCTATCTACCTTTCACTTTGCAATTATTTAAGAGCTAAACATTTATTGTTGTAACCGATTACGTCTTTTACCCCATTGAAATTATTATAAAGAACTTAATATTTATATTATATTGCGCTGATGTATGAAGCCAGTGTAACGTAGTCTGTTAGTGAACAGTCGTGCTTGATTCCGACAAAAGTGAGCCCTAACTCTCAAAAGTGAAGGCTATACTAGATGGCCTTCATATCTAGTATAATTTTTCGAAGAATACTATTCTTCGGAAGGCTATAATTTACACGCAGTAAGTACCTACTAGCTATCTACCTTTCACTTTGCAATTATGTAAGAGCTAAATATTTATTGTTGTAACCGCGGGCAACATCCATTGTTCGCCATCACCCGCGGCGACTTACCTCATATACTTCTCTGCGCTCCCGATAACTAGATCATACGCTTATGCCCAAACGGCTCTCTAGCGTCGAGAGAGCGCATGGGTCCCCACTAATTTTAAGATGTCTTGCTTAGCGCCATGTCTTTTAGGCCTTATTTCTTTTGTTAAGTTCAATTCACTCGATGGCCCCCGCGTGTCCTGAGCTCCCTAGGGATCCTCATTCTGATTTGTAGCTCTATGGTCCTCCCGTTTGGGTTTTTTGACATCTTTGAGGTGGAGCCCTAGGGGTGGGACGACGCCCTCAAATGGTGGCATCCTCTGGGGGCGGCGTCCTCTAATGGTGGGGTGGCTCACCCGTTCTCTCCCCTGTTGGCGGCTTCCTTTGATGTTGTCGACAAAAACCTGCCGCAGCCTTTGATGTTCGCTGACAAAGGCGGTAAAAAGTTCCCAGGCTCAATCGTCGCAATGACTACTGGCATATATGATTTCTTTGACAGTAGGGTGTAGTCAGTCAAGGGATCTAGGAAGCAGATCGCATGGACCCAAAGCAACGTCGATAGGTTTGAAAATGATATGTTGTCCAAAAATTCTTCAACTCATTTCTTAAAATTTCTACATGTTTTTGAGTTGAGATTTTCGTTGTAAATCTAAAATTGTAGTTGTTTATTTATATGAGGGCAAAACGCAGTAATACTAAATATTTGCAGTGGGCCAAGCATGTTGATTTCTACGATAAAAAATTTCATTCCTAGTAAATTTTCTCTTGGAAAAAATGTGAATATTCTTAACTTTAGATAAAAATTATTTCGTAAAACTTTCTTCTTTCCGGAAAAACTTCTGGATTCAAAGCTTGAACTTTTGCACATTTGTAATTATGTATTTTATGCTTCTTTAAAACTCTTTGCAATGGTCCACGTTGTCATGATGTTAATAAGTATATATATTTGAAATGGTTTTTGTAGAGAATCAGTAGGTATGGCGGCGCATTGGGACGGGTTCCGCCCCCAAATGGGACCCCCTTAGGGCTCCGCTAGGCCCCTAACTCTCAAAAAAAAAAATGGGGCCTCCAACTGTCAAAATCAAAAATGGGGCCCCCAACTGTCAAAATCGGCCTGTGCGGATTATGGATTATCTGCCATCAATACCCACTACATCGAAAATACACGTCTATCAAAAAAGCAACGATTAACTTATGATGGTGACGGGGAGCGGCCGTGTTTACGCGGTCGGACTTCCCTCAATTACTATAACACAGGCCCGAGGTAGCGTAGACGCCATGGGCATCCGTTTTAAAGAGAAAATTAACGCTGTATTCAACACGTACATTGAAAAATCTTACATGTTTTACGACAATCGGTTTTATACAGAGATTGACGACTGTGCCCAAATGGCGCGCAAACACGGGCTGATACGAGATATATTTCCCGGCATACTTGATGACGTAACCGGAGCCTTCAGATATACCAACGGCCTTTTGTACTTTTTCAGAAACGACACATACTACGAGTTTGATGAATTTACCAGAAAGGTAACGAAGGCCGGGCGGTTTGACCTAGCTCTTTTTGGCATCACGTGTTCTCAACCAAGCGTCTTCCAACAAATAAAAGACTTATTGGGTCGCCTTGCAACCTATGAAAACGTGTAAGGCGGCGTACGCGTCATAAAACGTCGTAAAACGTCATAAAACGTCACAAAACGTCGAAATCGTCGCATAACGACGCGGCGTGCGCGTCATAAAACGTCATAAGGCGTCGTAAAACGTCGTATGACGTCATAAAACGTC
This sequence comes from Pogonocherus hispidulus, assembly GCA_963924545.1. Classification (NCBI taxonomy): domain Eukaryota; kingdom Metazoa; phylum Arthropoda; class Insecta; order Coleoptera; family Cerambycidae; genus Pogonocherus; species Pogonocherus hispidulus. The sequence continues at coordinate 11,813,404 of OZ004697.1, read as the reverse complement.
GTAAAACGTCATAAAACGTCGCATAACGAGGCATCGCGGTGTTATCGTGACGCTAACTTCAGGCTAACACCAGGATAATCAGGATAACTTCAGGATAATTTCAGGCTAACCAGGATAACCTCAGGCTAACTTCGGGATAACGTCAGGATAAACATGTTTATATGTAATATTTGTAATAAAGCGTACATACAAAAACATTCTCGAGTTAATTAAGATATCATCTCGAGCAACCCTCACACACCTTATAGGTGTAGCGCCATCGTCTGTTGCGTTCAACTCCCCGAGGTGTTAAGACGCAATGACGACTGTTATTAAATTCTTTTTTAAATCAAAGGCCCTGAGAGAAATAAAGAAGCTTAAACTATGCGATATGTTCGTTGAACAGTGGTATCTAGACAGGCAACCCTTCTGTTACATAATTTACGCGGATTGCAAACCTGTATCGTTTGCCCTGCTGTCAAAGATGGACTATGACCCATTCAACCAACATTCGAACCCAAAGACGTTCAATTACATCTACACATTACCACAAGAGCGTAGAAGAGGATATGCAACGCAGCTGGTAGAACATATCAAAAAGAGAGAGCAGTTTTCCGCGTTTAGCGCGAACGAAGCATCAGAAAATTTATTTAAAAAATTTGGCTGTATAGATTGTGATGGAATGTTCAGATATCCTTAATAAATCTTTTTTAAAGTTTGGTTTTCCGTTTTATTTCCAATTATAGCATTTCCCCATCATAGCCCTGATAGCCGATAAATGATGATGTGGTATATATGGTATGTGGGTATGGTAATAATGAAAATAAAACTCAGCTGCTAGTGTTTGGTCCTCACAATCACATTTTATCTGTTAATAGAGATTTCCAAATTAGTATTAATAATTGTTTACTTGTACCAGAAAATACATGCAAAAATCTAGGAATCCATATGGATGTTGATCTACGATTTGGGACCCAAGTTACAAGTTTAATTCAAAAATGTTTTTCCAAATTAAAGGTATTATATATGTACAAAGATATTTTGAGTAAGGATATTAAACTAAGGTTAACTGATAGTTTAATTTTATCTACTCTATCTTATTGCAACATTGTCTTTTGGCCTGCTCTCTTAAAGATAAAAATACCTTACAGAAAATTCAAAATGCATGTATTAGATTTTCTTATAATTTGAAGAAATTTGATCACATTTCTGTTGCTTTTAAAGACTCAAAATGGTTTAATTTGCATGAACGATATCAAATACATTTGTCTTGTTTAGTTTTTAAGATAATTCAATTGGAAATACCTGTGTATCTTCATGATAAATTAATAAAAGGTTGAGATGTTCATGATCGTATTACACGCCACCGTGACTTACTACATATTCCACAACATCATTCGGCTTTGGTTCAACGCAGTTTTAGTTACAATGCTGCTAAAGTATTCAACTCACTTTCTCTTGACGTCAGAAGTGCCACTAGTCTTACAGTTTTTAAGAAAAATGTTAAAACGCAAATTGTTAGTGCTCGTGATAATGTGAACTAATATCTACAATATATTATAGGGTGCATTTTATTTACTTATTGAATTGTTTATTTTAGTTTGCTTTCTATACCTACACACTGTACTTTTGTATAATTTTGTACTATTATATTTCATTTACATTCAATGTTTTGAATTGTTTCTGAGGTGGTCGTATGAGCAGCTTGGTTGGATACCGCCACCCATAACAAATACTTTATTTATGTTTTGTTAAATTAATAAAGGCTTATTATTATTATTATTATATCAGCAAGAACAAATTTTAGCGTACAATGACGTAATCCGTTCAAGAATAGCTTGTGTTTTAGTCATATTTTGAATCGATAACTAATAAGGTAACTGAAGAACCGATAAAGGTTCCACAACGCCCTGTACTCGTTGTACTGTTCAACTAGCTAGTAGGTGTTATTGTTTTTCTAATTGAGTTTTTGCTATTGTTTGTATATTTGCCATAGTAAAAATTCTAACATAAGTACAAGGGCCGTTTATCATATCTGTGGCAACCCACTGATTTCTATCTTTTGTATCTAAATTGTCTTTTTGTTAACTTGCTGTTTAATATTTAAAAAAAAAATACCAATGTTGTACTCACATATATGTTCCAAGCAATCAGATTGCACCTACACACACATAAAAAATTTCGTTTTGTTTGTTTCTGTACGGCTTTTTCTAACACAGTGAAAAACTTAACAATTCAGCGTTCAGACAGACTGAACGTGACATGATATCAACACATTTCGATTCTAGAAAACACAGGCTGTTTGAGAAAATTCAGATACCTACAAGTAATTATTTCAATTTAATTTTGTTTTTGTACAATATTTATTTTATTTATTTATTTTATTTATTGTAATACACCATTCAACAGGCCTAATGGCCCAGTACTAGAATGGGAAAATAAGTTTACAATAATATAACAAAACAATGAACATAATTAACATAATCAACATAATACACAAAGAAATATAAAAACACTAAAACAAAAGATTAACAAAACCTATCAAATAAAATTACAATATTACAAAAGTAAAGCAAATAATGAGAAAGAAAATAAAATAAGGCCAACATTGAATTAAAAGAAACGGTTACAAATTTAACCTTTTTATAAATGAAAGGGAACAAGAAAAAATATCGAAGGATGAATTATTATAAGTATTACAGATGTTGCTTAAAGGAGAAAATTTTCTGATGTTTGTCCGTGGAGTTGGCAAATAAAATAAATTTGAATGGAGCGAGGCTGTTCTGGGAACATGGAAGTTAAGCATGCTTACAACTTCAGCGCAGTTGATATAATTATGCAGTAATTTAAAAAGAAAAATTAGACAAGCAATGTTACGTCTTTCTATTAACGGAATAAGCGAAAATCTATCGAGAAGTTGGGAATGAGGAAAACCAATAGGTGGATATACTCCATCTGAACGAAAGGCAGCAAGTTTAAGAAAACTGCGCTGGACTCTCTCAAGACTGTCAATATAAATTGAATAATTAGGAGACCATATAATTGAGGCATATTCAGCTTTAGAACGAACTAGAGAAATATATAATGTTTTAAGGCAAGCTTCATTTGTAAAATGGCGCGTGTTCCTAATAACATATCCAAGAGTTTTATACGCCTTGGCAGTTGTGTTTAACATATGTTTATTAAAACTTAACTTTCTGTCAAATGTAACACCAAGGTCACAAAAAGTTTCAGGTCTAGAAAGGATGTTATTAACAATAGAATAATTGAAATTTATGGTGTTTAGTTTTGTAGAAAACGACATAACATTACATTTCTCTGAATTCAAGTGTAGATTATTTAGTATGCACCATTCATTAACAATATTCAAATTCTGCTGCAAATGTTCGCAGTCCTGTAAATTTGAGATACTAGTAAAAATCTTCAAATCATCAGCATATAGTAGACATTTAACTGTTAACCGACTATGTCATTAATAAACAGTGTAAATAAAAGAGGCCCAAGAATCGAACCCTGTGGAACACCAGATGTAGCAAATACCTCGCTAGACTTATAACCACGGTACACCACACACTGAACTCTATTGCAAAGATATGACTTTAGAAGAAGGATGAAGGAGGAGGAGAAACCGAATGAACCTAATTTCCTTAATAGTATACCATGATCAACCCTATCGAAGGCTTTGGAGAAATCAGTATATACAACGTCTGTTTGGAACCCTTCATCGATGGCTGATGAAATAAATTCAGTTACACAAAGTAGATTTGTTACTGTCGATCTACCGCGAAAAAATCCATGCTGGAAGTCAGTTATCATGTGCTTCGTATGAACAAATATTATTTCAGATAGTAACATCTCAAGACATTTAGCAAAGTTGTTAATAATTACAATAGGTCTATAATTGCAAATATTTGTCTTTTCGCCTTTTTTAAATATTGGAATTATTTTAGATAACTTCCATATAGTTGGAAAAGTACATGATTGTAAAATTTTATTAAATAATATTTTGAGGGGAGTAGAAAATATAGCCGCACAGTCTCTAAGCAAAAAAGCTGGAATACCATCAGGGCCACTGGTGCGTTTCGGTTTAAGATTTCTCAAGCATTTGAACACTTTATCCTCATTGAAGTCAGAAATATTTAAGTTATGACAATTTAATTCTGCAATTCCAGGAAGATTAATAATATCCACTTGTTCATTGTAAGAACTCTGAAAAAAAGTAGCAAAGGCATTACAGATATCACCAGACGAAGTAAGAATTTCATCCTGAAAAGACATACTATTAGGTATATTTCGGCTGTTCTTAATATTGACATACTTCCAAAAGACAGACGGATCATGACTTATGTTATTTTCTATGTTTATTAAATACTCCTTATTAAGTTTCTTTTCATCAACATTAAATTCCGCTCTGAGACGTTTAAATTAGGTAAGAAATGTACGATCATTTGTTCTTTTGTATTTTCGCCAGCACGTGTACTTATGTTTAAGTTTATTGATTAATGACCTATTAAACCACGGAGGATAGTAACGGCGCGCTGGGGTTGTCCTAGGAACGCAAGTTTGAAATACTGAATTAAGCCTGATATAGAACTCATTACTTGCCTGGTTAATATCTTGAATTCCATTCAAAAAATGCCAATTGACTCCTCGTAAGGATTGGTAAAGCAGTGGAAAATTCGCTTTTCTAAAGTTATAAGAATTCGAGGATTTTAGATCAGTAATATGGCAATTTCTGGGAGATTCAAAATTGTACAAAATAACAAGTGACGGATGATAATTGTCTTCGTCAATTAAGACATCAACAGCTCTTTCAACTACACAAATATTATTAGAAAATACAAGATCAAGTAAACGATTCATAAAGTTAAACACAGAGTTATGTTGCTGCAGATGAAATAGGTTTTCAAAATTTAGGACAGACTGTAGCAACGGCGGTATGTTAAAAGAGTTTGCCAACACATAATCCGGCAGATTAAAATCTCCAACAATAATTACATCCCTATGACCTACTACAGAACTCGTATATTTATGGAGATACATAGAATAAATTAACATTTGATTATTTTCTGTCTTGGTTTGTACAAGAGCAATGAATTTTGTTTTTGTACGATATCATATGACCTACTACAGAAGTCGTATATTTGTGGAGATACATAGAATAAATTAATATTTGATTATTTTCTGTCTTGGTTTGTATAAGAGCAATGATTTGATTGGGCTTACCTTATATAATATACTTCCCTAGGTACGGTGTTTTTACTCTGTATGCGCCTATTAAGCACAATTTTCAGCGTTCAGACAGACTGAACGTAACATGATATCAACACATTTCGATTCTAGAAAACACAGGCTGTTTGAGATAATTCAGATACCTACAAGTAATTATTTCACTTTGAATCGGGTTTCGTCCAATCTTTTGTTTTTTAAATAATTATTTTAATATTGTTTTTGTACGACAGAACTAGAATATTTATGGAGATACATAGAATAAATCAGTATACATTTTTGTACGTCGAACTATTATTTGATATCAATAGACGTACTACAGAGTTAGAATATTTGTGGAGATACATAGAATAATTCAATATTTGATTATTTTCTGCCTTGATTTGTACAAGGCCAGTGATCTTACCTTTTATACTTCTCTAGGTATGTCGTTTTTACACTGCCTGCACCTATTAAGCACAATTTTTAGTTGCTCTATTATTCTAATATTTTTTTTTTAGTAAAGGTGAATAATCAAATAAGTAGACCTGTAGGCATTATACATTTAATCTAGTGGGGGAGAACATGAAAAGAAAGAAAATACTATAAGTACGGTTTTTAACAGTTTAGGGATACTTGCGTAGCCACAGCGTGGCCCAAGGCTCTACAGCCTCCGGTGGCGCCTCAATGGTGAGGTAAACCCTCACCTCACCGCCGGCGAAAGTAATTACCCCCACAGGGGCGGCCCCGGAAGGCGGAGGGTGCCGCAGCACAACGAGTCTCATCTCCTACAATGAAACTCATGATTAAATGTAAAAAAAAAAAATTTAACTTACGGATAGTTGCTGTCGGGCTATTAGAGCCGCCGCCACAGCCGCTCTTGCTACGTCTGAAAATATATAAAACTATTATTCGAAATCACACCCTACACTAGCTTATTAGAGCTGGGTCGCTCATGAACAGCTCGCACAAATGTGCGGCACATATCAGTGTGCCGTGAACGAACGACTCGCAACGAAAGAGCTCATCGTTCATTCCGCCATTTACACAGCACACAAACATGAGCTTTTTACACAATACGCATACGATGATTGATTGTGCGAGTTCTTATACATGGTTTATTGAACAATCATTTAGGAATAAATGAGTTAATACAAATAATGTAATAGTAAAAATACTTAAATGTTTACTTGCGTTTATATATTCGCTTTAATCCTATAACTAAAATATACTTAAATGTTTACTTACATTTATATACTCGCTTTAATATAACCATATAAACACGGCTGAAACTAACAATTCTGATAAAAACTAAACATCAAAAGTTTGCAAATTACAAGTTTAAAACTCAGATATCCTCTTGTGTACAACGTACATCATCCTTGAATGCCGCCAGAATTCAAAGAGCGGCAAGAGCGAGCAACGACACGAGCGTGAACCACACGATGAGCCAAATTTATGATCGAATGCTACAGTGACAGTGCCATGACCACGTCGCTCCAATGAACAACTCGCTCTGAGCGCTCATTTGAATGAGCTGTGCCACACGTGCCGGCACGCTGAAAATGAACGAGCGACCCAGCTCTATAGCCGGTTGACTGGTTTATTTTATTTTTTTTTGTGATTAAAGAAGACCACAGCAAATGTTTTTACATGCGCGTGCAATCAGCTGTGGGTATAAGTCCTATCACGTGTATCCTGTGTGTGTATGTGTGTATGTGTATATCAAATAATTACGCCGTATTAATATTTATTCGTGGTTTTTTATCGATCGCCCCGGTGTAACAGAAACCACAATAAGTTAACGAACATATGTACACTCTTTACATTATTTCTTTCTATTCACTTTTTCTTATTCTAATAATACTGTAATAATAAATCCATCAGACAGGCACTATTATACATTTAATCTATTTTGTTTCAAAGATCGAGTCAGGCAGTAGTAATCGTAGCGTGAGAACATAAAAAGAAAGAAAATACTGTAGGTTAGGTTTTTAACTGTTTAGAGTGGTACTTACGCAGCCATAAAGTCGCCGAAGGCTCTACAGTCCCAGGTGGGACCTCCAGCGTTACGTGCATTGCGACGGTCCCCTCGGGGGTGATAATTTCCCCGATTGATATGGCCTTTGTGGTGGTTGCCGGTGTCGCAGCACGACCAGTCTCATATCCTACAAGCGCGTAATTTTAAATGTAAAAACAAAAATTTTTACCTTACGGCTAGGGACGGGCTCCACTCGCGCGCCGCCTCTACGGCTGCCCTGACTAATTCTGTAATAGAAAACTGTTATTAGATATGACAACGTACACTAGCTATACTAACTGACAACTTATACTAACCATCCGACAGGTTCATTTTTTTTGTGATTAAAGAAGACCGCAACACATGTTTTTATAGGTGTGTAAAAATCATGGTGTGATGTCGTGTAATCAGTTGCGGCTGCGGCCGCGCTTCTTCTTATCGAACACCCTGTGTAATAGAGACCGCAATAAGTTAACGAAAATGTTTTTTTTAAATCCACGTATTTGGTTTGTAAACAATCCTCTGTGACGCCGATATCTTTGTCAAAATATGTTTTTAAATTTACGTATTTAGTTTGAGCTCGTTTTGTAAACAATCCTATGTGGTGCCGATATCTTTTTTGCAGAGACACCAGATCATAATATATTACATATTAGATGTTCATTAATTCACCGCAGTACCTAGCAACCTTCTACGCCCGCCGCAACTGATAACCCAGATCATAAGACATTGCCCTGGTGCCTTCGTCGTCGAGGCGCCTCGACCGTTATCTTTTTTGTCGGTGGGCGCTAGATGTTTTGAAATTATTAATATTTATTCGTAACTGTGACCGGAGCTCGTTTTGTTGAAAATTGTGCAACAAATATGGTAGAGCTTTCAGCAAGAAGCCGCGAAAAAATACGCTGCCTTGAGACCACTTACGGGCACATCTTTCTAGGTAGTTGCTGTTGTCATAAGATGCTCGCTCTCTCTCTCTCTTTCGGGCTGCTCGTTAATTTATGGAGATACGCAATTCTGCATTTAGTTGTTTCGCGGTTGTACGTCGTGGTTCCCTACACATATCTTTAGTTACTGTTGTCATAAGATGCTCGCTGTGTCTCTCGGGCTGCTCGTTAATTTATGGAGATACACAATCAATAGATATTATTATATTACATGCGTGCTAAATTCCCGCGGTCTGTGCTCGGTCGTGCTTGCTCCGGTTTTAAGTTGCTCTCATTAGTATGGAGATAATTAGATATTTATTATTATATTACACGCGCAGGTATGTGGGTTCAGTCTAGTGTTCTGTATTGGTGATCGGTCGTGCTTGTTCCACACACAAAAAGTTAGGTTAAGTTTTAAGCTCTCGTCGTCAGTATGGAGATATGCAATGATTAGATATTTCGTATATGAGTTCGGTGTTATTAATCGGGGCGTGCTAAATTCCCGCGCTAAAGTTAGGTTTCAAATTGTTGTCGCTCTTACCAGTATGGAGATACATAGATATTTATTATTATATTACGCGCGCAGGCGTTTGTGGTTCAGTCTAGAGTGGTCTGTTTTGGTGATCGGTCGTGCTTGTTCCACACACAAAAAGTTAGGTTAAGTTTTTTAAATTGCTGTTGTTCTCGACGTTGAGATACATAATTCTGCAGCTAATAATAATTAGATACTACGTACGGGGGCTCCGGTGTTCAGTCGTACTTGTTCCACACAAAAAGTTGGGTTAAGTTTTAAATATTTTGTTGTGGTATACCTGAAGCTCTCGTAGAGATACACAATTCTGCATGTAACAACGAGATATCACACACACACAGTTGTACGTGAGTTTGGTGCCTGCTGATCAGCCCACAACAGAGTAAGTAATCTTTATATAATTCGCTGTGCCGTGTGCGACCTCCTTTAGGTTTCTGCTTTCCTGATATAGAACCGTGCCCATACGGCGCTATGGCTTTGAGGTTATGTTGAGGGCCCCAGAGGCTTGTAGTTCTATGGAGCTTTGGCCCCTCTGATTTGTAGGTCTATGGGTCTTTGGTTTTGACAGCTGGGATAGATGGCCGATTTTGACAGTTGGGAGCCCCATTTTTGATTTTGACAGTTGGGGGCCCCATTTTTTATTTTGAGAGTTGGGGACCCAGCGGAGCCCGTCCCAACGCGCCGCCATACCTACTAGAATCTTATCTCAACTTTTTGTGTTGGTTATTTTTATGGGTAAAATAAATCAGTCTTAAATAAATCGAGTATGATTTCACATGGCGCTGCGATAAAAGTTAAATTATAAATATTATAGTTCACCATTATAGTGGTTAATTAATGAAAATGGCTGACTTTCGCGGAATTGCACCCATGGATATGAGTGGAAATATATCTGCAAATTGGAAATTAAGGATTCAAAAATTTAAAAATTATCTAGTGGCTTCCGAATATGATACCAAATCAGAAGCATTACAATGTGCACAGTTGTTGCAATTCATCGAGGATGAAGGTTTTCGCATTTTTAATACGTTTAAGTTTAGAAAGGAAGATGCAAATAAAATAAATACCTTAATTTTTGAATTTGAAAAATATTTTCAACCAAAGGTCAACCTGGTATTCGAGAGACATAAATTTTTAACTAGAAGACAATTAGAAGGTGAAAAAATTCAACAGTTTATCACAGATTTAAAAAATAAGGTTAAAAATTGCAATTTTGGTGATTTAGAGGACAGTTTAGTGTGCAGTGTATTAATAATTGGTTTAACCAGTTAAGGACCAATTAAGGGAAAGGATGTTGGAAAGTGAAGAACTAAGTCTATCAAAAGCAGTGCGTATATGCTTAGCGGTCGAAGAATAAAAAAAACAAGTTCAAGAAATGTCTGAAGTGAAAGAAGTATATACAGTGCGTGCAAATAATTACAAAGTGACCAATGAGGTGCCGAAAACTCCTATAAGTGAACCATCTTCATAGAATTCTCAGCCTATAAGCCTTGTAGTGAAAGGGCAATATCAACGTTCTCGAAGTAATACATCTAATAGGGAATGGATTGGTCATTCTACAGGTTTATTTCAACCACCCTCACAGATTATAAGTAATTGCTACAGATGTGGTATGTCGCATCAAATACGGAAATGTCCGGCATTTGGTAAGCAATGTAGCTCTTGTGGTTTCTTTAATCATTTTCAAAAAATTGTAAAAAAAAATGTACACACTGTTCTCTTTAACAACAATGATTTAGAAATGTATAATAGTGTTCAGGAATTCGATGATGAAAACAATATATTTGTTGGTATGGTCAATGATAATCGTTTTGATAGAAACAATAAAGAATGGAAAATTGAAATGTTAATTCAAAAGTCAAATAAAAAGGTATGTTTTAAATTAGATACCGGGGCAATGACAAATGTGTTAAGCATAAAACCTTTAAAGAATCTTGGCAGGGAAAAAGAACTTATAAAAAATTCAAGTATTAATTTAACAAACTATTCAAATGAGGCCATACCTGTGGTTGGAGTTTGTCGGCTGATTTGCAATAACAAAAATATAGATCATTTCTTAAACTTTGTTATCGTAGATATTGATTCACCCCCTATTTTAGGTCTAGATAGCTGTATAAAATTAAATATGATAAAAAAAATTGATCATGTGTTTTCTGATGACAATTCAGTTTTAAAAAATATACCAAAGTTTTTGAGGAGATAAGTTGTCTTAAGCAACCCTATCATATAAATTTAAAGGAAAGTGCTCAATCTGAGGTTTGTCCAGTTTTGACTTTCCTTTGCCTACTTTTGAAGAAATTCGTGCAAAATTAAATAATGCAAAATATTTTTCTACCTTGGATGCAATGTCAGGGTTCTGGCAAATTGTTTTGGATAACCAAAGTTCAGATCTTTGCACGTTCGCAACTCCTTTTGGGAGATATAAATTTTTAAGACTGCCTTTTGGTATTAGCTGTGCACCAGAAGTATTTCAAAAAAGATTTAAGGAAATATTTGACATTCCTGGGGTTGACGTATATGTGGACGATATATTAATATGGGGAAAAGACAAAAAAAAAACACGATAAAAGGTTAGAGGGGGTGTTACAAATAGCGCAAAAAAATAATGTAAAATTTAATGACTATATGGGTCAAAAAATTTCAAAATTTGGTTGTACACCTGACGATTCAAAAATTAAAGCTATTTTAGATATGCCCGCTCCAAAAAATGCTGAGGATGTACAAAGATTTTTGGGACTGGTCACCTATGTATGAAAGTTTATCAATAACCTATCGATATTACAGCTCCGCTTAGAGAGGTATTAAAAAAAAATACTGCATGGGTTTGGATCAGCGAACATGAAACAGCAATAAATACTTTAAAACAAAAATTAGTTCAAAAACCTGTATTGCAATATTATGACCCTGAAAAACCTATAATTGTTTTTGCAGATGCGTCAAAAAACGGAGTTGGAGCCGTGTTGCTTTAAAATGGACTTCCGTGTATGTATGCGTCCAAAGCTCTTACAAATGTGCAAAAAAATTATGGACAAATTGAAAAGGAGTCTATGCTTCATTATTCGCGTGCGAGCGTTTTTATCAATTTATATTTGGTAAAACAGTGACGCTAGAAACTGATCACAAAGCACTAGTTCAAATTTTTAATAAACCGTTATACAACTGCCCTCCCCGTTTACAGAGAATGTTTCTTAGATTAAAGCGGTATGATTTAAAGCTTGTATACAAACCAGGTAAAGAGCTTTTCATAGCAGACACATTATCTCGTAGTTATCTCAATAAAACTGATATAAACAGTGACATAGATGATGCAATTGAGGATCAAATTTGTGTACTCAGACTAAATCTAAAGGCGATAGATGAAAAAATTAAGCAAATTCAAGAATTAACATCAGAAGATAATGAATTAAAAATTTTATTAGATTATGTGAAAAATGGTTGGCCAAGAACAATAAAACTAACGGATCCTTTAGTAAAGATTTATTATAAATTCAAAGATAATACTACGGAAGCCGATGGTCTAGTGTATAAAAATAAAAAACTTATTGTTCGACAAAAATTACGAGTTGAATTTTTGTCCAGGATTCATTAGTCATCTGGGAGTCACTAAATGCAAGAATACAGCCAGAGAATGTTTTTTTTTGGCCTCAGATGTCTAAGCAAATAGAAGATTATTTCAAATTGCTTAGTATGTAGAACCACTCAAAAAAATTAAATTAGGGAGCCTATGATACCCCACGATGTTCCTAATTTACCCTGGGAAAAGGTCGCGTGTGATTTGTTTTATCTGGTGGTTCTGTAAATAAACCTCTGGACTCCGAGGTTTATTTGTTGGTTGTCGATTATTTTTCAAAATTCATAGAACTAGCTAGATTGGCCGACTGTACCTCTTCCCTACAGGTTATAAATCATTTAAAATCAATATTTGCACGACATGGTATACCTAAAACTGTTATTAGTGACGGAGGACCTCAATTTAATAGTTTATATTTTAAACAATTCTCTAAACTATGGCAATTTAATCACATAATGTCAAGTCCACAGTCAAATGGATTAGTGGAGAGACATGTGCAAACTTTAAAACATATGTTAATGAAAGCAAAACATGATAATAAGGATTTATATTTAACATTGTTAAGTTATAGAAATACGCCAATAGCTCATAATATTAAATCACCTGCAAATATTTTAATGTCTAGGAATCTAAGGGATATTTTGCCAGTTGAGAATTCATTATTAAAACCTAACAAAAATTCTTATAACCTTATTAAAAACAACTTACAGAATAAACAAAAACAGCAAAAGAAATATTATGACCGAAAATATAAAATAAGTAAACATGTTACAGACAGAAATAGAGATAAAGTTCTGGTGAAAACAAAGTTAACACGTTGACTGCCGTATGGTATTTGATAAAATGACTAACAAGGCCAAAATATTTTTTTGTTGAAATAAACTCTTTCAACCCTAAAATAAATAGATATTACCTTATGACAAAATTTTGACACGGCATACCTTCTCATTTATAAAAAATCAGTGGCGGTCCGAAGGGACCGCCGCGGCGCTGTAAATTACGTAGGATCTCACAGGCACGGCGGTCCAATTATGCGGTCCCATCTAGGGTGTGGGTTTCAGTGATGAAATGGCGTGACAAAAGGGATGTTTTGCTCTTATCCACGAAACAGATTCATAGTATGACTGAAATCACGAATAAAAATAATACCACTAAAACTAAGCCTGTGGCAATTGTATAAAGTACAATCAGGGTAAAAGTAGTATATATCTTTCTGATCAGCTAGCGAGTTATAATTCTGCTGCTCTCAGAAAAACCATAAAGTGGTACCGCAAAATTGCGATTGAGGTTATCTTTGGGACGTCCATTGTCAATTCATATATTTTATATAAACAAATTAATGGTTCCAAAATATCTATTACTCAGTTTAGGGAAGAAATCATACAGCAAATGATTTTCCCTCCAGAAAAAGAAAATCAACCCCCTCATATAGAAGGGTCACTAAGAAAAAAACAAAAAACATGCACACTTTTAGTAAAAAGGAGGGACCATCGCATAAAATATTGTAAAGGATGTTATGCTAACAAGAGCGAAGGAAAACTGTCTAAAAATAAAGTAAAGAAAGTGAATACCTATTGTGCTGACTGTGAGGGCAATCCTCACTTTTGTCTGGACTGATTCAATCAGTACCACAAATAATATAAAATTACATACCTACTGTTTGTTATTTTTTATTTTTCGTATACCTCTATGAATACTTATTGTGCGTTTTATGTTTTATCTCATTTTTTATGTTAGGGAGATAAATACTTGCAATACCTTTTATTAAAAAATAAAGAGCAATGATATAAAAAAGTGTTTTAATTATTCTCAATTAGTGCCGTACAGCATCAATGTCTTTAATAAAATTAAAAAATTCGGCAATGTAAGACGATCTACTAGGCCGAGCAGTCCCATTCATATAGTAAATACAATGCTAGCAGCGGTCCGCTGGCCTGTGCAAACGAAAATATTTATCAGGCCATGTCGGTCCATACGGACCGACGCGGCCTGACGCGACATCATATTATCGGTCCCTTCGGACCGCCATGGCCGTTGTTAACGTGTTAAATGATAAAAAATGGAAACCAGGTACTATATCTATATTGTCGATAGTAGTATAATAGTAATCGAACTAGTATAATCGAAAATTAGGCCTAGGTCCTATGATGTTCAAATGGATAATGGCAATATTTTATCAAGAAACGTTTCAATCGTTTCTTGATAAAATCATCAAGCGTTTTATTAATTCCTATCCAAAGTATGGAAACTATAATGATTTAGATTCAGATGTTAGCTCATTAGATTCTCAGAACATTAATGAAAGTGATAATGTAAATGCTCAATCTTCAAATAAATCAGATGATGATGTAGTTTTTATACCTATTGCTAATGCTACAAGAAGTGGTAGGTTAGTAAAGGTCCCTGATAGATTTATGTATAATTGATTTTTGGGTGAATTTAATTTTAATTGTTAAGTACATTATGTGCCTTTTAATTGTTATTGTGGGGTTTAGTTGTTACATAATGTTTTGTTAGCTAGGTACTGCATTATTAAAATGTAAATTATATAAATCTAGGTAATTATTTATGTTCTTTATTTCTCAAAGAGGAATGTAATGATGTTAATAAGTATATATATTTGAAATGGTTTTTGTAGAGAATCTTATCTTGCAGTAAACTGCAAGCCATAATAGCGGGCCCAGAGTGCTCTGCTAATCAAATAAAAATATAAAAAAGTAAAAATTCAATAAGATGGCGTTGGAATTAGAAGATCACGTGCAGATAGAGAAACTAGTAGATGAAAGTTTCTACCAGATTTGGAAATTTCAAATAACTGTAACACTGAAGGCCCACAGTCTATTTGAATTCGTAAATGGAGATAATACAGTGGAAACTTTAACTGAAGCAAACGCAAAATTAGAATGGAATAAAAAAGATACCAAAGCGCAGAAGATCATAGTAACATAATCGATAAGCGGAATATAGTTCATATTATGGATTGCAAAAACTCGAAATAAATGTTTCATAAAATTCTACGAGAAGAGTTCAACAGATCAAATATGCAGCCTTATGAAGTATACATATAAGCAAAATAAAAAACATTGTTTACAAATTGAAAGTACTACAACAAACAGTTGATGAAAACATGATAATTTCGAAAATTATATCTAGTTTGCTAGAAAACTACATACATTTCGTAACGGTTTGGGAGTCAATGAGTACAAATGACAGAACCCTTGAGAAATTAACAGCGTCATTGTTAGTATAAGAAGGGCGGAACAAAGTTAAAGAAAATGAAAGTGAAGTTGCCTTCCAAACAACTGACAGAAGAATTCGAAAACCCAAGATAAAAAAAAATTTAAAGAAGAAAGAAAATGCTTTGAGTGCGAAACTATAGGACATATTGCTAGAAACTGTTCAGAGCCGCTTTCCAGCTCTGCTCCTGTGGGTGTTTGGAGCTTTATGTGTTTCAAACACCGACAGTACTGAGAAGGAACGGTTCAAAACTGAAATGACTTTTTTAATTTTGAGGTTATGTATTGATTGAGTATCTTGTCACTCAAATTTTAAATTCGTTTATTTGACCACAAATTACTGTAAAATTTTGACCTGTCGAAGCCACAACCAAATAGGGACCAAATGAACAGAATTATAAATAAAGAACTAATGGCAAGGCAAGTACTGTTTTTATAATAGAGAGTTTTTGAACCCCTTAAATTTTAGCACGTCGTTATCGTTATTCTGCGCATTAAGCTGGACCTGTTGGGTGAAATATAAGTAGGTGTGAACCACAATAGACCACATGGTCGCGGTGGAGGGTCTGGTTTTCGGCCCACTCACTTTTGAACCTAACCTAATCTAACCTACTTCATTTAATAACAAAAAAATACCTTCATGTGCTCGAACATAATCCGCTTCAGACACCGCAAAATCATATGTAATATTTGTTTCTGAATCCACTATGATCAATATTTTATTATTCATAATAAAGGTACCTAATGAAAAATACGGTGCCTAAATACAATAAATACAATAATTATTATTAAATCTTCAAACTTGACAACTCAACTGACCATTTTCATACATATAACCTTACAATATTTTAAAGAGTTTGAAACACCGAAAAATTTGTTAGTGCTTGAGGGGGCAGGGGAATGAAAAATTGGTACTGTTCAGGCACATCAAACTTTTCAACGTGGAACGCTCAAGTACACTTCAGGGGCTCTCCAGGAGCAGAGATGGAAAGCGGCTCAGGTGAAGGTACAGGCAGGGAAACAACCCCAGGAAGAAGAAACTACAAAGAATGCAGCATATGTAAAAATACAAACCATCTTGAGCAGAATTGTTTTTCAGAAAGAAAACAAATCATGACAGAAATAAGATAGCTTTTCTAACTGAAAATGGAAAATCAAGTAATCGATGTTTTGTTGTGGATTCCAGAAGTTCGTCGCATGTGGCAAATTCAAGAGATATGTTCATTAACTTAACAGAAACACAGTTAAGCATAAACGTAGCAAAGGAGAATGAGAAAATGACAGCAAAAGAAAAAGGAACAATCGAATCGGAGTCATGCATATTGAATGATGTTATGTACATACCTGATTTGCGAAGAAATCTGCTCTCAGTAAGTGCAATTACAGAGAACAAAGGAGAAGTAACATTTACAAAGGAAAAAGTAATAGAAAGAAAAACGATAGAAAAGTACTGGAAGGAGACAAGCAAGAAAATGGTATATATGTTGTAGACTTGAACAAGAAAATAGACGAAGAAGAAGAGAGTTACTTAGTGGAAGAATGGTAATTAAACTATGGCATAGAAAATTTAAAGAAACTAACAGAACTATCAACCGG
Source organism: Pogonocherus hispidulus (assembly GCA_963924545.1). NCBI lineage: Eukaryota > Metazoa > Arthropoda > Insecta > Coleoptera > Cerambycidae > Pogonocherus > Pogonocherus hispidulus. Next base: position 11,796,336 of record OZ004697.1, on the reverse strand, counting down.
AATGACATTGCACAAAAAGGAAATAAATAAATTAGAAGAAATATGTGAAGTTATAGACTTATAGTATATATGTTGTAGACTTGAACAAGAAAATAGACGAAGAAGAAGAGAGTTACTTAGTGGAAGAATGGTAATTAAACTATGGCATAGAAAATTTAAAGAAACTAACAGAACTATCAACCGGAATGACATTGCACAAAAAGGAAATAAATAAATTAGAAGAAATATGTGAAGTTTGTTTACAAGCTAAACCAACTAGACTTGCGCTTAATACAGTAAGAAAAAGGGCAAAAAGACCGCTTGAAATTATACACTCGGACATCTGCGGACCGATAGAACAGATAACGTGGGACGGAAATAGCTATTTACCTAACAAGTGCGGAAAATAAATTTTTCCGCACGAGTCTGCCGTTCACCGAACGACGCGTAGCGGAGTTCGGTGAAGCAGACGAGTGCAGAGAAATACATTTTCCGCAAATGTTAGGTACAATAGTTTTTCTACAGACTTGCGGAAATAAGTATATATAATTCGTAATAATTTAATAACTTTTAATAACTATGGCAAACATTAACAATACATAGTAAACAACAAAGAATAAAATTATTCTTTGTTATAATTAACATGGTAGGTAACCGAAAACTGGCAATTATAAGCATTATTAATTAAACTGGGAGCATTTTGATGGTGAGCTTCGTTAGCAATAATGTTGACACTTTTTATTCTCAACTTGTCATGCTGGTGCTGTTTCACTAGTTCATTGTTGTCAGCAATAGCATCAATTTCACACGCGAAACTTGTAGAAGGTAAAGGCGAAGGCGGAGGTACACTTTCCTCGAAATTTTCTCCTTTAGAATATAGAATTTGGTTGGCTATTCGTTTTTTGTTCCCCATGGATTCGTCCACATATGATTCTGCAACTTTCGTCGATTGCCAACCCCCGAGACGTTTCAAATTAGTAATATCCACTCCAGCGTCAGCCAACATGGTAGCCGAAGAGCGTCTATAACAATGTCCAGTAAAGCTCTCTGGATTTGGAAGTTTCAAAAAAGTAGCCACATCGGATGGCATCTTACCAAACTTATTAATGCCAACAGTTTGAATAGTACATGTATCTTTTTGGAAATTAACAAAAAACCTTTGATGCGGTGTACTTTTGGGACGCAGAGACATGTACTTCTTGATTAAATTAAGATTTTTTTCTCCAGTTATTACAAAGCTTCTACTCTGGTGAGTCTTGCTATCCGGTATTTTCACCAAAAATAAATCGCCTTGTTCGACTACGTTTTCACACAACAGATAAGTCAATTCTTCGCGCCTACAGGCTCCAGCGATTCCAATGATAGTTGCGACTTTGATTAGTAAATAAGTATCGTCAGGCGCAACGCTTAAAAATTTTTCAATATGTTCCTGATTTAACACTTTAGACTTTTTTGGTCTAAAACCTATGATTTTCTTTTTTAAAAAAGCAATCAATTTAAAATGCCTGCTAATATCAACGTTTTTCTTAATTTTTAGTATAGATTTCACCATTGAGTACTTGGACCACATTGTAGAAGGTTGAAAATTCTTTGAAATTTCTTGAAAGTAAACTAAAAGTACCTCTTCTTTACTGATGTTCGTTATTTTCTTGTTGATGCACCATTTGACGAACTTTTCGTATTCTTGAATGTACCTGACTTTGGATTTTTCTGGAAGCAAATTCATATCTACTTCTTTTGCTGCGCTCAAAATATATTCTGGAACCCCGTCTTCCATGGCCAGATTGTCAAATTCACCTTCAATCATTCTAATAATGCAGAATTACGAAAAATACACTTTTAAAAAGCAATTAATCACAAATAAATAATAATAATATCGAAATGTCAGTTTGTTGATTTCTAATGATTGTTTAAGCGTCCTTAGTAACTTGGAAACCTGGTAGCTAAGCAAGACGAAATGCATTAAGCCTGTTACACACTCTGAGATACATATCAGAGACGGTCAATTAATGAATTAATAAATAATAAATAATTATTGTTGCTGCAGTCCATGTTGGTACAAAATATTGTTATAATTTCCTGTTATCTCCATTCGCATTGAGATATGCATTGATATGTGTATCGCGACAAACAACGATGCGTGTATAGTAATTTTCAATATTACGTGCGGAAAAATATTTCTGCACTAGTGCGAAAATTTTTTCCGAACTAGTGCGGGAAAATCAATTTTCCGCACGAAAATCAGTGCGGAAAATCGGGTTTTCCGCACGGCTATAGAAAAAAGTTATATCTTGACAGTCCTCGATGACTATACACTTTATAGTAAAGTTTATTTGCTAAAAATCAAAGATGAGGAATCTGAATACTTAAAGGAGTTTATAATGGAAGTTGAAGCTTATAAAAATGTAAAAACACACAAAATTAGGTGTGACAATGGTGGCGAATATGCGAATGCCAACTTCAAGCAGTGGTGCAGAAATAAAGGAATTATCTTAGACTTACTACACCATACTTTATAGTCCGCAACTAAACGGCAAGGCAGAGAGGTTTAACAGGTCACTTTTAGAAAAGGCAAGAGCTTTAATATTAAACAAAGACTCTAAATTAAACAAAGAATTTTGTGGTAAAGCGGTTTATGTAGCTGTTTACCTACTGAATAGAAGCCCTATAAAATCCGAAATTGGAAAAATTTTTAGATTACCTAGAAGAAAAGTGTTCTTCATTGGAGTACACTGGACGCCAATCAAACTCGAAGCGTACGGCCACGAATTTAACCCAGGCGACGAACAAAAATTGTTTATTTTGTAATGAGGCGCACGCGTTGACAAAATGTAAGAAATTTTCGGACGTAGTAATAGAACAAAGAAGACAATTTGCTAGGGACAAAAAATTATGCTTCCGATGCTTAAAGGGGAGTCATTTTTCCGAAAAATGCTTCTCAAAGGAATCTTGTCGCCATTGTGGCAAGAAACATAATACAATATTGCATAATTCGAGCAATAGCAAGACTGTTACGGCAGCGGCGACGGCGCAGGCTGCACCAAAGGTTGAAAATAAGTCGAAAAATGCGGAAAACGCGTCAACTGAGATTTGTACGACATCGGTAAACATAAACGAAATTTCTTTTGACACAAATGACGAGAAAAATATAGTTTTATGGCCTATTGCGCTAGTTGCGGTGATGGGATAATTTAGGGAATAAACATAAGTGCAGGGTTTTGCTTGATTCAGCCAGTGAAAGAAACTACGTCACTAGGGAATTTAGAAAACGGCTTAATGTTGATAGCGCCACATGCAATTGGTAAGTCAGTGGCGTATCTGGTGTATCAACTAATGTTCGCGATACGGTGAAGTTGACGGTGGAGGCAAGGGTTTCTAATTATAGGTTTACTGCTAATTTCGGAATAATGGATAACATAACGAGTTGTTCGCCCAAACGCGAAGTAAGGTTACAATCTTTGAAATGGCCGAGACGTATTGCATTGGCGGATCCTACATTTAATAAAATGGGAACTATAGACATGTTATTAGGAACTGAGATTTTCGCTAAAGTATTAAGGACCGGTATGATTGACCTAGGTAACGGTCAACCGGTTCTTCAAAATACAGAATTTGGTTCGGTAATCCACGGTGCTATGAGGGTCGATGTACTTACAACGCAAATAAGTCAAACGTTAGTCTGTTCCGTAAGCTTAAATGAAACTATGTCAAAATTTTGGAGCGTTGAAGAATTAACTGAGGAAAAGTTTCTAACTGATGAGGAGCAAAATTGCGAAAGACATTATGCAGACTCTGTTTCGCGAGACAATACGGGTAGGTACTGGGTGGACCTCCCGGTCATAGCTGACAAATTAAATTTATGGGGCGATTCGTACGATTATGCCTATCGATGTTTTTTAGCGTTAGAACGTAGGTTCGCGAAAAATCCCAAGCTGTTCAAGATTACAAATTATTTATTGATGAATACCTCAGGTTAGTACATGCTAAAGTTATTAATATAAATTCAAATGAGGGTAAGGCTAGCTGTCAGTTCTACACGCCCCACTACGCGGTTCTAAAGGATATCAGCTCCACTACAAAACTGAGGGTAGTTTTTAATGCTTCAGCTCCGAGCACCTCTGGAAGTGTCCCTAAATGATTTATTGTTGGTAGATCCTGTGGTACAACCGGATCTAACCACCGTTTTATTGGGTTACCATAGGTACAAATACGCGCTAAGTGCCGACATTAAGAAAATGTACAGGCAGGTAATGATTAACGCTGATTATCAACCCCTGCAACGGATTTTATGGAGAGACGCGATTGATAAACCAATTCAATGTTTACAATTGAACACTGTAACTTATGGTACTGCGTCTGCTAGCTTATGGTACTGCGTCTGCTAGCTTTTTGGCTACTCGCACTTTATTAAAGCTGGTTATTGATGAAGACGATAAATTTCCTTTGGCTTCCTATGCGCTTAAAAATAACGTGTATGTTGATGACATTCTTACCGGTGCAGACAGTCTAAACGTTGCCGAAAAAAATGCAAAGTGAGCTAATCGAGTTATTGGCTAAAGGTAGATTCGAGCTACATAAGTGGTGTTCAAATGAACCTAAATTATTTAATAATGTTCCGTTAGCGAACCGCGAGGTTAAAGTTACCTTACCGAATGAAGAAGATGTTTTGCGCACGTTAGGCGTCGTTTGGAATCACAAAACTGATAGTTTCGATATAGCTATCTCAGAAGCCTTGGGAGAAAACCGTGATTACACAAAACGAGCTGTTTTGTCGTGTATCGCCAAGACATTTTAATCCATTTGGTTTCGTTGGCCCAATAGCAGAGCGCGCGAAAATAATTATGCAAGAAATCTGGAAAATGAACGTGGGTTGGGATGAGCAAGTTCCACCTAACATAACAGAGGTTTGGTTACCGTTTCAAAATCAATTAGGGTTGTTGCGTAACTTATCAATCCCACGTTTACTTGTCATTGAGAGTGCTATTGAGTTGCAGCTACATGGGTTCGCTGACGCGTCCACGAAAGCCTATGGAGCGGTTGTATATTTGCGTTCGCGAGACATGAGTGGAAGAGTTATGGTGAGAATGATTTGCTCTAAATCCCGTGTTGCTCCACTTAAGGTAATATCTCTTCCAACATTAGAGTTGTGCGGGACGGTATTGTTATCCAGATTGATGGCCAAGGTCAAAGGGCCATTAGGTTTGCCTGTGAGTATGACATATTTGTGGACCGATTCCACCATAGTTTTATCGTGGCTGCGGTCTGAACCTTCGCGTTGGTATGTATTTGTAGCAAACCGAGTATTCGAAGTACAAAGCTTAACGTCAGAGTACACCTGGGACCCTATTCAGGAGATGTGGTGAAAACTTTCACCAGGTGAATATATTCACCGGACAAATTCACCAGTTGTATTAAAACTGTATTCTTGAATTGAAGGTGAATTCACAATGGGTGAAATTGAAGTCACAATTTGGCAACATCGGAAATGATTGCAAAACCAGCAAATCTGAGTTTTATTCTATCGTAATCTGTGGTTCTTAGAGTTAGTGGCTTGTGGTTCTAACACTTCTAACCTCAATTAAAATTCGCTATCAGTTTGTAGAATATTAAAATAATATTAATTTTATTTTGTTTTACATAAAAGGTAGAATTTGGGTGATTAAAAACACAAAAGTTTACTATGGCCGAAAAAAAATCTTATGCGGGGCACATTTTCCGCAGACAAAAAGAATAACAAGTGGAAATGATTACCAACGATGACGAATTAAAAGTGGGAAAATTTACCAATACATTCACCATTTTCCGGTGGGAAAATATATCAGTGCAGTTAAATTGTATACCCGGAGACACGTACCTTCCGGTGACAATCCTGCCGGAGTGATTTCGCGAGGGCTTAACCCGCCTTGTTTAATTGACTGTAAAATTTGGTGGCAAGGCCCCACTTGGTTAGAGTCTAACGAATCGGAGTAGCCTAACTTTAATAGAAATTTAAACGTCGCTGAAATGCCCGAAGAAAGGAAAACTGTTCACGTTTATGCGACTACAACAGAACTAAGTTATTTGTACGAGGTTTTTTGTTGGTTCTTATCATTCAATAAACTACAAAGTATAGTAGCATACGTACTTAGATTCACACATAATGTTAAGCATAAAGGTGGTGATGAACTTGCAGGGTTTTTGTCCACTGCCGAATTACAAAACTCGTTAAAGCTTATTATTAGAATCGAAGACGCTTATTATTAGAAGACAATATTTTCACCAAGAAATCAGTCTCCTTCAGACTAAATCTGGTGAAGCTGAATTAAAAAACAGTAGACTTCGATTATTAAACCCAATCTTGGATCATGATGGATTAATGCGTGTTACAGGGCGTTTAAAATATTCACAAGTTAAATTAAACCAACGACATCCATATATTATGCCAGATAAGTGCCATGTGACTAATTTAATAATTGTCTATGAACATGAAAGGCTATTTCATGCAGGTATGGAATTACTGGTGGCCAACTTGAGATTAAAATTTTGGATAATTAATGCTAGAAGTGCGATCAAAAGAGTAATACACAAATGTCTCAAATGTTTTAAATTTCGCGCTACTTCCGCTACGCAAATTATGTCAGATTTACCCAGTGTTAGAGTAACTCCAGCAAGACCGTTTTTACATACCGGCGTTGATTACGCTGGACCCATCTCAATTCGTCAGTCAAGAATCAGAAAATCCATAGTCACTAAAGGTTATATATGTCTCTTTGTTTGTATGTGTACGAAATCCATTCATTTGGAATTGTGTCGGACATGAGCGCGAAAACGTTTTTGAGCGCATTTAACAGATTTACCTCACGAAGAGGAAATTGTGTCAGTGAAAATGGATCGAACTTCAAGGGTGCACAACAAGAATTGCACAGCTTATATAAGTTATTTAACTCGACTATTTAAGTCCAGCACCGAACAAATCTATAATTACATGTCACAAAAGGCCATTGATTGGCATTTTATTCCGCCATTCTCTCCCCATTGGGGAGGGATATGGGAGGCGGGTGTAAAATCAGTGAAGCATCACTTAAAAAGAATGCTAGGTGTATCGACGCTTACATATGAAGAATTAAATACGGTTCTTATTCAAATAGAAGGAATCTTAAATTCACGACCATTGTGTCTTGTGAGTGATACTCCTGACGATTTTGATTATCTTTCACCTGCTCATTTTTTGATTGGTGATGTTTTGATCTCGAATCCTGAAATTGGCTTAACTGCCATGACAACCAATCGATTGAAGGTTTGGCAGCATATTACCAAAATCAAGCAAGTTTTCTGTAAGCGCTGGAGCTCTGAATATCTTTCAGAATTGCAGCAGCGAAAAAAATGGTTTCACAAAGCTCCTGACTTAAAGGTAAATGATTTAGTACTTGTAAAGGAGGACAATGTTCCCCCTTTAGTCTGGTGTTTAGCACGCGTTTTAGAAGTTCATCAAGGTAAAGTTGGACATGTAAGAAGTCTATCATTAAGGACTAAAGATGGGACTTATGTCCGCCCTATAACCAAGGTATGTCCACTTCCTTATATTTGTTAAGGTTTTGAAATTATACATAATTTCAATGGCGGCGGTATGTTACCCTTCAGTGTTTGAAGTGATAAGCTATCACTTCAAACACTGGTTCATGCAGGATGGAGTAGGTATATATATACTATAAATCTTATGTTTAACTTCTTGCAAGTGACATTTGGTTTTGAGGGAATATCAAATAGGGTTTCTGTGCATAAAGCAGCGTGCAGTTCCTATCATTTGAAAATTTAAATTCAAACTGTAAAATATCGCCGTCTTTCTCGCTCGTCATTTGCAGCTTTTGTCTGCGCATGTGTTGGCGGTTTTCGAGAACAAAACCCAGAGTGTGTATTAAAAAGCCAAAAAGAGCAGATGTATATTGGTGAAGGTGGGCAGGATTTTCCTAATATTGTTCAGTTCACATGTAGTGTAAATTGTAAAAGATAACTTTGATGTAACGTTGTACACTTGATGTAATACAGTTGTTCTCGTGAAAGTGGGATTGTATTATTCAACTTCCTGCCGAAAGAGTACCGAATGTAAATCTTTCTGTAGCACATATAATAAAAATTCAGATGTTAGTTCTCTGGTCGTTGCCTATACTCGTATATTTCAAATATTAAAGTTTTGGTAGAAAAAGCTTTAATTTTAACAAAAAAAAAAACAAAATGATTTTAGTCTTGAAGTTTGTTTCATCTTTAACAATATTCTTAAAGAACGTGTAGATTAATGATCAAATACCATGAAAGCCTAATCATACCTTTACTAAATATTTAATTAAATATACCAAAGGATGTGGCGAAAACAGCGCAATGTCAACAATATTAGGTAATCCCACAACTAATGCATGTTTTATATTAATGTACTAGTAAGTATGTAGAGTTCTACTATTACTCTATAGTTCTACTATTACTCTAATAGTGAATGATAAAACAAAATTAAAAAAGAACAGATTTCAACCTAGATATACTCACTGTCCTTTTTAAAGGCCACTTTAAGGAAATTTTTAAACCGAATTTGTGAGTCCGTAAAACGCTGCTAATGGCTGATGCTTGCTATCTAAAGTTGGTAGGATAAGTATCTTTTTCTATATTATAAAATAATTTCCAAATTTTCATGTAGTTATTTTCCAAATATATTACTGTAAAGGGATGCTATCTTAAAATTGAGGTTATAAGAGGTTGGATGCCCGTTAGTGGTGGATACACAAGAGTGTACTTCTAAACAGATAGTGAGCAAATGTAATACATCTGTTCTTTGTTGTAGTGGGCTTATTTATTTTAGAGACCTATCTATATTGTCCTCTTTTTGTATTATTATAAAAATTCTAATACTCAGACAATTTAGCTTTATGGAAGAAGGGGATCATCTCATTGCTGGTGACACTACAAGTAAATTTAATGTCACCGGAAGTTTACGGTTGAGTCTGATGAGGATTTTGGTAATGATGATGAAGTACATAAATAATTTGCCAGGTAATCAACTGGCGCTGAAATAAATGTAACACAATTTGATGACAAATGAGAACAAGAAGGACTTTACCACTATTTGCACTGAAGGCATCTGTAAGTGATAAGAAAAATTATAAGTGGATAGAAAGTTTAAACAGTAGTGACTGCAAAATAGCTACATATGAGCTTAATCGATAACAATCATCGAAACAGGTCAGTGTATGTGGTTGGTTTCGATGAAATATGTGACGACTCCTATGGAGATGCCGAAGTCGGGTCACATTTCCCGTGGAGTAGGTGTTTTCGGCATCTCCAGGTAATCAACTGGCGCTGAAATAAATGTAACACAATTTGATGACAAATGAGAACAAGAAGGACTTTACCACTATTTGCACTGAAGGCATCTGTAAGTGATAAGAAAAATTATAAGTGGATAGAAAGTTTAAACAGTAGTGACTGCAAAATAGCTACATATGAGCTTAATCGATAACAATCATCGAAACAGGTCAGTGTATGTGGTTGGTTTCGATGAAATATGTGACGACTCCTATGGAGATGCCGAAGTCGGGGCACATTTCCCGTGGAGTAGTTGTTTTCGGCATCTCCTTCGAATAAACAAGTAGGATTGTCTTCCTCAAAGACAATAGTCACTGCTATAATGGCGCCTGTGGAAAAGCAGGCCGTTAGCTGTCTGAGAATTTGACAATAATTGTCAGACAGATAGTTTCAAAGGCCTAAAGAGGGCACTGCGTTGTGTTTCTCACCACTACTAACATTCACGATGCCCCTTAGACAATCATGTCGCAATATCCTGGTGGTTGGTTTCGATGAAAGATGTGGCGACTCCTATGGAGATACTAAAGTAATGCAATGCCAGTCGGGGCACATTGGCCGTGGAATAGTTCTTTTCGGCATCTTCTTCAAATTAAATTATGTTTTATGTCACTGAATATAAAATATTGCATTACTTACGGCGAATACCTAATACATTTATAAACAAATAAATTGTGCAGCAACTAAATTAATCACTTCAAATATGATAAATCTACACATATTCTTTTTGACAATAAATATATTACAATAATTGCAGCACAGTTTAATGTTTTCATTAAGAAAAATCTTTCATACCTTGATCTATTCATATATAGTCAGACAGTAAAAGTTCCAAACGATTGAAGCCCAGGTGGAAATAAATAATTCTGGATATGTAATTCTGTATACCACGAGAGTTCGGAAAATCTGTAAAAAATAAATACCACTTATAGTTGTTTGTTTAATATAAATAGACAATAATTATTAATTTATTATTAAGTATTTTTATTAAAAGAGCTAGAGACATGTTATTTTATCAGCATGTTCAGCATATCGTTTTCTAGAGCTTTTCTAGAAAACCTTAAAATACTTTTATAAAAAATGTGGACATAACAGTGTTACAGTGTAACAAATGTGGACCTCAGGGACAAATCATTTTGTTTTTCTAAGGAAAATATAACATTTGCCGAAAAAGATATAACATTGTTACTTGATCCAAATAATCAAAAACCTTCTGCGGAGACACAGAGGTTTCTAATGAAATGAAAAAACAAAAAACCAAAGCGGTGAGATCAGCTGAGAGTGCTTCAACTGACTTTGTACTCCAGTTGTAAATTAAAATGAGATCATTTTTAATACTAATGACATTAATATAATTTTGTGGCATTTATCTTTAGTTCATGTTTTAGATAATGCAGGAAATAAACGTACATGCAAAGCACTTCTCGATTCTATTGGTGAAAAAAAATTATAAATGTAGATACCTAGGCAAGCTTACGCTTGAGTTCAGAATTTGGAATTATACCGGGTGTCCCAAACCTCTGGAAAAATAGAATTGTGACGTTGCCATTTAAGATATCGAAAAGCGGTTTTCACGACATTATAGATATACTGAAGGCGCAACTTCTAAAATTATTTTAGAGTATACACCCAACTAGCACACAAGTAGTTGTCTCCGATACAGGAACCTCGAATAGGTAATTATTACAGAACTGTGACCAAAAATACTACTTTTAAGAATAAACAACTTTATTGGGTAAATATGTCAGTTCTAGTTACGTAGTTTCTACCTTTAGTAGCTACTTTATAGTTTCGTCATTAATAAGTAGCTCTTTTAGTATCGGCCAGGTCTTATTTACTTGAGCGGCAACATTGAAGTTTTTAAAACTTAAAGGTAGCAGGCGAAAGTAGCAGACACTATTTAAAGTTACTAAAATTAGACTTCAAAGTAAACAATTACTTCAAAGTATCTTTGCTGGTTTCCTCGACGTTTTGGAAACTTGTTTTTCTCCCCCCAAAGTTGTAAAACTTGAAAGTAGTATGTATTTGTGCTAATAACGTTTGAGCTACCACGACATGTAAACTTTATCGAAGATGGCTACTATAAAGTGGCTATCACCCTTTCAAATCCACCATGAAATAAATTTTAGCACTCCGTTCCCGGCTGTTCCCATTTTTTAGGGTATGCACTGTGCAGGCAGTACCTACTTGTGGTTTTCTTATAATATAATTGCTTAGTGTGCCGTTGTTTTACAAAAATGTTTCTTTACAAAGGAACAAAATGTTATAGACATTCCACAAACTTCTACAGAAAATTTAAACTCAGGACAAATGTAGGTAATCTGTAACAGCACGACAGTGAAACAATATTTTTTTGTCGTGAATAAACCACCCGTGAATGCAGCATGCTTTCAATCAAGACGGACGAGGAATTAATTGATGATTTAGATGCCAGTCGTTTTGACAGGCATTGGTATGAGGGGTACGTACCCGAAGATCAGTACAATGACAATGAAGAAGTAAATTATGTAACCTCACAAATATCACTTTCTGAGCAACTAAGAATACGGTATTACTCTCATAGAGTTTACTTCTTACTTACTTAACCATCTGCTTAAAATCCCATGACATAAATTTACTGGTGATAGTAGAACTTTATTGAAAACACCAAGAGTAGTTCTCATTGAAAAATGGGAAATCCATACCTATCTGGTATTAAAATAATGATAAATGACTCAAAAATTATAATTTTAACGATTTTTAAAGTCGATACGAACACCATAACGAACACGTTCACCATATATAAATGACGTTCACGGTATGTTATGATTTTATGATAGCACATAACCCAACATTCCCAACAATTTTCCTGCTCAAACACAAACCATAAGACAAGGAAGGCACAACAGAAGTTCCCCATAGAACTGTATAGTAAAAAGTTGACTTTTGAACAGGCAAAAGCGACTTTGAAGTAAATAATTACTATAAAGTTAGATTTATATGGTTCCCGTTTGATTACCGTCACTGTTGTCTAGTAACAATTAGTTTGAAGTCGTATTTTTTAGTGGAAAGTACTTTAAAGTTAAATTTCCCGAAATGCGCCATTTTAATGCAGAATAAATTCCATAAAACATTAAGACGCTATTTTAACAAAATGATGAACTTTCACGTAATAACGATTTTATAAGATGTTTCTTACAATTGCAACATTAATTATTACAAATTATCAATTCACATTCAAATTGCAAAAGGTATTAAAAAAATATATTATTTTATTTTATGGTATTAGACAAAATTTTATTTAAAAAATCTAAATATAAGCGGCGCCTTGTTTATTTGTATCTATCATCACCAATTTGACAATAAACTTACATTCGTTTAGATTTTCTCATGGGTGTCACTGCGGAAATGTATATTTTTCGTACATTTAACCTCTACTACTAATATCCATGTCAAAGATTGGAATCCATATTACAGTACTTAGTTAATTTTGTTTCACTTTGGGAAATAATGGACAAGGATCATAAAAGAATGATATAGAAATATAACAAAATCATGTGCAAGACAAAGCAAGCACAATGACCATGTTTGTGGGAGGGAAGTCCCGTGAAAGTCGTGTCTACCACCCAACAATGTTGGCTCCACCTAATCACAACTCCGCTGGAACGTCGTAATTACTGAATAATTGTTCCCCATTTTGGTCACAGAAACGTAAAAGTAACGTTGCTATTACGTGCCAGTAGCTTGTAACTAAACACTTAAAAGTTCTTACAATGGTAACGGTTACGTTCCAACGACTAATTGTGCTAGTTGGGCAGACTGTTTCATTTCGAGATGGCACATCAAAGTTATATTGTTTTTAATGGAACACCCTGTATCTGATATTACAGATCGAAAGAACACTTTTTTCTGATGTCACTGAGGGTTGTGTGGGTCTACTGTGTACAGTTTTTAAGTTATTGACATTTAACTGTCAAAACGGAGTCGACTTTGACTTGATGTCGTGAACAAACCAATAACGATAATCATGTTATGCAAGCACCCAGTCTTACATCAAATAGTCTTCTTTGATTTGGTACAATAGAATGGTTCATATATTTATAAATAGCGTTTCAGCGTAAGCGTTTGCAAAATCAATATTTTCTCACTTTTTTTAAATAGAACACCCTGTATATTGTTCATTAGGCAGATCAGCCTTTTCATAATGTTTCTTATGATATCGGGTTTCGTAGGTCCAGATATGATAGTTTCTGTTCAGTTACCATTTGAAAATATTTTTTATCCAAATTTATTAATTACATCAAAATCCAGTTAACACTATTATCTTAAATTAAAAACTTGTAAAAGTGTTACAGTTATGAATTTCTCTCAGGAAGAAATAATAATAATATAATATATGTGTTTTATTTACCAAAACGGTGATACAATGAAATAATACATCGAATATATTATTTTACTAAATTAATTATAATAACATTTATACAAACAATTAAGCATAAGGCAAATTTAACACAAAGAAAGCCCACAAAGGTAGACCTGCGCGTGGGCATATTATTTATGTGAATTGTTTAATAACTTTTAAATCATTTTTGGTGTACAAAAGCTAGTTATAAAAAGAAATCAAGAAGAAAGAAAGAAAGGAGGCAACTAAACAATACTTAGTGTGTCTATGAAGATATTACGTTATTACTTGATGAATTGCATGTCTAGGCATCTGGATGATGATCCATTGCTTTATTTTAACTTTAAAAAGTGCTAATGAGTGTAGACTTTTCATTTCTCTTGGCACTATATTATATATTTTTGGTGCAAGGTACGTATATGATTTTTGGCCAATTGTTTTGACCATTCTAGGAACAAGGTGAGATTCAGCTTTATGCCTTGTTAACAATGATTAAAATGATTTATTCATTGGGTGAAAGTAAGGACAACTGGTTGTTGGCGGCAAGGATTTATTGTCGAAAATATCCTGATGCCCGACAGCCTCAAGTCAAAGCATTTCGAAAATTGAAGGGCCGATTTGAAGCTATTGGTTCCATTACTTATACTAAAAATCAAATTACTAATAGACCAATTACAAATGAAGAAACCGAGTTAAATGTTATATTGTCAGTTGAAAAAAAAACCTCCCAAGTAAGTGTTACGTATTTAAGTTCGCAGATGGGGGTAAGCATAATACCATACTCAGAATAATAAAAAAACACAAAAATATCATCCGTATCACATTTCACTCCATCATATTCACAGGAATGCTGGAACTTCAGGAGAGCATTAACCTACATGTTAATTTGAGAACAACTGAGCAGCTTGAAGTAGAAGCTGAAAACTTCACCACACTTATCCAGACGGCAGCACACCACAACACAAAAGAAATTAGTCATATTACCAAAGGTATCAATTACCCAGTAGAAATAAGAGAACTGGTTAAAGAGAAAAGAAAAGCTAGGAGAAGGTGGCAGCAATCGAGAGATCCTTCTGATAAAACCACCTTAAATAGTAAAACACAGCTGCTCAAAAGAGAAATACAAAAACATAAGGAAGAGTCAATCAATTACTATCTCCAAAATTTAACTGCAGATGAAGAGACAGATTATTCCCTCTGGAAAGCAACTAAGAAAATCAAGAAGCCTATTACTTCAACCCCTCCAATCAGGAAGGACGATAGCTTATGAGATAATAAACAAAAAGCTGACTTATTTGCTGAATATTTAGCTGACGTATTCACACCTAATCAAATTCTTGTAAACAATTTGCTTGATATTGACAATCTAAGGACAGAAAATATTACCCCTGTTACCCCAAAAGAAGTAGCTGAGGAAATAAAAACAAATCTAAGACTAAAAAAAGCACCAGGTTATGACTTGATTACCACTGAAATCTTAAAGCAGTTACCGAGAAAGTGCATAGTCAAGCTGACCTACCTCTTCAATGCAGCCTTTAGACTGAAACACGTTCCTCCCAGCTGGAAGGTAGCGGAAGTGATCATGTTGCCTAAACCAGGCAAGCCACCAAATGATGTCAAGTCTTACAGACCTATCTCCCTGCTGCCAACCATTTCAAAGTTGTTTGAAAAACTACTTCTCAAGAGATTAAGACCACTAATTGAAAATGGTAATCTTATTCCGGATTACCAATTTGGCTTTAGACAAAAGCACTCAACCATTGATCAGGTACATCGTATTACTAACATAATAGAGCGTACACTTGAAGAAAACGAAGTCTGCTCTGCAGTCTTCTTAGATGTTGCTCAAGCCTTTGACAAGGTATGGCACGAAGGATTGATACACAAATTAAACAAAATATTTCCGAGACAATATGTAGAGATTCTGTCATCATATATCTCAGGCAGACTTTTCACAATAAAACAGGAAGATGAATATTCTGACCTGAAAGATATTAGAGCAGGAGTGCCCCAGGGTAGCGTTCTTGGCCCTATCCTTTACCTGCTATATACTAGTGATATGCCAGTACTAGAAGAGACCACTGTAGCTACATTTGCTGACGACACTGCACTTCTTGCGGTCGGTAAAGATCAAGGAATATCTACTAGAAGACTGCAAGTAGCTAGCAACGCAATACTTGATTGAACCAAACAATGGAAGATCAAGCTAAACGAGCTAAAATCAACTCATGTTAACTTTGCTAACAAAAGACTAGTTAACCCTCCGTCCTTGGATATTAATGGTACTATTGTATCCAATGAGAATAACGCCAAATACCTAGGCATGACCCTGGATGCCAAGCTCCGGTGGAAAGAACATGTGAAGAAGAAAAAAATCGAACTTGGTTTGAAATATAGACAGCATTATTGGATGCTTGGAAGAAATTCTAAGTTGACAATACATAATAAGATACTAATTTACAATCAGATCTTAAAACCAGTTTGGTTATACGGTATTCAACTCTGGGGTTGTGCCAGAAATAGTAA
This sequence comes from Pogonocherus hispidulus, assembly GCA_963924545.1. NCBI lineage: Eukaryota > Metazoa > Arthropoda > Insecta > Coleoptera > Cerambycidae > Pogonocherus > Pogonocherus hispidulus. The sequence goes on along the minus strand of OZ004697.1, from coordinate 11,780,123 downwards.
CATCAAAACCATTCAGACTTTCCAGACTAAAGTGCTGCGTAACATAGTAGACGCTCCATGGTACATACGCAACTCCGACTTGCATCGAGACCTTAAAATCCCAATGGTGAAAGATGAGATCAAAAGGTTTGCTGGCAGACATGAGGCCAGACTTCACCTCCACATCAATGCAGAAGCTCTTCAGCTGCTGGACAACCAACATCTTGTTCGAAGACTGAAGAGACCCAAACCATTTGAGCTGGTGTAGTGTGCTGTGTAAAAGCAGGACATAGTGCGCCAGTGAAATTTTTAAAAGAAAACAATCTAAAGGACGTCGTTGGATGAACTTTAGTTAATAAATGTTTAGTCTGTAAGATTATTAGAAGAAAATTAATGGTTTGTTATCAGACCAGTTTTAATAGAAATAAGATTCTCCAACAAAGAATCTTAATAAAAAAAAAATATATATTCACAGGAATGACTTTTAGCCGTGTTTTATTTTGTAATGCTTCAGAGGATTGGTACTGACAACAATTTTCAAGATTTAATACTATTTCCTGATGAAGCAAAATTTAAAAGCAATGGTTTGGGAAACCGCCATAATATGCATTATTATGCAACTGAAAACCCACATTGGGTTAGACAGATAGATCACCAAAATCAATGGTCCTTAAATGTATGGGGAGGTATATTAAACGAGGGAGGAATTGGACCTTACTTTTTCGATCAATATATTACTGATGAAATTTACCGAAACCTTTTAAGAGATACACTGTCTAAAACACTGAAAAATAGTAAAATTAAGTTGGGAAATGTCCGGCCGCATTCATTTTATGCCAACGCTAAGGTCCGATCGGCTCGTCTCCTGTCGTCCGTCGCTTGTGGCACTTTATGATAGGTAAGCAGGCATGGTACGCTTCACACCCCTTGTATCATTGACAAATTAAATAGAAATGTCTGATTGGAGCCCCACTAATTATAATTATTTCAATGTAAACTCTACGTAGTTCAGAATTAACATAAGATGTTAATGATGAGATGGTTAACAACCTACCGCAACAAGAATGTTAGGTATTCCCAGCAGAAGGTACGACACTGGACATCCTCCGCCACTGCAGCCGATGAAGAGAGTGGGGAGAAACGAACAGCCACCTGCCGCCGGCCGACATTCTAACAACATATCTCATCATACACACACGTATTGTTATTTTCAATCATACCATTTTCAACTTTGTACTTGTAAACAATAAATCAAGCATTTTAGTTAGACAAACAAAAATATTATTGAATGTGTGAACTCAAGCACATCAACATATGACATGTTTCATGACAATTTCTTTTATGCTTGTTTAGTATATATCTTTAAACAAAAAATTTACAAAAATGGATCTTAAAACACTAAAAGCCAAAAGGGCAGTAATTAAATCAACTCTAACACGTTTCGATACCTTTTTGGGTAAATTTCAATCTGAAAAAAGTACAGATTACACGTCTGTAAGCACTCGTTTAGAAAACATTGTACCGTTATTAGAGGAATTCACTAGTATACAATTTGAAATTGAAATTCTTTTGGCTGGGGACGACGAGTTGGTAGTCATACAAACCGATGAACGCGAGGCGTTTGAAGACTTTTATTATAAACTAATAAGTAATGCCAAACAAATACTAATAAATAAGCACGAATCAGAGCCTTGTGGTCAAGACAATGATTCTGCAAGCATCGCCAGCAACAAATCTGCTGCGCAAAGTGATGAACAAATAAACGCAAAAAATTCTGTTGACATTAAACTCCCTCAGGTAAATCTTCCCTCGTTTGACGGCTCATTACAAGACTGGTTATTTTTTAGAGATACCTTTAAATTAGTGATACATGATAAACAAAACTTCTAATGTAAACAAATTTCATTATTTAAGACTTGCTTCAAAAGGTGAAGCGGCAGAGGTTTTACGAGATCTTCACATCTCGGACGACAGCTACAGCGTCGCCTGGCAAAGCTTACTTGATCGATATGAGGACGAAGAAGCTCTAATTTCGCATCATGTAAACGCTATAATAAATTTGCCTATTTTAACAAAAGAATCGCATACCCTTATACGTCAATTACATGATTCTATGATTCGCAATTTGCCCGTTCTCAATAAACTAGGTGAGCCAACTGAATACTGGGATACTATAATAATTCAACTTGTCTCATCTAAGGTTGATTCCCAATCTAAGCGCAAATGGCAGTCAAAAATATCGAAAATTAAAAAACCCAAATTAAGCGATTTTAAGGAATTTTTAAACGATAGGTACAAATCGATTCAGAAAGCTAAGGAGTCACAAGAAAATCAAAATCACTCACATGATTACTATAATAAAACTAAAGGGAAATCTAAATCTTTTGCAATTTCAAATAAAATTTCTTGCGTCATATGCAATCAAGAATACACGATACAAAACTGTTCGCAATTTCTTGGACTCGATAGTAATGCGAGGTACCAAGAAGTTAAACGCTTAAATCTTTGTGTTAATTGTTTACGCAATAATCATTTATCTAAGGATTGCCGATCTAGCAAATGTCGAAAATGTGGCAAACCACATAACTCACTTTTGCATTTTGACTCGAATAACAGTACATCAAACCTTGCGTCGGGTAATAAAGAAATCAGTCCCGAACAAGAAACCCAAACACAAGATTTAAATCAAGTTACACTCTCGAATTCTTATTGCTCCGCAAATAATAAAAATTGCATTTTACTTTCGACCGCTTTAGTCACAATCTTAGACAAAGCAGGTAAGCCGCACAATTGTAGAATTTTATTAGACAGCGGATCGCAAAGCAACTTTATTAGTCAGGATTTTTGCGCTAAACTAAAGTTAAACGTAGATAAAATTGAAATGAGTGCTTCTGGTGTTACAGGTCGAATTTTAGTGGACCTGTAACACATTATTTTCATACCAACTCCATCGAGTCACAGCAAATGTGAGATTTGTTTCTGTTGCGCTACACATATACCCAAGATTTAGTTTTGTATTTTTTGTTTTGTTGGGGTTGGCTCTTAAATGAAGTTAATTAGTAAGTAATTCTTTTAGGCTAGGATTTATCATTATTCAGTAAGGCTGGCTTAATTGACACAGGTTACACAAGGGCTCCGGGACTAGAATCTGCTTATAGTTCACCTTTTGTTATAAGACTGGGGAAAAGGTTGAAACTGGCTCACTTTCTTGCAAGGTATGTCCTGGGTATTATACAGTACACAGTTTTGAGGTACGAGTTGTTTATCGTCATGAAGTCACCTTATAAGTTGGAGAAGTTAGGTAGAATTGTTGTCTTGACAACCACTTTCCGGTCGAGGATAAATGTAGGTTTTAACCTGAAGACTAATTAGTGATTCGACAAAGTTTTATCTACCTCAGTAATCTGATACCTGAAATAGAGGGTAGCGAAGGGCATTAGTAAACAACCTTGTATCTCAAGCTTAGTAAATCATCTCTGAGTTTAATACCCACCCAACACACTTCCCTAGGGCATATTTTGGGAATTATAATATCATTTTGTTACTATTTCACCTTTTTCAATAAGCAGTATTTTTCCCAATTCATTCGGTAAGCAATAGGTTATATGGAACTGACAGGTAGGGTTGCCAACTATAGATATTAACTCACGGGACTGACTTCGAATTAACAAGTCTGCATTCGAGGGTCGACAATATTATAAAATGTTGAACTAACTAATAACATCACTGGGGTCTTATATTCGTTCATAACCATCCGGAAAGAAAGCCTGGGAATGTGAAACCCTTAGCGGGGTAGTTTTTTCATTGTCAATCATAGAACCGTCCATGGTCTACCTGCCATAACATGGCATAGAATATGTTCCATGGAATAAGTTCTGGGTACATTGTAGACACTCCTTTTGGTAGTTCTGTGTTCTGTTGTTCCTTTTCGAATTTTGATCTACCGAAGCCGCCACGCTGTCTAGCAACTTGGTGAATATTCACGTTAAATTTGACCCATCATTTATGGATTTGTAAGATAAACCCAAAGAAATGGATGTTCTGTTTGGGTAAGGTGTGGTCCACAGTATATTTTTTGGCAAGACGAATTTTAAATAAAGATAAGTTGGCAGCGTGGCCGGTAGATTGTTGGTTGGGAAAACCCTCTGTTGATTCCCAGGAGGTAAGCATTCCTTGGTGTAACATTATGTGTTCTAAATAAGTTATCTTTGCAGGGTTTTTATTTTATGGCCTAGTTTTGGTCGATGGGCGAATTTTTGATTGTTGGTTTGGACTTGGCCCGAGTGTAGTCAATTCTGGATAGCGTTTGGTGGACTTGAATCCAGTCCCTCCTTGTCTCGGTATCTCTGTGTGGAGATTTGAATACATAAGCCTAAGGAAATTGTACCCTGAGTTATCGCTGGTTGAAGAATTTTGGTGTCCGCTTGTTTTTTCATTAGTCAACTGTTTCCTGCCGCTCATCCATTTGGTAGCAAGCCTATCTGGCCTGCCCCCTTGATCTGATTTATGGTGACGACCGCATACCCCGGATATTGAGTAGGATTTCGACAGGACTGGTGAAGAGCTCGGTGGGTTACCTGGGTGGACTCCCGAGAAGTTGGAGGATTGAAGGATCCCATTAGTCTCGAGGTCCACCAGCGAGTAGGTTGACGTCTACCTAGTGGCTAGGGAAGATCTTCATCAGCTCCCTCAGCAGACCAGATAAGCTACGCTTATTTACATTGTTTTGTTCATGCACCATCTTTTTTTTTTTTATAACCTTGGCACCACCGGTACTAGACACTAGGATTCCGACAGAACTGGTGAAGAACTCAGTGGGTTACCTGGGTGGACTCCCGAGAAGTTGGAGGATCGACGGATCCCATTAGTCTCGAGTTCCCCAGCGAGTAGGTTGACGTCCATCTAGTGGCTAGGGAAGATCTTCATCAGCTCCCTCCGCAGATCAGATAAGCTACACCTATTCATTTTTTTTTATACATGTACCATCCATTTTTTTTGTAACCTTGGCACCACCAGTAGAATCTTAATTGGGGAATATTTTACTATCATACAGAGTAGACATATGTAGATTTTACGTCCATTTTTAATAGTACTTACCGTTGAGCTAAGTGTTCATATACCGAGTACAGTAAAGTATAGTTGGGGGAATACCGATAGTTATAGTCTTACCAAACAGGTAACGAGGTCCAGGTCCAGTTTAGCATATGGAATTGTTAGTCTGCCGATTAAGTGTCGGTTTGTTAGTTATTTATATGTAATAAATGTTCAGAGTATATTATTTACAACATAGTGCTGTCCATGTTTAGCAATTAAGGTTATATAGATTATTATCTATTTTAGATTATTGTAGGGATTTATTTACCTATTAATTTCAGTGGACATTGGTGGTAGCCCACTCTTAAGAAGGTAACCCTCATTTTTTTTTCCCAGGGTCCTTATTGTTAGGCCTACGTGACGTCACGCTTGGTTTAAGGTACAGCGTATTTAGCTGGTGTAAGTTAAGGCGAGTGCAGGTTACCAATATTGTGGTTTTTAAATTAGTCCACTGAATTGGGTTAGTAGTTTTAGAGTATACATATCATCCCGCTTATTACCACTCTATTGATTGGTTACCACTTAGTTAGCCTAAGTTGAATTCACTAACACTGTAGTACGAGAATTCATTCTCTTTGTATTGATATTTTTGTATTTTGTATTTATAATACCAGATAGGGTAATTGTATTGTTATATCAAGAACGAACCCTCAGTTCGCTTCTTAAAGTCACCTAACAATTTAAATCAAATTAAATTGAAATTTACAAACATACTGGGGTTTACTTCCTACCCTATTCTTTTTTTTCTTTCTTTAGTTCGCTAGTGGGTTCCTGTAAGAGCTAGGCAGTTTTCGGGCTTCGACTGGTAATTTTACGAAACTCGTGGCGCCCTCTCTATTTTGTTTCTGGCTAGCATAAAAGCCGATATAGATTTGTACCCCGCCCATAAAACCGACTGAGCATCCCGGAATTTTTATGGTTGCGCACTTGTGACAACCCACTAGAGTACTAGAGACGATTTCTTTTTTTTTATATATAGGAAAGTGCGTAGCAAATAAATGGCGCCCTGTACGTGGGGCCTGAATTTTGATTTTAATAGAAAATACAAATTCTTGTAGTGAATTCAGACTTGTGTAAACTAAATTTGAAAATGTGGTAATAAGGGGATAGATTATTCTTGGGGTGATTATTTAGTATTTAAGATTGGATTTTAAGATTGTGTATTAAACTAAACCTGGACAACTGATTGGTACTTAAGGGTATTGTTATTATTGGTATATAAGGTATATTGATATATAAGGTATATTGCTACGGAATTTATTGAGGTAGTGTTTTATTAGTTATAAGAGTACTATTCTAAAATGGACCCAGAAAAGTTAGTAAGGGACGAACTCTTGTATGAGTTAAGAGTAAGGGGATTTACTGATTTACAAGGAGAGACAGTTAGGTCTATGAGACGTCAGTTAGTAGATTTGTTGCGAACTGAAGAGTTCGGAACAGTTAGGGAATTGCCGGCAGAGTTTCAACCAGCAGTAGTAGAGGAGATAGATAATTGTACGGTTAAGGTAGAACAACTTGAGCAGTATTTACTAGGTTATAGGGGATTGAATCCGGCTAATATGCGTTATGTCGACACTAAATTGAAACATCTGTATAGTAGATTAGGTAGGTTATCGTTGGATGAGGAGGACGAGAACCAACTTATGTTACGAGCTAGGGGTAATTTGAAGTCTAGGTTGGAAACTATTGAGGCAAAGGTTGATCAGGCTGATGAGGAGGCTCGAGGACTAGTACGAGTAGCGGTTGAACAAGTACCAGCGAATGATAGGGTTCCAGCAACGGTTGCCGATACAATTCCAGTAAGTGCCAATGTAGTCAATATTCACAAACATCAATATGAACCACGAAAATGGGGAATTAAATTTGGAGGACAAGATGGACTTAGCGTTTCAGCATTTTTTGAACAAGTCGAGGATAAGAGACGGTCAAGTCATTTGAGTGAAGCCGAGGTCCTAGATAGTGTTACTGATCTTCTAGAAGGTAGTGCAGCTATTTGGTATCGTTCCAAGACGGGAAAAATTAAGTCATGGTCTGACTTTCAGCTTAATTTGCGTGAGGAATTCCAACCTCATTTTTACCAAAGTGATTTATGGGATGAAATACGAGCCAGACGTCAAGGGGATCAGGAACGTATAGGAATTTATTTTGCTTGCATGTCTCATCTTTTTAACAGATTACCAAAACCACCTAGCGAAGACGAGAAGTTGGAGGTTCTGAATAAAAATATTCTTCCATATTACATTAATAATTTAGGACTGGCTACTTTTGATACCGTGGATGAGTTGGAGAAATTATTGAAGAGACTTGAGAGAAATCGGGATATTGCTGATAAACGGAGTGCGCCATCGAATAACCCTAGTACCTTGCTAGAACCAGATTTAACCTCCCAATCTTCACCTTTATCTAGGCCTAGGTCTCGTCCTATTGTCCATGCAGTAGAAGAGTCTCGACGAAAATGTTGGAACTGCCAGCGACTTGGTCATAGTTTTAGACAGTGCAGAGAGAGAAGGACTCGGAAGTTTTGTTTCAGATGTGGACATGAAGGAGTTGTGATGGCCGAATGTCCCAAGTGTTCGGGAAACGGTCAAGGCGGCGAAGCTATCGGCAGCCGTCCAGAACAATCGTAAGTCCGGTAGATCTCTCCTGGCCTGTGTGGTTAGATTTCGTTAAGACAGAATTTAGTAAGGCGAGATTAGGATATATGTTGACCAAGGTACCTGGAGATCCTAGACCACATGTTACGGTAGAAATTTTTGGTGTGCAGTTTGTGTGTTTACTAGATTCAGGAGCGTCGCAAACAATTATAGGACATCAGGGTTGGCGTCGACTACAAGCCATGGGAGTGAAGAACTTGACCGATGCAGATTGTGGTGCAGTAACGGTAGCGAATGGAGCTTCATGCAATACTATTGGCAGCCTCAGCCTACCAATAAAATTGCAAGAGAAACTGAAGGTGATTAAATGCTTGGTGGCACCTGATATTCATCTCGGGATTGTACTTGGTATAGATTTTTGGAGGGAGATGGAACTCATGCCCTCATTTGCATCGGATAGCTGGACATTTCAGGCTACTTGTAGTGTGGTACAACGCGAACTATTAACTGGAACACAGAAGGATACACTTGATAAGTTGTTGGCTGAAAAATTTTCTCAAATGGGAACGAATTTAGGATGTGCCCGAGGTGTGGCCCATGTAATCGACACAGGGGACCATAAACCAATTAAGCAACGGTACTATCCTGTCTCACCGTACATGAAGAAAATCATGGATAATGAATTGGACAAAATGTTGGAGTTAGGGGTTGTGGAACCATCATCGTCAGCTTGGTCTTCACCAGTGGTTTTGGTTAAAAAACCTAATAATGAATATAGATTTTGTGTAGATTACAGGGAGGTTAACAAGGTTACTAAGAGAGACGCATATGCGATTCCTTTTATTTCTATGATTCTAGATAGACTACGGAACTCCAAGTTCTTATCCTCGATTGATTTGAAGAGTGCTTACTGGCAAATGCCTCTAGAAGAGTCTAGTAAAGAAAAAACGGCTTTTACCGTTCCCGGTCGGGGACTTTTCCAATTCCAAAGAATGCCTTTTGGACTTCACAATGCACCGGCTACATGGCAGCGATTTGCAGACAACACCCTCGGTCATGACCTGGAACCATATGTCTTTATTTACTTGGATGATGTGATTATAGCCACCCCTGATTTTGACTCTCACGTTTCCGTTCTGGGGAAGATTTTTGATAGATTAATTAGTGCGGGACTTACCGTAAATCAAGAGAAGTGTGAATTTGTTAAGCCGCAATTAAAATATTTGGGATATGTAATAGATCAGTTTGGCTTGAGATGTGACCCGGACAAAACGGATGCAGTGATGAACTTTCCTACACCAACGAAGGTAAAGGAAGTCAGGAGATTCTTGGGATTAGCCTCATGGTATCGGAGGTTCGTACCTAATTTTTCGGAAAGAGTTTTGCCACTAACTCACTTGACCAAGAAAAAGGTCAAATTTAATTGGAATGAGGAAGCAGAGAAGTCCTTCTTAGACCTTAAGGAATGCCTTGTTTCAGCTCCCATACTGACTTGTCCTGATTTTGATAGACCCTTTATACTTCAGACAGATGCCAGTCAAAAAGCTTTAGGTGCGGTATTGGTCCAAGAATTTGAGGATGGAGAGAAGGTCATAGCATATGCTAGCAGGACGCTTAGTGCCTGTGAGTCTAAGTATTGTGCCACAGAATTAGAATGTCTCGCAGTACTCTGGGCCATTAAGAAATTCCGGTGTTACCTTGAAGGGGTCAAATTTCACGTTGTTACTGATCACGCCAGTTTGAGGTGGTTGTCGAATTTAAAGGAACCCTCTGGACGGCTGGGTCGCTGGGTATTACAGATGCAAGCCTATGATTTTGATATAACGCACCGGAAAGGTAAATATCATCAAGTGCCAGATGCCCTGTCACGCGCAGTTCCTGATATATGTTTGATCGAAGTCCAAGAAAACGACCAAGATGAATGGTATAAGAGACAATGTCGTAAGGTTCAGTCACATCCTGATCAGTATCCTTTGTGGAAGGTTGAGCAGAACCAGTTGTATAAGTTGGTGTCGTCCAGGTCACCTCAATTTGATGAGGGCTTCGAGTGGAAGGTTGTTGTACCGAAGAAGTTGCGCAGGATTGTTCTCCAGGAAAGCCATGATGAGCCTACCGCTGGTCATTTAGGTATTTTTAAAACAAAATGTAGAGTAAGTCAGAGATATTACTGGCCGGGAATGGCGGCAGATATTGTGAAGTATGTTCGAGGATGTGAGATTTGTCAGGTGCAAAAACCAGAACAGAGAGCTCCAGCTGGACTTATGGGTGGTAGAAAAGTCACTAAACCATGGCAGATGGTATGTACCGACCTCATGGGACCATTCCCTATGACTCCCAAGAGAAATCGTTTTATCTTGGTGGTAGCTGACATTTTTACGAAGTACGCTTTATTGTTCCCCCTTTCTTCCGCTAATGCATCAACAGTAAAACGTCATATTGAGGAGGATGTATTTATGGTTTACGGAATTCCAGAGGTTCTAGTCGCGGATAATGGAAAACAGTATGTCGGAAAGGATTTTAAGACCATGCTAGAGGGATATAATGTAGAATTGTGTTTAACTCCTATGTATCACCCGCAAAGTAATCCCACTGAACGGATAAATAGAGTTTTAAAGACGATGGTCAGGTCATACATCGAAGATAATCAACGAACATGGGACGTCAACTTACCAAAATTAGGATTTGCCTTACGTACAGCCGTTCATGAAGTCACCGGTCACACCCCGGCTTACCTGAACTTTGGCAGGGAGCTCAATATTTCTGGAAAACCCCATTTGGGTCAACGAGTAACTGGAGACAATATTGAGATTGGAGACCGCCAACCTCTGGCCGAACACGTGGGACAATTAAAGGATACTCATCAGGTGGTGGAACGGAAGCTAAGGGATGCTTATAAAAATAATGCTACCAGGTATAATTTACGCCGTCGACCAATTACGTTTGCAGCAGGGGATATCGTTATGAAGAGAAATCATGTTCTCTCTGATGCGGCCAATTACTTCTCGGCTAAGTTGGCACCTAAATTTGTCAAATGTAAAGTTAGGGCTAAAATCTCTACTAATGTCTACCGTTTAGAAAGCTTGGATGGAAGAAAAGTTCTGGGTGATTACCATGTGTGTGATCTTAAACCGTATACCGCTAGATCAGACGCTGACTCAGTCTCCTCTGATGACTGAAACCTAACTGGCCTACCTCATAGAATTTTATTGGTTCGTAGGTATATGTGTAGCTTGATAGTTTTAATAAGAGTAGGGTATGAATTTGTTTAGAGTGGCTTGGTTGCCCAATTTCAAGGTAAATTATGGTAGGGAAGAGATTAAATTTATGGGAACGTCATGTAAGCTTCGTTGATGATGGGATCTGAACCCTTCTTTGTTAAGGATATGAATTGGTGTTTCTGTCAAGGTTCGGATCTACCATGTCGTGACGTTCGGGATTATTTTTTGAAGGCTGACATAATCCACTTGGATATTCTGAAAGATAGTGTACTCTTTGGAGGATTTGATAAGTATACGGTAGTGTTAGGTGAGCAAGGAAAGTGTTCCTGCACTTTTAGCGCTCTATAACATCATCTGATAACCGATCTTGGTTACAGGACATTCCTAAAGTCCCCTGATCCACCTGTTATACTTAAATAGGATGTCTGGAAATTGAAGTGGTTGGAGAAGAGTCTCTTGTGGTGGTCTACCAGGTTTTTAGGTTTTTGTTTTTCTCTTCGCTGTTAGGCATACGAGTATTAGTATATTGTATGAACCTAGTAGTCTTTCCCCGTTGCCAGTCATACGTATAGTAACTGTATGGACCGATAGTGTGAAAATTTCTACGAAATTTTCTGGAGGCAAAGGTGGGGTGTTACAGGTCGAATTTTAGTGGACCTGTAACACATTATTTTCATACCAACTCCATCGAGTCACAGCAAATGTGAGATTTGTTTCTGTTGCGCTACACATATACCCAAGATTTAGTTTTGTATTTTTTGTTTTGTTGGGGTTGGCTCTTAAATGAAGTTAATTAGTAAGTAATTCTTTTAGGCTAGGATTTATCATTATTCAGTAAGGCTGGCTTAATTGACACAGGTTACACAAGGGCTCCGGGACTAGAATCTGCTTATAGTTCACCTTTTGTTATAAGACCGGGGAAAAGGTTGAAACTGGCTCACTTTCTTGCAAGGTATGTCCTGGGTATTATACAGTACACAGTTTTGAGGTACGAGTTGTTTATCGTCATGAAGTCACCTTATAAGTTGGAGAAGTTAGGTAGAATTGTTGTCTTGACAACCACTTTCCGGTCGAGGATAAATGTAGGTTTTAACCTGAAGACTAATTAGTGATTCGACAAAGTTTTATCTACCTCAGTAATCTGATACCTGAAATAGAGGGTAGCGAAGGGCATTAGTAAACAACCTTGTATCTCAAGCTTAGTAAATCATCTCTGAGTTTAATACCCACCCAACACACTTCCCTAGGGCATATTTTGGGAATTATAATATCATTTTGTTACTATTTCACCTTTTTCAATAAGCAGTATTTTTCCCAATTTATTCGGTAAGCAATAGGTTATATGGAACTGACAGGTAGGGTTGCCAACTATAGATATTAACTCACGGGACTGACTTCGAATTAACAAGTCTGCATTCGAGGGTCGACAATATTATAAAATGTTGAACTAACTAATAACATCACTGGGGTCTTATATTCGTTCATAACCATCCGGAAAGAAAGCCTGGGAATGTGAAACCCTTAGCGGGGTAGTTTTTTTCATTGTCAATCATAGAACCGTCCATGGTCTACCTGCCATAACATGGCATAGAATATGTTCCATGGAATAAGTTCTGGGTACATTGTAGACACTCCTTTTGGTAGTTCTGTGTTCTGTTGTTCCTTTTCGAATTTTGATCTACCGAAGCCGCCACGCTGTCTAGCAACTTGGTGAATATTCACGTTAAATTTGACCCATCATTTATGGATTTGTAAGATAAACCCAAAGAAATGGATGTTCTGTTTGGGTAAGGTGTGGTCCACAGTATATTTTTTGGCAAGACGAATTTTAAATAAAGATAAGTTGGCAGCGTGGCCGGTAGATTGTTGGTTGGGAAAACCCTCTGTTGATTCCCAGGAGGTAAGCATTCCTTGGTGTAACATTATGTGTTCTAAATAAGTTATCTTTGCAGGGTTTTTATTTTATGGCCTAGTTTTGGTCGATGGGCGAATTTTTGATTGTTGGTTTGGACTTGGCCCGAGTGTAGTCAATTCTGGATAGCGTTTGGTGGACTTGAATCCAGTCCCTCCTTGTCTCGGTATCTCTGTGTGGAGATTTGAATACATAAGCCTAAGGAAATTGTACCCTGAGTTATCGCTGGTTGAAGAATTTTGGTGTCCGCTTGTTTTTTCATTAGTCAACTGTTTCCTGCCGCTCATCCATTTGGTAGCAAGCCTATCTGGCCTGCCCCCTTGATCTGATTTATGGTGACGACCGCATACCCCGGATATTGAGTAGGATTTCGACAGGACTGGTGAAGAGCTCGGTGGGTTACCTGGGTGGACTCCCGAGAAGTTGGAGGATTGAAGGATCCCATTAGTCTCGAGGTCCACCAGCGAGTAGGTTGACGTCTACCTAGTGGCTAGGGAAGATCTTCATCAGCTCCCTCAGCAGACCAGATAAGCTACGCTTATTTACATTGTTTTGTTCATGCACCATCTTTTTTTTTTTATAACCTTGGCACCACCGGTACTAGACACTAGGATTCCGACAGAACTGGTGAAGAACTCAGTGGGTTACCTGGGTGGACTCCCGAGAAGTTGGAGGATCGACGGATCCCATTAGTCTCGAGTTCCCCAGCGAGTAGGTTGACGTCCATCTAGTGGCTAGGGAAGATCTTCATCAGCTCCCTCCGCAGATCAGATAAGCTACACCTATTCATTTTTTTTTATACATGTACCATCCATTTTTTTTGTAACCTTGGCACCACCAGTAGAATCTTAATTGGGGAATATTTTACTATCATACAGAGTAGACATATGTAGATTTTACGTCCATTTTTAATAGTACTTACCGTTGAGCTAAGTGTTCATATACCGAGTACAGTAAAGTATAGTTGGGGGAATACCGATAGTTATAGTCTTACCAAACAGGTAACGAGGTCCAGGTCCAGTTTAGCATATGGAATTGTTAGTCTGCCGATTAAGTGTCGGTTTGTTAGTTATTTGTATGTAATAAATGTTCAGAGTATATTATTTACAACATAGTGCTGTCCATGTTTAGCAATTAAGGTTATATAGATTATTATCTATTTTAGATTATTGTAGGGATTTATTTACCTATTAATTTCAGTGGACATTGGTGGTAGCCCACTCTTAAGAAGGTAACCCTCATTTTTTTTTCCCAGGGTCCTTATTGTTAGGCCTACGTGACGTCACGCTTGGTTTAAGGTACAGCGTATTTAGCTGGTGTAAGTTAAGGCGAGTGCAGGTTACCAATATTGTGGTTTTTAAATTAGTCCACTGAATTGGGTTAGTAGTTTTAGAGTATACATATCATCCCGCTTATTACCACTCTATTGATTGGTTACCACTTAGTTAGCCTAAGTTGAATTCACTAACACTGTAGTACGAGAATTCATTCTCTTTGTATTGATATTTTTGTATTTTGTATTTATAATACCAGATAGGGTAATTGTATTGTTATATCAAGAACGAACCCTCAGTTCGCTTCTTAAAGTCACCTAACAATTTAAATCAAATTAAATTGAAATTTACAAACATACTGGGGTTTACTTCCTACCCTATTCTTTTTTTTCTTTCTTTAGTTCGCTAGTGGGTTCCTGTAAGAGCTAGGCAGTTTTCGGGCTTCGACTGGTAATTTTACGAAACTCGTGGCGCCCTCTCTATTTTGTTTCTGGCTAGCATAAAAGCCGATATAGATTTGTACCCCGCCCATAAAACCGACTGAGCATCCCGGAATTTTTATGGTTGCGCACTTGTGACAACCCACTAGAGTACTAGAGACGATTTCTTTTTTTTTATATATAGGAAAGTGCGTAGCACTGGCTTAAATAACGTGGCTTCAACTATTAATTCTAGAACTTACGTCAAAATTCATTCAAGAATAAATTCATTTAATACCACTCTACCCTGTTTAGTAATTGGGAAAATTACGAACAATGCATAACCTTTGCTAAGAATAATATTTCTATTCTCCCAAATTTAGTATTGGCAGATCCCGATTTTAATATCAACGGAAAAATCGATATGCTTGTAGGTGCGGAAACATTTTGGGACCTCTTGTGTGTAGGCCAAATAAAACTCGGACGCGACGCTCCTGTGTTACAAAAAACCTGTTTAGGTTGGATTATTTCCGGTCCAGTATATCTAGATAATAAATCAAAACTCAACACTGTGTGCAACTTAAACATTGATATGAATTCTGACAGTATTTCTAATGCATTGAGTAATCAATTATAAATGTTTTGGGACATAGAGGAGCTTCCTCGTATAAGGCATTTATCTCCTGAGGAATCCTTTTGCGAAGAACATTTTACGAAAAATATTAAGCGCAATGAAACTGGTAGATTTATAGTTCGTTTCCCTCTCAAAGAACCTGTTTATAAATTTGGTGACTCTCGTGAACTCGCTGAAAAACGTTTCTATTCTTTAGAAAAAAGGTTATCAAAAAATCCTAGCCTAAAAACTCAATATGTAAACTTCATCAATGAATATATTTCTTTAAAACACATGACATTGTTGCCAAATACTGACGCTAATTCCGGTTTCTTTTTACCGCATCATTGTGTATTGAAACATGACAGTTTAACCACGAAATTACGTGTTGTATTTGACGGATCGGCCAAATCTTCTTCCGGTTATTCTTTAAACGATTTAATGATGGTGGGTCCCACAATTCAGCAGGACTTATTTTCGATTTTAGTACGTTTTAGAAAATATAATTATGTTCTCGCGGCCGACATAACAAAAATGTACAGACAAATTCTTGTCGATCAAGATCAATGGTTTTTGCAAAAAATTCTATGGCGTAGCGATCCATCGGAGCAACTATCCGTGTATGAACTCAACACAGTGACTTATGGTACCGCCTGTGCTTCATACTTAGCTATAAGGTGCGTCCATGAGATTGGCAATCAAATATCAAGTGAAAAACCATCTGTGAGCTCAGTTATTCTTAACGACTTTTATGTCGATGATTTGCTTACTGGTGGTTCTACCATTCAGCAAGTGATAAATCTAAAGCATGATTTATGCGATACTTTTTCATCATATAAATTCGAGCTCCGGAAATGGCTTTCAAATAATGACCAAATCAATGCTAACGAAAGTTATACTTCCGATTTTCTAAATCTGGGCAATAATGAATTAACTAAGACTTTAGGCCTTTTATGGCACCCTAAACATGACATGCTAACCTATTCTATCAAAATTCTCGATTTAGCTCAACCTGTTACAAAAAGGTTGATTTTTGATCCCTTAAGGCTTTGGCACACAGAACGCGGTCTGTCGCGGCGGGCAGCGATATTAGACCGTAGCGACAAGGCGATAATTTTGTCAACTACAGAAATGCAGTATGACAGTCACACTGAAGGCGGTCTGTTACGGCGTGCCACATTAGATCGCGACGACAAGCGATATACTTGTACAAATTTACAGATTTTCGCGCGTGGTACATCATGTCGGAAAATACTGAAATATTAATTGATACCGTGAGGAGTTATGTATTCCTCTACGACACTACACATGAATATTACAAGAATATATTGAAGAAAAGTGAAGCTTGGAATGAAATAGCAAAAATTGTAGGCATGACGGGTAAGTACATATTTATTAATTTTTAAAATATAATGTGTTGAAGTAATCGGCAAATTTTTCTCGTATTTCAAACGCAGCAGTATTTGATCTTCTGTTGGTGGGCCTTGTGTTTAATAATGCTCGTATTGGTTTATCTTGTTCCTCTGTTTCCATGGCTGCATATTCACGGGTGTTGTTTTTTGTAATAATATAATTGTGCAGGCAGCATGTTGCTTTCACAATCCAGTCAGCAGTTTCAGCATCTGTTTCTATGGGTCTTAAGAAAACTCGCCACTTCATAGCCAATATGCCGAATGCATTTTCGACTACACGACGTGCTCGGCTGAGCTGCGAATTAAATTGTTTCTTTCTTGCATCATTAATAATTCCAGTTTTTGGGTAGGGTCTCATCAAATAAGTTTGCAGTGCAAACCCTTCGTCACCTACAAATACATGAGGTACTGGGTCTTCTCTTCCGGGAAGCGGTTTTGGAGGTAAAATAGTTTTATTATCAATATGCTGTTGGTAGAAAGCTGAATTTTCAAAAATAGCGCTATCGCTGTGACGACCATAATTGCCAATATCTACTACCACAAACTTGTAATAAGGGTCAACAATAGCAAGAAGAACTATTGAGAAATAATTTTTGTAACAAAAATAAGCTGAGCCACTACGACGAGGACATTTTAACCTAATATGTTTTCCGTCTATGCTTCCGAGGCAGTTCGGGAAGCCCCAAAGTTTTAAGAAACCCTCAACAGATTGTAATCACATCTGTCTGGTAGGTAATGGCAAATAAATTGGCTGTAAAATTTTCCACATTTGTTGACACACATTCCTCACAATTTTGGAGACAGTTGATCGTCCTACTCGATAAGAAAAAGCAATAGTCTCATGACTGTCGCCTGTCGCCAAATATCTGAAAAAGAAAAAATATACAATGTTAGCATCATGGTGGTTTAATTATAATTATTTCGTTGCTATTAATGTATGATGTGAATGTGTTTTGTAAAGGACAACAGTACTTAATTTCCATTGTTTTCAATAAAAAATGTAAATAAAATATAATAACTCAAGGAGGTCTCTAATTATGTTATCTAATTAATATATTTTTGTTTCAGTTGAGTCAGCAAAACAAAAATGGAAAAATTTACGTGATTCTTACATGAGGTACAAGAAGTTCACAAAGGGTGAAACAGGTCAGGCCAAGAAGTACCATAAGTGGCCTTGGAGCAGCCACATGGAATTTTTGGATTATACCCTTAAACCACGTTTGCATAGTAGCAATGTACCGTCCGAAAGCTTAACAGAAACTGAAGAAACCCAGTTACCTGACGCAGAAAATTTGTCGATGTCTGACGATACCCAACAAACACATGCATCTATCGAACAATCTTCTTGCGGACCTTTATTAGAAACACCAGCTCGACCAAAACAAAGAAACATGAAGTCCCGCTGTCGCCCATCAACAGAAAACTGCTCGGATGATGTCGACAAAGTAATTGACTTTTTGTCAAACAAAAGAAGCAAACAGGACATGGATGGTATTGATCATTTGTTTTAAAGTTATGCTGCGACCTTCAAACAATTCACTCCATTGACACAAGCCCACTTGAAGGTAAAGCTTGCCACGTTATTTGCAGAAACTGAAATGAAGGAACTACAAGCGCAGTCAGCACCAACACCAGAGGCATCGACACCACATTCTCGACCTTCTTCAGTCAACTCTTCACATTATCCTCAGCATTCAGATTCGGAGACATCGCGACCATATTCGCAACATTTGGACTGGAGTCATCGATCACACATCTCGGAGAAGTCGTACTTTGACCCGAGGAAATTATGTATAGGACAATCGTCATGCTAATCCACCCATTTTGAAGGAATGTCAGCAAGGGATGTTTATGAAAGGGCAAGCAACATTATTGAAAGTTCCGAAGATACCTACTTATTATCTAATTTATCTTAGTGGACGAATAATCTTACTCTGACTGTGTTTTATTTGACTTTAAGTTTTAAGTTTAACATTTTTTATGCATTTTGATTAAGTTTAAACGCTATAAAAATTTGTTAAAATATATTCATAATGTGGTAAATTTTATGTGTGGTACACATAAAATGTACGTATGTTTTTTAGTACTTACCTCAAACAAATGGCTAATCTTTCTCTTGTATGAATTGGTTTCCTCCAGTTCGTGGTGCACTGAGCAATATTTGGCTCTAAAAGATCATGTAATTCTTCAAAACACAATCTCGACATGCGGAAATATTTAAAAAATCTATCTTCATGCGACTGTAGTTCAATACAGAGACGGTGGTATTCACCAAACTGTTCTCTCTTTTTATTAATGGGATGCACCCAGTAACGTCTTTTCTTTTTCTTTTTTTGTAGAGCAAAGAGAAGAAGAACTTGCTCCTCGTCAGAGCTAGACATTGCGAACATAGGCAAGACCAAACACAAAGTAAAAAAATTCGCTGCCTGTGTGACATTATCAATCGCTTACCGCTGCGAAGATCGCGCGAAATCTGCCCGTCGCGACAGACCGCGTTCTGTGTGCCAAAGCCTTTAGGGTTAATATCGCCTGTCCTAATCACTGCCAAGCTCATTATGCAAAAACTATGGCAATTACACTCTTCATGAGATGAAACTATACCTTTGAATATTCGTACAACTTGGATATCTTTAAAGCAAGACCTTAGCAACCTCAATCAGGTGCAAATTCCCAGACATATTATTCCCCTTTCACCTGAATTTATCGAATTACACGTCTTTGCAGACGCCTCTGAAAAAGCATACGGGGCATGCATTTATTTGAGATCTTTTGATGAAACCCATAAATATCATTGCCATTTGATATGCTCTAAAACTAGAGTAGCACCTTTGAAAACTATAACCATCCCAAGGCTAGCGCTTTGCGCAGCCTTGCTTTTATCCGAATTAATGGACAAGGTGAGGTTATCTCTTTAATTAAAGGTCAATAAAATATTCTATTGGTCAGATTCAACAATCGTCCTTTCATGGATAAATTCTTCACCCCATTTGTGGAAAATTTTTATCGCAAACCGAGTGTCTCAAATACATTCATTGTCCAAGGTTCAACAATGGAATTATATTCCTACCCATGAAAATCCCGCTGACCTATTAACTCGTGGCATTCTATCAAGTCAACTGATGGCATCATCTTTATGGTGGCACGGTCCTAGACGCCTGTTCATTTCTGATGACGAGTGGGAACAAACCTCTCTCACAACATTACCCATTGGAGATCTTCCCGAATTAAGTCCTAAATCTCTAACTCTTTCTAGTATTCTTAAAACTGATTTTGAAGGTCTTCCTCAATTAAACAAGTATTCTACCCTCACTCGCCTACAAAGAGTATTTGCTTACGTCTTACGTTTTATTAACCATATAAAAAATACAAGTAAGTACTCGGGTCCTCTTAGTAGCGTTGAATTGAGAAATTATTTACATCACCTGATAAGGCTAGTCCAAAACGAAACATTTTCCTCCGAAATCAAGAACATAAGAAAGCATGGACAAGTTCAGTTTAAAAGTACCTTATCAAGTTTAAATCCCTTTATTGACAAACATGAGATATTAAGAGTAGGTGGACGCCTCAAAAAATCTAGCTTTCCTTACGATAAAAAACACCCTGCTTTACTACCAAAGGGTCACTTATTTTCAATGTTAGTAGCCCGTCATGAACACCCGCGCTTATTGCATGCAGGCCCGCAGCAACTACTTGCTTCTATTCGAGAGCAGTTTTGGCCAGTATCTGGCAGAAATTTAGTTAAAAAGGTAGTTCATACCTGTATGAAATGCGTGAGATTTAATGCCAGCCCTGTCAAGCATATCATGGGAGATTTACCACTAGAGCGACTAACAGCAATGCGTCCATTTTTAGTATGTGGTGTTGATTATGCAGGTCCTTTCTTGCTAAAGGACAGATCCACTCGAAATTATAAAACTGTAAAATCTTACATTGCCCTATTCATTTGCTTCTCTACCAAGGCGATGCACTTGGAACTGGTCAGTGACCTGACTACTGAGTCATTTTTAGCAGCCTTAAAACGTTTCGTAGCTAGGCGGGGCAAGAGTACTAAAATATTTTCTGATAATGCTACCAATTTTGTCGGAGCTGATCACAAGCTCAAAGAATTTCTAAAACAATCACATTACAAATTGCAAGAGGAATTTGCCCAACAAGGTATAACGTGGAGTTTTATTCCTCCTAGATCCCCTCATGTAGGAGGCCTGTGGGAGGCAGGCGTAAAATCAGTAAAGTTTCATCTGCGCCGAGTAATTGGGGAAACCCCATTAACTTTTGAAGAATTTAGCACCGTGCTAGCACAAATAGAATCCTGCCTAAATTCCAGACCTCTTTATGCCCTATCCAATGACCCCAACGACCCTTCTCCTCTTACACCCTCGCACTTCATCATTGGGGAACCGCTGACATCGATACCTGAACCTGATTATATCGAAATTCCCATTAATCGCCTGAAGCGTTTCCAGCTAACTCAAAAAATGGTGCAGCTATTTTGGTCAAGGTGGACCAAAGAGTATCCCAGATGCAAGGTAGATCCAAATGGAAGGAAACCTACTCTCAACAATTGCGGCCTAAGATTGTAGTTCTCGTGAAAGAAGATGGGATGCCGCCACTAAAATGGCTCATAGGTCGAGTTACTGATGTATTTCCTGGCCCAGATGGAGTCATACGAACTGCAACTGTCAAAACTATCAATGGCAGCTACAAAGGTCCAGCTATCAAGCTGTGCATCCTGCCGATAACTCCAAATCCAACTTGACATCTTAAAAGCCCCAAGGCTTTCAAGGGGGGCGGCATGTTAGGTATTCCCAGCAGAAGGTACGACACTGGACATCCTCCGCCACTGCAGCCGATGAAGAGAGTGGGGAGAAACGGACAGCCACCGGCCGCCGGCCGGCATTCTAACAACATATCTCATCATACACACACGTATTGTTATTTTCAATAATACCATTTTCAACTTTGTACTTGTAAACAATAAATCAAGCATTTTAGTTAGACAAACAAAAATATTATTGAATGTGTGAACTCAAGCACATCAACAAAGATGTTGAGGTAGGTTGATTGAGGCTTGGTTTACGATATATGAAACCTAACCTATACTGCATCCGGCAGAATGAAACCAGAGAGATGGAACAGATGAAGTTTAAAAGTTACAATTTTTACATGTTTCTGTACCCCAGAACAAAAGTGTATTAACTCCAAAATCTCATTTTGCGAAAAATGAGATTTTCGGTTGTATAAATACTGTTGTTCAACTCTTTCTAGTCCAAAACATTATTAAGTTCTATACCAACAATGGTTTCAAAACGGGCGCATTTTAAACAATACTAACTCACACAGTATCCTGGGAAAAAACCATATTGCACTTACCACAGTTTTATTCCAGCATCGAATAATAGAATAGATATATCAGCGCCGCGTAGGAAAAATATATTAAAGCAAAATAGTATTAACGCCTTAGCACAACATAACGGTGTTTATATACCTATATCATCATAGATCGAGACTTCAGTCTGATAGAAAAAAAAAGAAGCTTAAAACTGAGAAAGTTGACAATCCAGAATACTACGTCAATTTAGTTACAAGCTGTAACAAGAAGAATCCGTTTAAGTGTGTTTTTGTTCAACATTCGTTGAGGTCAGATGGAAAGCTCAAAGAGGGTGACAGGATTATTAAAATAAAATATTTTAAGGCATGGCTTACACCACACCTTCTGGTCTGGGTCCCAGGTCATTCTGGCCATGAAGGGAATGAGGCAGCCGACTGTCTAGCCAGGGAGGGTGCTGCTTCTGAATTTTTCGGACCAGAACCGGTGCTTGGTATATCCTCGAGTACTGTCAAAGCAACGCTCTTGACTTGGGCTGAGGGGCAAATCCTTTAGGACTGGCAAGAACTACCAAGATTAGCTCATTCGAAGGCGTTCATAATAAACCCTTCAAAAACAAGAACTAAAAAACTTTTAGAGTTCCACCTACGAACTTTAATTGGGCCATATACTGGTCACTGCCGTTTAAAATATCATCTGTGCAAATTCGGCCTAGCAGAAGATGGCCGAATTTCTGAGATGGCTGATGAGTCGACTAAGTGCCGCTTGTACTTAGAAGATGATGAAACGGCATAACACATATTATGCACCTACCCTGCTGGGGAAAAGATCAGATACTAATTATTTGACAAAGGACAACTTCTACCAGAGGATCTGAATAAGTTTTCACCCAATAAGGTGATCAGCTTCATTAATAAGCTGGACTTGTTGGATGAAATATAAGTAGGTGTGAGCCACAATAGACCATATGGTCGCGGTGGAGGGTCTGGTTTTCGGCCCACTCACTTTTGAACCTAACCTAACCTAACCTACACACCTTAAGCCTGCTCTTTCTGGCATTTCAAAAGCCAAGTGCACACAGTTTATTAAAGGAGGTCGCCGAAAGATGAAACAATATTATCATGGTGAAGAGACGGACATCAAACTTTATAAAGTTGGCTAAAGTCGACTTATAGCAGGGATGCCAATATTGGCGTATGGAGACACTTACCTGCCAATAAAAAGAGCTAAACTTGAAAACGTTAAGCACTTGCTTAGCTTTGTAACATCAGACAGAATTTTTTAAAAGAACTCTAACGGAAAATAATGCAACAGCTGTTAGGCGTTCTACTTTAGAAAATGAAATGGATGAAAAAATAGACTCCGCCACTGATATCTATGAATAACTAGGTGGTTATTTATTCTATTTTTGTATCCTTAAATATTAAAAATATAAATAGTTTAAAGATATGCAACACGTTTTTATTAAAATTTCATTAAATCCGAAGAAAAAAGTGCCATACCAATTTTCAAAAAAACATTTTTTTTTCCAAAAGTACGACACTAATCTTAATTTTATTGAAAACCACTCGTGCTAATAAAATATAATGTGTTAAAAAATCAAGTAAATATTAGCAAAGGTAACATTTTCAAAAAGAAAAGGAAACTTCAAAAGCGTTTTTCTGGAAAACTGCAAAATGTGACTTAGGCACTTTTTGCACTGGACCTTCAATTACGATTTTCGCCCAATATTTCTAATATTTACATTTCTTAATAATTATCATTCTCTAAATAAATCCTATATTCTGACAGAGACTAGTAATTTAGAAAAGCTAATACGCAAACGTGGTGTTGCCAAAGGTAATTCAACACGTTTCAAGAATTTCTTGCAGAATTTAAATACAGGAAATCCTGATCTTTTAGAGTTGGACGTCTTAAAAAATTAGAATCATTCTGGCAATCTTTTACTGAAATTGAAATGTTAGATGATAATAATTCACAAGATCACGAAAAAGAACGGCAAATATTTGAAAACGATTACTTTAAGTATGAGGCAATGGGACAGCGTTTACCTAAACTTTCAGTAAACTCCAGTACCTGAGGACTTGTGGGAAATACAGGGACAAACCTAAATGCGAGCCTAAATGTTTCAAATAATATTAAATTACCAACAATAAATTTGCCAAACTTTGATGGGCAGTATAACCAGTGGTTCTATTTTAAAGACACCTTTACTTCAATAGTACATTCAAACAAATCTATGTCAGAGGTTCAGAAATTTCATTATTTACGATCATGCTACAAAGGTGAAGCTGCTGAGCTGATCAGCTCATTAGAAGTTTCTGAAGTTAAGTATAGCATTGCATGGGAGCTAATTACAGACAGGTTTGAAAATAAAAATTTACCAAGACCTAGCAGACGTAGAAGAATCACAACTTTCTCGATTCAAAAGATGCCAAATATGTATCTGAATTACAAGTACGATCCAACCTTGACTTGGACCCTTGGACGAGTGTTACAGTTGCATCCTGGAGTTGATGGAATAGTGAGAGTGGTAGCAGTGAAAACTGCTTCCGGTGTGTATAAACGTCCTGTGAGTAAGTTGTGTGTGCTACCGAACAGTGACTCTTTAATTGACACTGATTAAATGATTTTGAATGTTTAAAGCTACTTAAAGTTTTCAAGAGGGGGAGTATGTTGAGATCCACCTCTATATTGATTTTTATTTACATTAAGTTTGTCATATGTTTTCTTGTTATTTCATCTCAGCCACAATTGGCAAACATGTTTTTTTGATTGGTGAACAGGCACGCGCCGTGCCCTTACCCCTACTTTAAATTCATAGCGTGTATATCGAGGTCAGTTGTACTGAATTGTTTAAATTTACTGTTTGTGTAATACATATTTGTTTTAATGTGCATACAAAATTAGAGGTAATAAATCAACAACTAAACATAACACTCAAGTGGGTTTCATTAAACCAAAACACCTGAAGCTTTGGATATCTTAGGCAGTCAGGTCAGGCTGCAATTCATGTTCAAGAAATTAAAGAAAGAAGTCTGTAGCCCCAACAGTACCTAAAAAGATATATATCTAGATCTAAATATCTTTTAAAAATAGATTTGAAAGTACAGATCCATAGCCAAAGATAAAAAAGCCCTTGTAACGTGCTTTTTCTTTTTTCAATAAAAAAAACACATTGAGATATTTTCAAAATATGATGACGTGTTCAAAGCTGTAGGTGTTTACGGTACCTATTAGAAATTTCCAAACATCTTAAAATTTTTTGAAATTTTATGAAGTTTATGAAGTAATAATTGTATTACTATCATATTATGGTTTTATAATTTATTAGTTTATTTACTTAGTTTAGTTACTATTTTTTTTTACTAATTTATTTATTTCTTTGTTAATTATTAGACGAAATAAATACACAAAATTAAAAACTTATGAACAGATTTATACAGCAGAAAAAATAAGGTAAAGGTTCTAACAAATATATGAACGTTAAAGTTTTATTTAAAAAAATATGTAACCATTCGAAATCTCCAGAATATTCCTTGAAATGTCAGGAAGTTTATGTAAAGTAATTATGTTACTATCATATAATTTTATTATTATGTTTTAGTTTAAATTTTGTATTTAATATTATTTTTTTATGTAATTAATCATTATTTCATTAGACTTATCATAATGTTAAACTTAAACTCCCGAAATCGTCATCCTACCCACGCAACGACTTTTTATGAGACTTTGTATATTATATGTTCGAGTTTCTAATTCTAAGATAAGTTTTTATACAATTCCACATCTGAGACATTCTACTTCCACTTGATAATCAGGTAATTTATTTTCTTGTAGCAAAGACTATTTTGCTTATTTTTCACACTATTTCGCTTATTTATCCGACTATCTCGCTTATTTTTTTTTTAGTTTTATTGTTACAACTTAAGATGTACAAATTTCTTAAACGAAAATTTGACTTTGAAGAATTTAATGAGTGAGCAAGTATCAGCGGTACTGTAACTGACGGAAATACGTAACATAAATAAAGACTGTTAAATCTCAAAATGTGGAGAACAATTGGCCAATATTGCAATGGGGCCTGCTAAGTTAAAACGTCACTTGTTTCGCAAAACACGATAAACTCGCATAAAAAAATACGGAATATTTCAAAAGATTATTGGAAATGCAAGACGTGATATTAAAACAAAGATATATACTTCTTAAATCAATCTCTTACCGTTTTCTAAAGACATTATCGCAATTTGTTTCACTTTTCATTTTATTATTAACAACAGAATAAATTCAAACGACAATACAACATGACCTCAGGATCAGTACAGAGCGTTGGGTTATCTGACAGATCCCAGTGGTTCCATGATGATGAGCACTCTGCTCTAGGAGCACCTCGTTACACACCTGCTCCTTCCAGTTACAGATCCCGTGTCAGAATCCCTGTGAGAGAGATTCATTCTCGGTGTATAGGAGCCGACAATATCATTGCTCGGCCTGATGTAGTTGACCTTCCGTCCTTAAGGTGCTTTTACATGAGCAATTAAAATTGACCAATTTATAGCAATTTTGGGCGATTTTGACGTCACATCCATATCTAGCAACATGCAGCAATAATATGTGGATCAAATTGAATAAATCAATCGCTTTAAAAATTGCTTCTATATTTATGGACAGTTCGGTAGTTTGGCAATTTAGTGCTTACACGTGAAATTCATAATTCCAGTAATTGCATCCAGATTTTTTGTTTGTTTCGTGAAACATTAACATTTTATTGAAAACGACATGGACGAAGATTATATTTTGGCTGCTGCTGCTGCAAGTGCGTTTGTTGTTATCGTGCATTCAAGAAAAAGAAAGAACAGAAATAGGCGCATTTGGATGCGACCATACTTAGCTAGGCGAGATTATATTTCATCTGTGTGTAAAGAACTAATGTTGGATGATGTCTTATTCAAAAACTTTACCAGAATGTCTCGAAATGATTTTCAGTTACTTGTAAATAAAGTGAGTCCTATACTTACAAAACAAACTACAAATATGAGAGAACCAATATCTGTTGCTACAAAACTTGCAATAACTTTGAGGTTTTTAGCAACCGGAGATTCCTATAGAAGTTTAATGTATCAGTTTAGAGTATCTGATTGTACCATTTCTCTTTTTATACCTAAAGTGTGCAAAGCTTTAATTGAAGTGCTACGTGAATATATAAAGGTAGGTAAACTGTTAATTATGTACATGGTATGTGTGTATAGTGTGTGTGTATGTATGTAGTCTGTTTGTGTGTATGTGTACATGGTGTAGGATTATATCACATCAAATTTTACTTTTCCAATTTTTATTTGAAAATGACAAATATGTATGAGAAACATATAATACTTTTAACTAATATGAAAATGGTCCGGAATACATTTGGGCAGACTCGTATACGATTTTAGTTGTATCAGTCGCATCTCCTACAGCTTTGGATACAAGTACTTCATATTCTTTATTAATTTCTGTCGGTCGGTCGGTTACTGGTGACGTTTCTGGTGATTGTATAGATACAAGTGTATTTGAAGAGCAACTGGATTGCGAGCGAGATTGTGAGGAATAAGCTTTCTGATTATGAGTGCTGTACGAATGACTTGTTTCAGCCTGAGGTGAAAGAAGAGATGATGGTACTAATTCTGTCTGAGAAGAATATTGATATGATGACGAGTTACTGCTTCCTATTCGAGATGTTTGTCTGTCATAGTAGCCCATATCAGCTTCGTATAAAATGGTTGAAATTTTGTATTCAACCTGGCTTCTTACGAACTCACTGTAAGACAGTAACTTTTCATTGACATGGTTTCCAAATGACAATGATCTGTTATTTAATTTTTTTCTAACGTCATCCATTACTTGGATAGCACTTTCATATTGTTCAGATTCATCGTTTCGCTTTTTCTTTTTTTGACGAGCAGCGGGTATTGCTGACGGAGGTAAAGGTGACTGGGGAGATTGGGGACTTTCCTCTTGCGAATTTTCATTCTAAAAGTAAATGATTTCTATCATAATTTACTAGAAGCCCAGAAAAGTCAAAGATTACAGAAGCGAAAGTTTCTGACATTGACGTAAAACCACTTCTTTTTCCACTGAGAGAAATGACAGTGTAAAAATAAGTATTGTTGACACTTTTCGCAGTAAAGTTTCTCTTCTGTACTCTTTGTCGTTTCTTGGCTAGAAGTAGCATTAAATTATAAAACCAATATCTCTCTTCATTTCCAGATGCCGTCAAATGAAGACGAATGGAAAAAAGTAGCAAAGGGTTATGAGGATATTTGGAATTTTCCGCATTGTTTAGGTGCTATGGACGGGAAGCACATCAGAATGAAATGCCCAAAAAACGGCGGCAGTCACTATTTTAATTATAAGAAGTTTCACAGAATTGTTTTGTTTGCCGTGGTTGACGCTCATTACAACTTTTTGTATGTCCATATTGGATGTCAAGGAAGAATATCTGATGGGGGAGTATTCGCAAATACATCTTTTGGGAAAGCGCTAAACAGCAAAACTTTAAAGATTCCACCATCAGAACCACTTTCAGGTCGAGTAAAAAACACCCCGTTTGTTTTCGTCGCAGATGACGCATTTCCTCTTTCAGAGAACATTATAAAACCATATTCATGCGATTTGGAACAGGGTTCTCCGAAAAGAGTATGCAACTATAGAATATCGAGGGCCCGTCGGGTCGTAGAAAACGTTTTTGGATTGTTGTGTGCAGTTTTTCGGATTTTTCATAAAACTATGGAAATAGATGTCGAAACTGTGCAGTGTGCAACATTGGCCACTGCTTATTTGCATAACTTTTTACGACGAAACAAAGAAGCTAAAAAAAAATATACACCACCTGCCACTTTTGATTTAGAAGATACCGAATCTGGCTCTATTATTCCCGGAATGTGGCGGCAAAATATGAGTACAGATGAACTTTTAACTAATTTGCAAAGAAAACCCCAAAATAGTACGACAGAAGCAAAACTAAACAGAGATGAATTTATGCATTATTTTATGTCACAACGTGGTAGAGTACCATGGCAAGATTATTATTTATAATTGAATCATCTATATTACATTTAAAACGTTCATAAAAGTTTTGTAAATTAATTTCAGTATGTACACAAATTGGTGATTAATAAAAGTATATTTACCCTATTCAACTGTGATTCACTATCCTCTCCTGGATCTGGCTCGTCTACGTCTTTTAAGAAAAGCATGGTCTTAAAGGCAAACCAATTGCAATCTTGTGATGCGCCACTGCCACTTCTCTGCTTCTTTTGGGCTTTTTTTATTTCATTATTGAAATACGTTCGCAGGTTTTTAAACTTTTTTTGTGCCTCTTCAACAGAAATTCCAAATTCTGTAGCAACAGCTTTCCATTCGTCTTTCTTTAAATTTCTATTTCTATAATCTACATGTGTATTATCCCACAAGCAAGATCGTAAACGAATTGCATTAATAAAGTTAATAATAATTTCATTATTCCACGAAGTACACATTTTTATAAAGAACACAAGTATAGGTATCCAAGCAAACTAACTGTAAACACAACACAGAGGTTTTTGTTTCGCACGTGTTTTAGGACAAAAAATACGACGAAGCAAGAGATGGAAAGTTGTGAGGGACAAAGACAGAATCATAAATTGCTGCGTATTTTCCAAACTCGGCGATTAGATGGCAATATATTGAAACAACCCGAAAAATGTATCTCAATATGGAGCAACCTGCATAAAAATTGACCAATATTGTCTACATAATTGCCATGTATTGCACAATATTGCTTTATTAATTGCTCCACTGAATCGGGAGATACATGTTGAGCAATTAATTACTCTAAAAATTGTCCGTCTAAAAGCACCTTTTTACATGAACCCCTCTATGATAGACTACGCAGACACTTCTCACTTATTATGCAGGAGAAGACTACATCAGAACCTAGGCCCACTCTTGCTGAAGAAGAACTACGGTCAGTATTTAAGTTTAGGACAAGATGTCTCTTGGCGAGTCTTGTTCTACTGGGGGTGATAAGCATATTAGGTGTTAGTCTCCTGTGTTACAACGTCTTCCTGCCCTGTGATGTTAATAACAACCTCAGGATGATAAACCTGACAGACATCGTTAGTGAGAGACTACCATCTGGGACATATGTTACCATAACGCTTCCTAACCAAACTCCTATCAATTCAATAAAGGATATAGTTCAATCCTATAAAAGCAAGTTCCTATCATTGAATTATAACATCACCACCTTTACAATGGCCTTTAGGTCGCATTCTAGAGACACATCCTGGCAAAGACGCAGTAACTCGTGTAGCTACAGTTAAAACTCAACAAGGAATCTGTAAAAGACCCTTAGTTAAACTTTGCCCTTTACCGTTTTTACCAAACTCTGTTTAAAAATAACATTTGTTAAAGGTCGGCGGAATGTTCGGAATTCCCTGATTTTATAGTTAGTTTTAATATCTTTCTTTAATTTTATATTTATTTTTGTTATTAGTATTTGTTGCCAAAGCCTACATCCCATTTATTTTAAAATCAGTCAATGTTCCCGCGATATATCTACTTGGTAAAACAAAAACCCAACTTTGACGAAGCCCGATAGATCGCGGAGAGCAGACGCGAGTTAGTTGGCACTCTCAGACGAATCGCCGTGTATTCCAGTTCACATATACCTATTTCGCATATTTTCGCCAAATTTCGCTTATTCTAAAACTTCTTAGTTTTGTGTGGCGTGACAGAAGTAAACTACAGTCCACTAAATTTTCCTTGGATCTGCAAGACCTTTAAGAGACGGGTTACCTAACCATAGGCTTCCACCACCAGCCTTCAGGGTAAGTTGCACCAAGTAGAGCGTCATTATCAAACATTTTGGTCAGACAAACATGCAACGTACTTTCAGAAGATGGCAACAATTTCCGATAAATCACAAATGGCATCGTATAAAGTTGCAGAACAGATTGCATTAAAACAAAAACGAGATACTGCAGCAGAGTCTCTTATTTTACCAGCATGTATTGAAATAATCGAGGGGTAAACCGCAGGCATGAATTTTGTACACCAATTGCATTATTGCTCAGTATTACAGCAAAATTAACTGCATTGCCTCAAAATTCATTCAATTTTGCACATATTGCTCATATTTTCTTAGTATTGCACAGCATTGCTCTCATTTTTATAAAATATTTGCATTGCTTCGTATTGCTTCGTATTGATTTTGCATTGCTTCGTATTACTTTGAAAGTGGATGGTAAGCGAGATGTTTAGTATATTGCATCGCATTGCTCGTAATTTTAAGTTGCTCACATTGCTTTTAAAGTATAGTATAACACATAAATTACTTGCAACTTAAATTGGGTGTTCATTATTACAGATGCAGATTAAAGTGCAGTACATTTCTGGAAATGAAGAATGACCTACTTAGTAGTCTTAATAAAAAATCATGAGGGTTTTAATTCTGTAGTAAATTAAAAATTACATAATTGAATATACAATTTTATTGCAAAATGTAGAAAACATCTATTCTAATGATTTTATTAATAAATATAGCTACATACTTTAAATAAGATATCACAATGCTGAGATCAAAATTTGCAAATAAAACTCTAAATTTATTTAAATCGAAAAATTTGTGCTTGCTACAAATTAACTCACAACATAAAATATATTAAAAAAAATCAGGTAAGTCTCTTTGACCTTACTTCATACCGGTCAAACAAGATTTTAAAATTATAAAGTTTTTATATACCGGGTTTCCCATTTCATTTGACTAATGGCAATTAACATGGGCTATTACATTTCATTGAATTTTATGTTCCCAGGCCACACTATGAGAAATATTGCTAACGGAATCGATAGTACTGACTGTTAAACACTTCTGATTACCAAAATACTAAAGCGAAATGCTGTTTTAATTAAAATATTAATAAAAATGTGTTTTAAGTTAATAGATGTAGTTTACATAAGTCTTTTAGTGACATTACGTTACGTCAACGATTGGAGTAGTTGGTTGAGCGTCCGTCTTTCAATCTGAACTTCGCGGTTTTGCAGGTTCAAATCCCACCAGGGACAACTTTTTTTTATTTTACTTTTTCATTAATTTCAAATTATTAGTGTTTACTTATTCGAACAAATATAGTTCAATGTCAGTACCTTGTTATTATTTTTGAAAGTCACAATATTTACTTATCAGCAAAAAATAAAACATGGTTTAATTGGTTCGTTTCCTTTATCTTTAGCTAAAGCTACTATCTTACAAAATAAGTAATCAATAAGCAACATATTTTTTATTTATTACGTGCACTGTGCTTTTACTAATAGTGTACTTATCTCTGCTAATAGTTACTACATATTATACCTCAATCTGGATATTGAGTTAAACAGTTACAGAGGAACTGTCGTGAATTAGTAATAGGTTTTTTTAATGAAAAACTATAATTATAAAATTATGAGTTTTTTCAACATATTTTAAAAAACCTTTAAATTTAGAATTAGTTTTTTATTTAAAAAAAACCTATTACTAATTCACGACAGTTCCTCTGTAACTGTTTAACTCAATATCCAGATTGAGGTATAATATGTAGTAACTATTAGCAGAGATAAGTACACTATTAGTAAAAGCACAGTGCACGTAATAAATAAAAAATATGTTGCTTATTGATTACTTATTTTGTAAGATAGTAGCTTTAGCTAAAGATAAAGGAAACGAACCAATTAAACCATGTTTTATTTTTTGCTGATAAGTAAATATTGTGACTTTCAAAAATAATAACAAGGTACTGACATTGAACCATATTTGTTCGAATAAGTAAACACTAATAATTTGAAATTAATGAAAAAGTAAAATAAAAAAAGTTGTCCCTGGTGGGATTTGAACCTGCAAAACCGCGAAGTTCAGATTGAAAGACGGACGCTCAACCAACTACTCCAATCGTTGACGTAACGTAATGTCACTAAAAGACTTATGTAAACTACATCTATTAACTTAAAACACATTTTTATTAATATTTTAATTAAAACAGCATTTCGCTTTAGTATTTTGGTAATCAGAAGTGTTTAACAGTCAGTACTATCGATTCCCTTAGCAATATTTCTCATAGTGTGCCCTGGGAATATAAAATTCAATGAAATGTAATAGCCCATGTTAATTGCTATTAGTCAAATGAAATGGGAAACCCGGTATTAAAAAATTATAATACGAAAGTTTGAAAATCATGCTCTGAACTATTGTCACACCTAACAGAAACACTGTGCGCTAGTAACGACAATGAGTATTAACTCTGAGTATTGATTTATTGCTTTTATTATTTCGCATTGCTTCATATTTTCTATGCGGTTTTTTACATTGCTCCTCAATTTTCTTGCAATGCTCGAGTATTGCCAACATTTTCGATACATTGCTCGAATTTTCATAGTATTGCTCGCATTGTTTATAATCTCAATTGAAACTGCATAAAAAATTCCGACAAAGGACACACGTGCGTAAACAAAGAGGCCGCCGTCGAGGTGCAGGTGTTTCTTTTGTCGGATTTTTTTTACAGTTTCAATTGACATTATATAGACCACATTGCTTCAGCGGTTTACCCCTCGGAAATAATCAAAATTATGTTTGGCTCTGAATTAGAGAAAAATATCAAAAAATCCTCTTTCGGATGATACAATAAAAAGGAGAATTGTAGATAATAATAATAATAATAATTATTATTATTTATTATCCATAAGACCAATACAAGTATGGGAGTCGTCAACAAGTACAAACAGTAGATGATCAAAATCTGATAAAAGTAACAATTACATTACTTAACAACTAATAAACAGTTTTTTGTTTTTGCTTCATGTTTTTTTCTCAAAAATTACAAAAGAAATACAAATAAAAAAGTGCAAAAAAAGTAAAAGCAATAAAAGCGCGTAAAAATAAATACCTACGATTAAAAAGGAAATTGCAGAAATTCATCAACAGTATAAAAGCAGTAATTTAATAACAATTTTTTAATTTCAAGTTTAAACATCTTAATATTATTAGTTTGTTTATATTTTTGCGGTAGTTTATTATATAATTTTATCCATGCATATTTAGGACTCCTCTCATATAGTACTAAATTATGATTTGGTAAAAGTAGTTCATTTTGCCGGCGGGTATTATAATCGTGATTATAGTTGTTTTTTAAAAATATGCTTTCATTAGATTTTGCAAACAAAAATGCAAAAAGGCTTTAGTAAAAGCTAAAGGTAGCATTTGTAAATTTTTGAAGTACGGCCTACATGAAGTAACAGAACTTATTCCCATAATATTCCGTATAGCTTTCTTCTGCAACTTAAAAATCCAACTTATGCTAATCAACTTTTAAAATATTTTGTTGAGAAATATGGTACTATTTATGGACCAGAATATGTTACACTTTGAAGAAAACATTACAAACTTGTAAACATCCACTACAACAACTAGGCAATCGACTCAAAGAGCAAGAGTTGTTATCACCACCTACCAATCTCCGGGAATATCCCAAACTGACAAATTACAAATTTTGAATTGGTTCCAAAAAAGCCATTCTCCAAATATCGAAAGCTATCAGAGTTTGATGAGCAACTGAAATCGGATAAAGAAACTGAACGACAGAATGTAAGTGTTTTTCCAGTATTAATATACTTTCGAGACTAATGACAGTATTTTATAAGGAAACTGCATTCTTTTTGCTGGGAGGTGGAAATTACAAAGAACAGGTGCGAAGAGGACTCCGAAAGATATTTTCGGATATATTGGCTATTAAATGTTCTTGGACAGGTCGCAAAAATAATTTTCCCCTACAGAACCTGAAGTTAATGGAAGTTCTAAAAACAGCAATTAGGAAAAAATTTTGACACCTCACAGATGCTG
Organism: Pogonocherus hispidulus; assembly: GCA_963924545.1. Taxonomy (NCBI): domain Eukaryota; kingdom Metazoa; phylum Arthropoda; class Insecta; order Coleoptera; family Cerambycidae; genus Pogonocherus; species Pogonocherus hispidulus. The sequence continues at coordinate 11,745,393 of OZ004697.1, read as the reverse complement.
AGTATCAACATGAAGTGGCTCTGTGGTTTCGACAAGCACAGCTCCGTTATAGTCGGTCTCAGGGGCAGAAACAACCTCTAAACTTGGAGCAGCAGGTAAAGTTTTTTCTATTTTAATTTTTAATTTATATTCTAGTAATGTGCTCATTTTTAGCAAGTGAATGATGTTGCACAATAAATATGGTTTTAACACCGTGATGGACTAACCCGTCAAATGTAATTTTTTGTGCCAATTTAATTACTCCTGATCAAAAATGATTTTTAGGTTGTTTTTTTAGTTTATATATTACTCCTTAAATGTTTTGTATGTGATACGCAACATATTAAAATTTTATTTCTCTATTTATTTCATTTTTAATTGTTTCCCACAACATATCTTACAGTTTGTATTAATGTGTATTGTGTATTTATGTAATAAAAATCTGAAAAATATTTTTAAACTGCTGGAGAAACAAATTATTTAAAAGCAATTTTAATGTAGTAAGTAAAAAAAAAATAAATTGCAACGTTCTGAACCAATGGTTTCGAAACATTTCCAAATGTTTCAGCCGAAACTTTTTGAACCATATTCACATCAATATTTCCTATGAGACATTATGAAATGTTACACTGAAACATTTCTGAGGTAGGACATCTTGGGTTACATAAATGTTTTTGAAACATATCTGTTCACATACGTGAAACGTTTCAAAGTAAAAGTTAATGTTTCTGAAACGTAACGGAAACTAAAATTTGTTTAGTGGGTACCAACAAATCTAAAACCTGTGTTACAAAAATATATGTATACAGGGTGCTTCAAATTCGATGCAATACATGGAGATCTCAGAAACGGTAAGAGATACGAAATCGGTTAAATGGAGGCAAAGTTGCGTATTCAGGGGGGCAACATAATGGTGAAAAGAGATCAAGGCTAACTTGATTAGTTTTCGAAATATTTTCAAAAAACCGAAAATTTCGATTTTCGTTTTTGTTTTTTTTGCTGGCCTATTTGATGAGGTATTCAAAAATAAAGAGCACTTTTCTATAGCAACTTTTTGCCCTTTTTCGATTGGTGTTAGGGAATTTTCAGCAAAACGGTTCGTTTCCCGGAAACCAACATCAACTTAATTTTTTTAAATACGGACCTGGAATTTTTTTTCAATTTTTTGGAAGCATTTTTGTAACTTGATAGAATATCACCATAAAAAGAACCAGATTTAAACGTTTTGTCTAAAAAAAATGCATCATTAATATTTTTCGGTAATTTTGTTTTGACTTTTGTTAATTCTAGATATTGAATAATATTTTTGAGGTTTCATTTTTATTTACGATAAATAAACAAAAGCTAATAATAAAACAACTACAAACTTTGATGTCATTGAATAAACAATGAATAAAACAACAAAACTATAAAAACCCTAAAGCAGATATTGAAATAATCCTCCGTCATTATTCATGCAGAGGCGTATTCGTCTTTTTAAGTTTTGAATAGATCTTTCGGTTTCCCTTGTATTGCATTTAGAACACGAATAGTGGCATTTCTCAAATCCTCAATGTTATTATATTGATTCTTATATAAAACATTTTTAGTTCGTCCCCATAGGAAATAATTTAATGGGGATAAATCAGGAGCTCTCGCTGACCATTCTATAGCACCATGATTTCCAATCCATCTGTTTGGAAATGTTTCATTTAAGTAGTTGCGCACAATTCCTGATTTATGAGGAAATTTAAATAAAATTAAAAAATTGTAGATTGCTGAAAGCCATTTTTAAGTACCGATAGTGCTTGACCACGGGAAATTATTAATGATGGATTTTTCTTAGACAAAACGTTTAAATCTGGTTCATATAAAATGCTTCCTCGGAAGCATTTGCCAAAATTCTTCCAAAAAATTGAAAAAAAAATTCCAGGTCCGTATTTAAAAAAATTAAGTTGATGTTGGTTTCCGGGAAACGAAACGTTTTGCGGAAAATTCACTAACACCATTCGAAAAAGGGCAAAAAGTTGCTATAGAAAAGTTCTCTTTATTTTTGAATACCTCATCAAATAGGCCCGCAAAAAAACAAAAACGAAAATCAAAATTTTCGGTTTTTTCAAAATATTTCGAAGACTAATCAAGTCAGCCTTGATCTCTTTTCACCATTATGTTGCCCCCCTGAATACGCAACTTTGCCTCCATTTAACCGACTTCGTATCTCTTACCGTTTCCGAGACCCCCATGTATTGCATCGAATTTGAAGCACCCTGTATATGGTCCATTTTTTATTTTGAAGAACCCTTACCCTTCATATACTCCTGTATTGTGCTTGAGAAAACAGAATGATTTAATATAAACTTGTTAAAAAATATGGTGTTCCACTATTTTTCCATTATATACCAAAAATGTTCCGCCACCACAAAAAGGTTGAGAACCACTGCTTTATACAGTGACCCGCATAATATGGGAAAATGTTAATTTTATATCAATGATTTTATATAATTGAATTGTAATATTCTCATACGTGGGCATTGGTTTCTGCTTTATTAGAAATACCAAAAGATATTAAACATAGCCGTCCATCTTTTAAGGTTTGAGGGGAAATTTCAGAAAATTAAAATTATGTATCAAGAGTCATAACATGAGATATCCAAAATTTTAGTTGAAAAAGTATTTTGGAATGAAGTTTTATTGACAATATAAATGGTGGGCGAAATTCGAGGCTCACTATTGGGATCTCGGAAACGGTAAAACGTCATCAGCCCAAAGCATACTAGATTCGATCGTCTTAAAAATTATTCCTAGTATTTGAGCAAAAAGAATGATTAAAACTATAAAGTATCATACATCTTGGAATCAGAATAAAAAATCCTATCATTTTTCGTAAAAAACATTATGGGTCTCTATTTAAAAAAATAAAGTTGAAGATGGTCCTAATCGGACGAAACGCCGTAACGGAAATTTTGTACTGCCACGTTATAGAGCATAAAAAGTGGCAATGAAAAAGTCTTGTCAGTTTTTGATATCGTCTCAAATAAAGCTAAAAAAAATTAAAAACGAAAACTCAAAATTTTGGTTTTTTTGAAATAACTCAAAAACGAATGTAGATATTCTGGATTTCTTGACGGCATATTATTGGTCACAAAATTACGCAACTTTGCCCCAATTTAACCGTTTTCGTATCTCTTACCGTTTCCGAGATTCCAATAGTGAGCCTCGAATTTCGCCCACCTTGTATGCTGTTTTATAAACAAATTTGGAACAAAAAATAAAACCCCTTTTTTTTCTAAATAAAAATAGATTTTATTTAGTAAATTTGGTAGTGTATTGTCTAACAGATAAGTCAGTGGTGTCTTATGAATCACAGTTGAATGAAAAATAAATCTGCAATTTTTCTTTACAACCAAAACCGGTGACAAAGAGATTATACAGGATGTCCCACCTAAGATTCATTGCTTCATAGCTCTCTTATCTAACATTTTAGAAAAAAATTTTAAATATAAAAATTCCACGGAATTATGTAGACCATCTGCAGAAAATATTTTTCATTACAGTGGGTGTTTAGTTTAGCCTGGGCGCCATGCAACATTGGTTTTTTAAATGGAACACCCTGTATTTTTTACATATTCAGGAACAGCATGCAATTCTGAATTAAAAACATGTATCATACCCTAAACCGAGCCATTTCTAAGATATTTGACATTTATAAAAATATTTACAGTTTCAAGGGTTTGTAAGAATCTTCATAACTACTTTTTGTATAGGAGATCCTTATTTGCCATTGACAACGTGCAAAAAACACAAAATTTACTACCTTCTTCATTTAAAATAAATTGAAAGATATTATACCAAGTGTTTCTTTTTTCAAGTTACATTTTGGCAATATAAAACTTTCTTAATTAAAAAATGGAACACCCTGTATTGTTTTACACCAAGTAGTGTAAAATTAAATTATCTTTTGTCTGATGTAGGCATTGTAGGGGTTTATATTATTTTTATAACTTTTTGCAATATTCGCGCTTTTCTCCGATTTTCAAGTGTAGCGGGCAAGTTTATTAAACATTGATTTCAAAATTAAGCAGGCCATGAGAATATTGTTTTAATTTTTTCAAGTGGCCACTGGCAATAAGCCAATATTTTTTCAAAATCTTCTAAAAGTTCCTGATGTACTGAATGGAATAGGCATGGTACTTATGTTTTTTACAGTTCTATGCACTTACGATTTAGTTATGTCCGTCATTCTACCAATACCGTCAATTCCAAAAACTGATCATAAGTACAATAAGAATACAGTACAGTACATAAGCACAATAAGAATACAATAATAATACAGAAATCGTAAGTACAATATTATTACGATTTCTTCTTTTGAAATCGACAGATCCAATATTTGCAATTCTTTGGAGTACTGACTCAAACAGACCTCTTATCTGAATGTTTCCCATTGGGATCATACTGTACGTAAACCTTCGATGCCAATAATGGATTGCTGTTACATTCTACAGCATAAGTATAAGTGGTACACAGGGTTTTTCACGTAACCCGTTCATTAGAATATTTCAGAGACTACTACGATCTAGATTTTGAAACTTGGTGCACTGGGGTTATTGAGTATTCTCGTTTCAAAAAAAGTTATGACGTCACTGTAGCACCGGTTGTACCGGAAGTTAGTAGTAACTTTGTTATTTTAAATGGAAATGTATAGATTTTGTCGCATTTTTGAAATCTACGGAATTTTTTAGGATGTTTTTGTTAATATATCCCTATACAAAAAATGAACAGTTCTGGAGATATTTCGATTTTTAAAAAAAAATTTACGATACTAAGCCTATATTGTGAGTGTAATATCTAGAATTTCTAAAAAGCTATAACTTTCAAAATTTAAGCAGTAGTAGAGCAGGCAAAGGGCTTTCCAAGAAGGTACTGCTTCTGTCGATAGTCCATACGGGATGTTCAAAACTCAAGGGCAAATGTTAAAAACTTCAAACACAAAAAAGTTGTTTTTTTCAAATGGAACACCCTATGTTTTATCTCATCAGTAGATGCAGAATTAAATTCTACATCGATTGGTGTACGCATTCCCTATACCTATCTCCAACAGTTTTTCAGTTATATGCAATTATTTATGTGAAAGAAACTTTAGCATCGATAATATGTATCTCTAGATTTTAAAGAAGGCTGGGATGCCAAAAAATTGAACTGTGTTTGTCAAATTACTTTAAGTTGTTGAATTATAGCAGCAATTATACAGCAGAAAATTAAATAATTATAAATTGAGTGGTATTTAAGTTTATTTTGTATTCGTGGGGAATTTAATAAAATAGCTAAGTACAAATTGTTGTCATATTTTCACTCATTTGTAATTATTTAATTTTCTGCTGTATAATTGCTGCTATAATTCAACAACTAAAACTAATTTGACAACACAGTTCAATTTTTTGGTGTCTCAGCCTTCTTTAAAATTTAGAGATACATATTATCGATGCTAAAGTTTTTTTCACATAAATAATTGCATATAACTCAAAAACTGTTGGATAGGTATAGGGAATGCGTACACCAATCGATGTAGAATTGAATTCTGCATCTACTGATGAGGTAAAACACAGGGTGTTTCATTTGAAAAAAACAACTTTTTTGTGTTTGAAGTTTTTAACATTGGCCCTTGAGTTTTGAGTCCCGTATGGACTATCGACAGAAGCAGTACCTTCTTGGAAAGCCCTTTGCCTACTCTACTACTGCTTAAATTTTGAAAGTTATAGCTTTTTAGAAGTTCTACATATTACACTCACAATATAGGCTTAGTATCATATTTTTTTTTTTTTAAATCGAAATATCTCCAGAACTGTTCTTTTTTTGTATAGGGATAAATTAACAAAAACATCCTAAAAAATTCCGTAGATTTCAAAAGTGCAACAAAATCTATACATTTCTATTTAAAATAACGAAGTTACTACTAACTTCCGGTACAACCGGAAGTGCTACGGTGACGTCATAACTTTTTTTGAAACGAGAATACTCAATAGCCCCAGTGCCCCAAGTTTCAAAATCTAGATCGTAGTAGTCTCTGAAATATTCTAATGAACGGGTTACGTGAAAAACCCTGTATTTATATTTATTTTAATACTAAATTATATTATAAATGTAACATCAACTTTAAAACGCGGTCATTTAGATAGTTTGTAAGAGAAACAATAAATAATAATCTTTCCTGCTACTTGTATTCTTGAAAATCCAAGAAAATCACGAATATCGCAAAAACTTGTATTAACTCCTACATTGTCTAAATCAGACAAAAGATAATTTTAAACTACCTTGTGTAAAAAAGTACAGGGTGTTCCATTTGAATTAAAAAAGTGTTTGCCGCTTAACATTGTCAGAATGTAGGGTGGATGAGCCAATAATTGACCACCACCCAATAATTGACCAAACATATTTCAAAAACCAGTAATAAGGTAACTGTTTAACTTATGATGGCTTTCGGCGTTTCACTATGATAGTTTGTCCCTTGGCTAATAGAGGGAGCAAGCTGACTGCCGTTTTTACGCGATCACGTGTTTTACAGCTGATGCAAATGTAGTGTTCCTTGTTAAGTGCTAAAAGCATGTTTGTGTAATAAGCAAGGTGAGTACACATGTATTCTTAAATCTGTAGTCATCCTGAATTAGAGGGAGTAATATGTAATTTTTGTGGCTTTTGTGGTAACTAAACATATAGAACTAAGGGTTTTTTGTTATATTTAATTTACAGTTTACGTTTTTTATAGAAAAAAATAGTGGTCAATTACTGGCATGAAATATACTTTAAGATTCCAATAATTGTACACCCTGGTCAATTACTGACGTTTTAGAAAAACAAGTTGTTTTCTTACTTTTTCTCAAGCAATCAGTTAGTCGTTAAATAAGGATAGATTTTGGTTTGATGAAATTTGTAAATTTTAACTGTTTCCAGTATTTGACCACATAAAAGGTGGTGGTCAATTACTGGTTTTGAAAGGTGGTCAATAACTGGACTTTTTTTTCTTTCGTGACCATACAGAACTGCATTTGGAAATAATGTTTTATTTTATCTCTTGTATTATAGTTAGCAATGTCGACTAAGGAAATTGCCAAAAAGAAGCCGTTTTTTAAATATACAGAAAAGGATTTAGAGCAAGCACTTAACGACGTAAGAAGCAATAAATGCTCTATACGCCAAGCAGAAAGAAGTTATCATGTTCCGCATTCAACACTTATTAATAAACTAAAGGGAAAAACTCCAACTAAACGTAAAATGGGACCATCAACTATACTAACAGATGATGAAGAAAATATCTTAGTTAGATGGATCCTGGCTTGCGCTAAGAAAGGATTCCCTCTTAACAAAAAACTCCTGTGTGAAACTGTACATGACATTATTAAGAGCGACGGTCGACCTAACCCGTTTAAAGATGGATTACCGGGAAATAAGTGGTTCCATGCATTTCTTAAACGCCATTCTGAGATTTCTCAACGTCACGCAGAATCAATTAACACAGCACGAGCTGCTGTAACTGAAAAATCTATAAGGCAATGGCATGAGGACATTCGCACCTACTTAGTCACTGAAAATGCCGAAGACATTTTAGAGGATTCGTCAAGAATATTGAATTCTGATGAGTCGGGTTTTGCCACTAATCCCAAAACAGGACTTGTTTTGGGGCCCACTGGGATGAAAAACTTTTATGAGATTAAATCGGGATCCGAAAAAGAATGTATTACTGCTCTATTCACCATCTCCGCAAATGGTGACATATATCCTCCAATGGTTGTCTACCCGTACGAAAGAATTCCTGCAGAAATAGTACGGAATACAAATCCGGAATGGACAATAGGTTTGTTTCATTATATATATGTAAAAGGGTTAAATAAAATACTTATAAACATTTTTTTTTGCAGGAAGGTCAAAGAAAGGATGGATGACCAGTCAGACTTTTCATAGTTATGTTTGCAACACATTGTTGCCTCATTTAAAGAAAAAAGAAGTAAAACTTCCAATTCTGTACTTACTTGATGGTCATAAGTCACACTTAACTTATAATCTCAGCAAATTCTGTGCAGAAAATAAAATATATTTATTCGCACTTTATCCGAATGCGACTCATATACTACAGCCTGCAGACGTTTCCTTATTTCGACCCCTAAAAAATAATTGGAAAGATACTGTTTTTAACTGGAAAAAGGCTAACAATAATAAAGTGGTTAATAAGGCAACGTTTCCTTTTTTACTAGAAACTGCGCTGCAAGAAGTCGTTAACGTTACCTACCATAGTACATCATAGAGTCTATGATATACTATGGTAACGGTATGTAGTTGATGAATTGTTTTAAAAAGTAAAATAACTATAACTCTATCTTGTACAGTTTTAGTAACATTTTAATATGTTTTGTGGTTTTATAACTTAATTCAACAGTGATGTTTTCTATAAGTTCAAATTATACAAAATTTCGCTACTAATCCCAAGTTTATGTCTTGAAAAAGAAAATAAACATTTCCGAAAGATTGGCAGCAACACAGTGTTTTTAATTTTTTGAGCCCTTTTGACTGCATTCCCAAAAAAAACATACATGTCTTTTTCTTAACTTGTCAGTTAAGACTACCTTTTGCGTTTATATATATATATATATATATATATATATATATATATATATATATATATATATATACACAGTGTAGGTGAGTTTGCATTACACACTCAGTAACTTGTTAAAATGTTAAGATATTAAAATTTTTCAAAATGTACTTCTAAGTGATTTTTGTGCTCTTTTCAACCCTCTGATTAAAAAGCACTCATAAAAAAAACAAAAGAGCAGCGACATGTACAGTGATTTTTTTAAACGGAACACCCTGTATTTTATTATAATTTGAAATCCTATCAATTTCTGAATATGAGACTGTTTTTATTTTTTCTTAAAAGTGATAATATGTAAGTTAGGAACAATACTAAAAGTTATCGGTAGTAGGCCATGGATTGCACAATTATTGAAAACAAAGCATGCTTATGAAGTCAAAAGTTATGCAAATTACTCATAGCTTTGTTAATGATATTATTTTCATTTATTTCAATAAAAATTTGGTTTCAATTGCAATTTCAATCCATGGCCTATACCAAAGTTTATAGAATAAATATTCTGTAAACTGCGCTAGTACCGATACTTTTTTGTATTGTTCCCAACTTACATATTATCACTTTTAAGAAAAAATAAAAACGGTGTCATGTTCAGAATTTGATAGGATTTCAAATTATGAAATAAAATACAGGGGAGTTCCATTTAGTAAAATCACTGTACAGAGGGTTGAAAAAAGCACAAAAAATCACTTAGAAGTACTTTGAAAAATTTACTGAAAAAAGTTACTGAGGCTGCTGAAAAAAGTTACTGAGTGTAATGCAAACTCGATATATATGACTAGATATATGTATAGTTATATTTATTTGTAAAAATGTCTACTTACCGCTTTTGAAGTAACGAAATAACTATTAAAAGGAATTAATTTTGTAAGAAATATGACACTGTATGTTTAACACTTGCGTTGGAAGTGCAAGGGCGACTTGCCACTGCACTAGTGAAATAAAATAATAGATAATTCAACAGTTACAGTTGGTTGTTTAGCTCGTGGTTAGCAACAGGAAGCATTTCCTCGATAATAGATAAAAGTAATCAGCACGGTCAGTATTTTATTCTGCTATAATTAACAAATGTCTGATAAACAAGTACAGTTCTACAAATTGTCAAAATCTAGAATTGTAATGCTCTTTCATTCCATTTGGAGTTAAAATAAAATGTAACGCTTTTGTCTTTAATATGTACCGTTTGCCCACTGGATTATTTGGTTATATGGACGTACTGCAATGTATGTTATCCTCTATAGTATCTATCACACTACTTTATAACTAGATATACAAATCTTATGTACAGGGTGGTTCAAATTGGGATGTTTTCGAGTCAGGGTTACCGAGAATCCGTAATAGATGATGGACGAGTCCTGAACTCCTTTTTCGAAAAGATAACAACGGCGCAAACCGCATCTCTCTATCTCTTTAGCAAAACCGACCGATGTACATTTCTAGTTTCTATTTCAAGATACCTCAAAATGTTTGAACTTTTTATAAGCATTTTTAGACATACGTTCGATAGCATAAAAATAAATTTTATTTAATTTTTGTTTTCTTGTTTTGACCAACTTTGTTAAATGGAACACCCTAATGCATTCGAAATATATTTATATAGAATACATATTATTTTTCGAACAATTTCTGGAAAATTTGAAAAGTTTTTAATGATGATAAATTATATAGTAGTTGGCTGGCTTAGAAAGCAGGGAAAACAAAAAAACACGTTTTACATTATTAGAAGTCAGTATATCAATAAAAATAGCTCGTTATTGAAATGAAAATAAATACAATTTAATAAAATGTGAAAATGCGAATTTAGCAAAGGATCTCTATTTCCAATTGTAAATATTTACAATTTGAATGAAATAAAATTAACATAATAATATTTTACTCAAACTTATTTGGTTTTAAAGTGTCCAGCGAAGCCACAATAATATTTTCCAGAAATTGTTCGAAAAATAATATATAAACTAGGTATCTATATTTGGAAGGCATTTCAAGTCCTCTTTCTATTTTAGAAATAAAATACAAAGTGTTCCATTAAAAAAAACACTTGTTGTGGTCAAAATAAGAATACGAAAAATTAAATCGAATTTATTTTTATGCCATTTAAAATGTTTAAACTATTTTGAGGTATCTTGAAAGGCGAGAAAATGACACGAATCGGTCTTGCCAAAAATCGAGAAATATCCTTTAGTTTGAAAACAGTAAGAGATAGAGATGCGGTTTGCACCATTGTTATTTTTTCGACAAAAGAGCACACGACTCGCCATCAGATTTGTTCTATTTATTACTGATTCTTGGTCACCCTCGAAAACATACTAATTTGAACCACGCGGTATAATGTGTCCTTACTAAGATTAGATTAGAAATTAAACACAAAAAATGTTTCATTTTTATTATTTTCTTGTATGCAGGTTGTTCAGTTTTACTGATCCAGGCATCAACAATCCTGTATCTAATTACGATTTTGAACTCGTCGACATGGTACTGTTTAAAATGTAAACCGGATTTATTCCGTAGATAATTAGATAGAAAATGATTCAATGTATCGATGTTACCTTATTGATATAGAGGTGTTTTTAAGAAATGGTTCAAGGGTGTCTCCCAGTGTGAGTGTACAAAAATTTACCAGGGGGTGGACCAGACCAAAATAAGAATAAAACTCTTATAAAAAAAATTTTCTGATGCACGCCTAGCGAGTTACAGGGTGTTATTTTGAAAAAAAAAAATCCGCCATAACTTAAAAATCGTTAGGTAATTTTTGGGAGACGTGTCCATCTAAACATCTACATGGTGTTTGTTTAACTCTGACACCTGTGGTGACCTAGGCCTACTCTTCCTTATGACTTCCTTTGCATCTTAGTTAATCCACGAAAAAGTAGGATATGCAAGAGTTATGAAGGCAAAATCATAAGCTTAGGCCACCACAAGTGTCAGAGTTAAACAAACACCATGTAGTTTTAATGACCTTTTTAATAGATGTACACGTCACCCAAAAATTACCTAAATCTACGAAACGGTTTTCAAGTTATTGCGGAAAATTGTTTTTTTTCCTCCAAAATAACACCCTGTAACTCGTTAGGCGTGCATCAGGGAAATTTTTTTTATCAGAGTTTTATTCTTATTTTGGTCTGCTCTTATACCAGGGAGTAGAGCAGACCATAAAAAATTTTAAAATTTAAATTTTTGTACGCTATCAGTACAGTCTCACACTGGGACACCCTGTATAGTTAAACTTCTGAAAATCAAAAATTTCATGGAATGGAACACAGTGTGTATTATTAAATTTTTAGATTCTCCATCAAATATTACCTATACTCTATACACGGTGTCAACTGTTTTTCAAATATTGACAGGTGAATATTGACATTTTGCAACTTTGACACCCTGGAAAATATAAACGGTTTGAGATTAGGCAAAACGGTTTGCACCTTCTTAATCTTAACTTTTAAGAAGTTATCGTTTGACACTAATTTCATATTTAACCAAGAGATTAAAATTAATCGAAAATTTTTAATTTCTGGCTAAATCTGAAATTAGTGTCAAACGATAGCTTATGAAAAGATTAGATAGTAATGTGCAAACCGTTTTCCTTCATCTCAAACCGTTTAGATTTTACAGGGTGTCAAAGTTGCAAAATGTTAATATTCACCTGCCAATATTTCAAAAACAGTTGAAGTAATATATAAGGTGTTCCATTTAAAATAAGCAAGTTGGTGTCGACTTCCGGTTATACCGGAAGTGCCAGAAACGTGAAAATATTTTAAAAAGGTAGGCCCGACTGACTTTTGTAAATAACCAAATTTTCAAAATCACTCTGTACGTACTTTTCCATATATCGATCGCGACCCTTCTCAGTGGGACATCGTGTATAACGTTCCCTGTTCTTATTTTGTTTAGTTATTAAGAATATGGAAATAATATTTTTCCTACTCTTATTTATTTGGGTACTATGCCACAACTGGAAAAAAATTAATAATCAACCTCAGTCCAAATTTTTTTTTGTGAAAGAATATGTTTACCTAATCGAGAAATCTCATACTAAAAAGCAGATTAACAATATATAACATTAAACACATCACTTAAAAACGTTTACGTTTCGAAAACTTATCCGTTTTCGTTATCAAAACTGTAAGTTTGACTGACGTACACAATAGTATGACAGTTTGTAATTTATTTTGTTTATCTACTTCCATGGGCATATTAGATATTAGTCGATTTTCATTCTATTTCGACTTACCTCGTCTTTAACAATTAACAACCAACAGTTATCTTATTTGGTGGAGATATGTAGATAATATTTTTGTAATTTGGCCTTGTAATGTTGAAGAATTTAATCATTTTCTGAACTATATCAATTGCAAAGAATCATCATTTACATTTACAATAGAAATAGAAAAAGATAACACTTTCGCTTTCTTAGATATTTTAATTAAAAAGGTCAGTAACACATATGAAACAAGTGTTACTTCAGTTCAAGAAACCTATTCATACAAATAGATATTTACATTTTAATTTAAATCATAATATTGCCATAAAGGTGGTGTTCAGTGTTTATATGATAGGGCTAAATTAATATCTTAGAAACACGAAATTTTAAACGAATTACGATTTATTAAGAATGTGTTAATTAGTAATTAATATCCCGAAAGTTTTGTTGATAAGCATTGGAAAGCATTGACAATAAGAAAAACAACCAAAGACAACAACGCAAAATTTCGTATACCTTAAAAATTCCATATATACTTGGTCTATCTGAAATATTAGGAAGAATTGGTAATATGTTCGAAATTAGAACGGTTCTTTCAAACGGATAATACTTTACAGACAATTTTATCAAAGACTTAGCCAAAAAATAATTTACCAAGTTCAAAATACTCCATTTACAGTGTACCATGTGAGTGTAATAAACATGTGGGTGAAACATCAAGACCTCTAAATGTTCGGTTCGGAGAACACAAAGATTATATTAAAAGGAGAGAATTTTAAAAGTCAAAAATTTGTGAACACGCTTGGGAAAATGGTCATAAGGTACAGAGGGAGTCAGTTAAAATTTTAAATAAGGAACAAAACAATATAAAAAGAAAACTTAAAGAATCCGCGACAAATTCATTAAATGGAAACAAATGTGTATCCAATATTTTTTTAAATTTTTATAGCTGTTGGTTATCAATTCTTAGAGACGAGGTAAGTCAAAATAGAATTAAAGTTTTTATAACGAAAACGGAAAAGTTTACAATCTTATAAATAAATACTGTCATATAATATTTTTCCTGATAAGGACTCACAATATTATTGCAATCTCAGCTATTATTTGCTGTTTATATATTTAAAGTCATAATTTGGATATTTATTATCTGTCTTAATATTTATCACAATTCATAATAAATAAATAATATATTCATAAACATATCCATATACAGTGAGGACATAAAGTCCGCCCCCCCTCTAACTTTTGAACCACTGGGTAGATTGTGATGAAATTTGGAACGATAATATATGACTAATTTCTGCATTTTTTGACATATCAATGACAGCTCTGAATGTCAAAGTGACAGCTGGGCGCGCAATAGGACAATTTTTTTAAATGGAAATGGGGGTCGATTGGGGACTCATTTTGAAGCTATTTTTATGCTCAAAACATCCCCCAAATTTGAGAACATTTGGTTCAGTAATTTCCAAATAAATCAGTTTATAACATAATCTTTTTTACCACATAATCTTTATATTAGAACTTACCCATGGAACATTTATTTGTCAGGAGGTTCTTGGAGGTCATTTTCAACATCTTTTGAAGTAACACGTGTTTTCTAAATTTGTTTCTGCCTCTAAATTTTTTTTAGGTTTAATTTAAATTATTTCATAATTTTTTAATTTAGGTTATTTTAGGTTAGGGATGGTTTATTGTTATTTGTTTACTTTTAATTTTTGTTCTGCTTAATGAATAATTTACAATAATTTGTAATATGTATGCAAAAAAATGATATAACAGAAGTCGATATTACTGGTTTTTATTTGGAAATTACTGAACCAAATGTTCTCAAATTTGGGGGATGTTTTGAGCATAAAAATAGCTTCAAAATGAGTCCCCACTCGACCCCCATTTCCATTTAAAAAAAATTTCCTATTGCGCGCCCAGCTGTCACTTTGACATTCAGAGCTGTCACTCATGTGTCAAAAAATGCAGAATTTGTGTACTTGATGTTCAATCATAATATTTTTTTGGAGTTGCTCATTTTGTTGCTCATTGCCTGATTTTTTGGCAATCAAATGATATTGGTTTAAACCCTTGTCTTTCTTCTTTCAGTGAGTCAAAAAAAGCTTTAGCTCTTAATTTCTGTACGTGATGCTCAGTCATAATATTTTTTTGGAATTGCTCATTTTGTTCTATTGTAATTTTTTCCTGTAATGGAGGCAAGTAGAACAAACATCTGTCCTACCGAATCAAATAATAGCAGACGTTAAATATATCTTTTTTTTTACCACAATAAACGACGGGTCGACTTCCACTTATACTCGTATGTATTATATATGTATATTTGATATATACGTACTCAACAGTTTTGAATTTTTCTATAAATATCATTACACATTTTTTTTCATTTTCGCATATTTCATTGCTTTTCGATCACTCCCCCCTCCCCCTCTTTTCTTGAGCCATCAGTCATTGGTCATGAAATATTTTGAGTACACTGAGCACGCAATCTTTCTTAATTTTTAGAATATCAAGAAATTCTTTCTGACATACTGGTATTTTTTTGCCGAATTAGCGAGGCTAATATTATACTTCACAGAAAAGTTTTTGGTATACACCTGATTTCCTGTACGCCTTCGGTGTTTTATATTACTGTTTTTGCAATATTTAATAATAAAGTTGTCCTGACTAGAGAGGATATTGTGTGTCTTAAAAATGAGTAAGTAGATATAAGAGAATAAGCAGGTATACTACATTTTGCATGCAAGCAAGTATATACTTTTATTTTTTCTATATTTTAATATTTTTTTTTTATAGGAACACTATACACTTACACTTACACTTACACTTGCAGAAATTGTACTAGTTACTTTACGTTTTCTCCCAACTGGCTCAACTTTGCAAGTGATAGGTGACTTCAGTGGTATCGATAAATCTACAACTAGTCGAGTCATCAGCAAAGTTATAAGAAGTATTGCACGATTAAGAAACCAATTTAGTATGCCATCTACCACCGATGAATTGCAAAAAGTTAAGCAGGGATTTTACTCAATAAGTCGTTTTCCAAGGTGCATAGGAGCGCTAGATTGCACACATATTAAAATACAATCTCCAGGAGGGAATAATCCAGAAATTTTCAGAAATCGAAAGGTATTTTTTTCATACAATGTACAAGCCATATGCGATCACAATTTAAAAGTACAAGATATTGTGTGCCGGTGGCCAGACTCTTCACACGATTCTGCCAAATTTAATAATTCAAGAGTAAGAACCAGGATTGAAAATGGGGACTTTGGCAATGACCGTGGGCTGCTTGGAGACAGTGGAAAATTATTTAATTACACCATTACGCAACCCGAACACACCAGCAGAAAATTTGTTTAACGAAAGTCAAATACGAACACGAAATCCTATAGAAAGATTTTTTGGGGTATTCAAAAGAAGATTTCCCGTATTAGCTATAGGTATTCGTCTTAATGTTCAGAAAGTGGAGGCAATTGTTGTGGCATGTGCAGTTCTACATAATACCAAATAGGTGAGCCAGAATTTGAGGATGATCAAAATGTCGAAGCTGCTTTACAATTTGCAAATGATGTCGATGGAGATGATCCCCCAGATATAAATGTTGGTTTTAACGTTAATAATATAACGAGAAATAATTTAATCGCACAGTATTTTCAAGGTTTGCTGTAGATCAAATATTTCTGAAAAAACTAAAAATTTCATTTCTAGATTAATGTTTGTTATAGTTAGTAACAATTGAGAAATAAAATTATTAACACCATCTACATTTAACTACCAAATTCACCTTTCATGCCAATATTTTAAGAACTGTGCCTGTACAACTGCTGAAAGATGAACAATGAACATGGTTTTTGTGAACTGCAAACTGCGGCATTGCGGATCATATTATGAATCATCGGAACGGGTTATTTTAGTGATTGACCTTGGGTGACCCGGTTCTCTAAAATGAGCCGGGTCTTCCCAACACTTCTCTTTTACTTTTTTTTTTAAGTTGTTAGATTTTTCCTTCAGGTGTTTTATGGTTCTGTAATTATTTTTTCCACCACCAGAATTCAATTTCAACTCAATATTTTCCAAGCATTTTCCTTGTCTCCACAAGTGGTAAAATTGCTTTTTTCACATTCACCGACACCTTTTCCACAATTATTTTCCACAAGTATTTTTCCACAAGTGAAATTAGAAGTTGCTCTTCATCTTTCGAAAAATTAGCAGCCCGTTCGTATTGTCCTTTGAATTTTCCATTACTGAAACATTAAATTTGAGTGATCTTCAGAGAAGCTATATTAGGTGTTACGTTACGCATGGCTGTTCAATTATGTAAAAAAGTTTAAAGAACTTACCTTTATCCTATAGGAATATTGTGACAATGAAGCACTTTAAAAAGATTTGTTTAAAGATTAACGTAAATCTGTGATATAAATTTAGAGGTTATGAAGAAATAAAACAAATATCTGAGAAATATCCATACCATAACTCCGCTCAAAATCGATGAAACTAATACCAACATGATTAATTTTAGGTAACCAAACCAACAGCAAACATACTTTTATGAAACCCATTTTCGTTTGACATTTTTGTTAACCTAAGGTCGGTGGTTTGTTAATAATAAAGTTAACCGACGATTGTGAAACCGGACGTATGTATGTTTAAAGGACTAAAACTTAACAATAGTACAATTGCCAGAAAAAGAACCTATATTCAGCTACATTGTTAAATGTAAATTCTTTCCTGTATGATTTTAAAAAACATCCATGTTGTCCAAATGTGCCCTCGAGGAGACACATTTGGACAGACAGACAACTGGGGGTAGTTGTGGACAACCACTTCACAAAGAGAATTTAAAAAAATAAAAACAGAAGATATAAAGTTTATTATTATTTAACACATATTATAACCATCAAAATTACAAGGAAATTTCATTGAAGTGGACCTGGCCGTTCCCGTCTTTCTTGTAGGAGTTGGTAGTTTACTCAGAATGTCTTCAAGTTGAATATGCCCATTGTCTTTTTGTCGTGGGAACATAAATCTCTGGTTTTGTGTAATTTTTAGAAAATGTACGAAGTATTCGTCAATAGAAACTTTGTTTTCTATTTGACTAACAAAAAATGTTATTCAATACAATAATAGGTTGTAGAAACTAGTTCTACTACTATCAGATGGCATGCATATAGCAAATAACTACGAATAGTAAGGAACATCATTAAGTATCTGTTATATTTTCGTGTAATTTGTTATATGTTCGTGTACATAAGCAAACATTAGTTTCTAATATTAATACTTTATTCTTAAAAGACAAGACACACGACTCTGCACCTCTTGTGCATTCTTACACACTTTACACACTAACTAAACTTTACATAGTTAATCAGTGGTCTGTGGCCACTACCATACCACAGAACAAAATACAAAAGTAAAAACTATTCTTAACAGTATCCTCCATCTGCAAACGCCTTATTTAAATAAGGACTAAAACAAATCAAGCTAAAACAGCTATTCTCCTGGCAATATGCCACGCCGAGCGCTGAATTACAAAGCAAAATTTGCCGTATTTTTGTGTCTATTGTATTTTGTATTTATTGTGCCAAATACTCAGATCTTCGCATTCGTCGGTATGCTCACGGGATGCCGGTCTGCAATTAGTGGCATCCTACGATGTGTGGTCTTAGTATTTCCTCGTAGTTTTCGTTGCAATCCGAATCCTTGTATTTTGATTCTAACTGTGTTAGACAAAATACGGCAAATTTTGCTTTGTAATTCAGCGCTCGGCGCGGCATATTGCCAGGAGAATAGCTGTTTTAGCTTGATTTGTTTTAGTCCTTATTTAAATAAGGCGTTTGCAGATGGAGGATACTTAATGATGTCCCTTACTATTCGTAAAAATGTTATTGTTTAACACACAATGCTCGAGATTTGATGTATGTTAACGCTTCATCCTCTTCTTCAAACTTCATGACATTCTCCCCTAACTCTTCGCACAAATCTTCCATCTCACTTTCCCATGTCTCAGCTAGATAAGTGTCAACAACATGTGTCCTTGCCACTTTCTTTTTTGGTATTATCTTTTTCTGTTCTAATAATTTTTTTTCATCTTTACATTTTCTTTTATCTTCAATTCGATTCTTTTCCGGTGTCCCCGTTAAATTGTGGAATATTTCTTGTTTATGTGCCTATTTCGGAGGTTCTAGCGTCGTCATTTTCTTAAGATGATTTCTGGATGATTAATGATTGTTCTGAAGGAATTAAAATGTCCCATATGATTTTAGTTTTCGTATTATCGGGGTTTCTTATTCCCAAGGTATTTATTTATTTATTTATTTATTTATTTATTTATTTATTTATTGATCCAAGAGACCATAGCATGGCATAGGATAAGTCAAGGGACACAATATACAAAGTAAAATATACACAAAGATACAAAAATCAAAGTGAACAAAAGAAAAACATAACCAATACATAACAAATACAAACAAGTACAATAATGTTACAAATAAATATGTCTTCTAATTATTAAAGTATTCAGCTAAACTGTAAAAGCAGTGATGAACAAGATAATCTTTGACTCTCTTCTTATAAGAATCAAAATTTGTTATCTGTCTGATCTGAAGTGGCAGCTTATTATACAATTGAATGCCCATATAGCAAGAATTTCTCTCGGTTAACGTTAAGTTATGAATTGGAAAACACAGAGTGTTATCTCCTCTAGTATTATATGTATGAAACGATTTAATAGTGACATATTTACTTGGATTTTTCCTAGCCGATAAGAGGATTTTATAAATATAAACACAAGGCACTGTCAGCAACCTAAGCATCTTAAAGTGCTGTCTACATGAAGTCATCATCGATATACCCACAATTGATCTGATAGCTCTTTTTTGCATATGAAAAACCCTGTAGGACATATGCGAGGCACCCCAAAACTCTATACAGTATTGAATTCTTGAGTATATTTGCGCATAGTAAAATGATAATAAAATCTCCTTGCTACTCACTCTCTTTAATCTATACAAACAATAGCATTTAGGTGACAGCTTATTGCAGATGTCTTCAATATGCGTAGTCCATCGAATATCATTGTCAAGGTGTACACCCAAAAACTTTACATTATTCACCTGTTTAATTGATGTACCATTCACTTTAACAAGGAAAGATTCATTTATTTCTCTAGTTTTAGGGGTAAAATTAATAAAAACAGTTTTACTTTTATTTAGAAACAACTTGTTATGCATAAACCAACTGTTGAAAATAGACAGCTTATTCTGAACATCATTGATAGATTGCATTATACTATTTTCTGCACATATATAACTGTTGTCATCTGCATACATAAATAGCTCTCGATTGTCAACATATAACGGCAAGTCGTTCACAAAAAGCAAGAATAATAATGGTCCCAGTACAGAGCCTTGTGGGACTCCGGAGTTAATTTTTAGTTTATTTGATTTTGCACTATCTATTTGAACTAACTTAACATCATTATTATTAACATCAGCAACAGCAGTTACTTTCTATGTCGTGACATCAAACTTAAAAAGTCTTGTGATGAGAACACATTTATATTAAAGAGGTAGGAAACCCGGTTTTAGAAAACCGGATCATATTTTTCTGTTAAACGATTCGTCAAATGCTGAGGCAGCCAAATGTGCAGTGTTTAACTGCAGAAAACACTAATTATTCATTAACGTTCAAAGAACACTTAATAAAAGTTACAAAAAGAAATACTGATTGTCACACAAACACTACTATTAATTTAGTTTGATTTTCAACATCCAGCAGGCTAATGGCTGATGTAATAGTTTGAACAAAGTTCTTTAGCTTCAAAACGGCAAAGTTTCATACAGTAATAGAGAAAATACTCTCAGTAAAAGCTTAGATAGCAGGGTAAATACGAGACCTGAAGATAACAGTAGTACAGTATAATAAATTTCAAATTAACTAAAATCGACAGCTTGCTGGCAACTTCGTCATCTTGATTTCGAGTTCTATATAGGCTCCTTCCACCAAATCAATTTTAACTCGATTTATGAAACTCGACCACTGCAATTATAATCTTATAGATATTTAGGCAAAAGTTGTTGCATGTAACTTAGATAATACAGTGATTAATTCTAAAAGTAAGATCTTCCCAACAAGCTTACCCATGATATGGGTAAGATAACGAAATAGTGTGTATAACAAAAATGAGTACTGGGTAAACTATACATTCTCCATATTTATGTTTTAATATAAACGCGAACATTGTGTAATAACAATAACAAAGTTTATGTTTGCTTGAAGAAAATAAAATTGGTTTAACCCATATCGAAAATATAAGTGTATCGTTGTATGTTAGTCCATAAAAATCCAGCTCTACCTCAGATCGATTAACTCCCTCGTTTAGTACTACGAGCAGCTCTGTACTACTTTTCCATCGGTCCAGTCACCAGATCGACGACATATTGAAATAAGTGCAAATGATGACATTAGCGAAATAAAATTTAAATTGGTGAAACAACAACAATTTTCAGAAAAACTGTTAAAAAGAAATAAGAACCTTAAACATAAATTAAAGGTTATCCAAAAGCAAGTAACCTTAAGAAAAAAATGAAGGAATAAGAGATAAATATTTACCATTGGTTCTGCACATCTTTAATGGATCAAATTTATGCAATTAAAAATACGCCTAGGTTCAGGAAGTAGACAAATGCCACTGTTAAAAAGGCGCTGCAGTTGAAATTTGCTTGTGGTGATAATGAGTACAATGAATTGTTGCGTCAAAAACTTCCGCGGCCTTCTCTAAGGATGCTTTGTAAGAGATTGGAATATTTAAAATTTTCTTCCGGCAAAATTAAAAAAAAAAAACTAAAATAAACGTAACAGGACAGCAATGTGATACCAAATGGATGGGATTGAAGGACATGTATAAAAATATAATGAAAAATCAGGGAATAGTCTAAAGTAGTGGACTTTTTTGATATAATGGATGAATTTCATTGTCACAAACCAGAAATAACAGCAATGGCTACATTTAGCAGTTTTAAGGGACTACGTAAAGTATCTGAAAATGAACTGACTATGTTAATAATTCTATTGGGATTGGATCTTATGAAAGTAGTTTCTATCATCCAAGATATTTATTTTTTAAGATTCCTGTCAAGAAGAAACCTCAGAAACATCTCCTGCAATTAATACACCACTGACTGATACACCATAGTACACCAGCCAGTTCAGCAGAAAAAAGACGGAGGACCGAAAGTTCAGTAGAGAAAAGACTCTGCGATAAGATGCAGCGACAAGACCGATTTCTCAATTTATATGAAGGCATAGTAAATGTTCAAAGCATCTACATGTTGCATACGCACAGTGCTCCTATGTTCGATTGTATATTGGTAATTTTGAAGTTCTAAGCACCACCGCATAATCCTAGGAATAATTTCGTTATTTGCCAGAGTAAGACGAAAGCTGTCACAGTCTGTTACTATTTTGAAAGAAGTGGAATGTAAATAAATGTGAAAACGGTGTAATCAATATATTACTGCCAAAGTCTCCAACTCATAACTATGGAATTTAGATTCACTATCCGCCGTCCATTTGCTAAAAAAGAATACTGGATAGAACTTGCCATCTCCCTGTTTTTGTAGCAATATTGATCCAAACCCCAAACTACTGGCGTAGCAGTGCAGTTCGGTTTCATTTAAAGGTGAATAAATGGCTAATATTGGTTGCTCCGTTAATTTAGCTTTTAATTGCTCGAAAGCAAGTTGTTCGACCCCAAATTTAAATGTTTCCTTCCTCAGTAAATCATAAAGAGGTTTTGCGATAACTGTAAAATTCTGAACAAATCTCCTAAAATACCTACATAAACCAATGAATCTGTGTACCTCCTTAACATTGTTGGGTATCGGATAATTTTTTATAGCCGTAATGTTTTTCCCATTTGGACTTATACCCCTTTCATTAATATGATATCCAAGAAAATTTATCTCAGTGCTTAAAAATACACAAGTTCTAAAATATTTTCCACGAGTACAGTAAATACTAATTTTAATATATCTAGATTCTCCTCTATGGTACTAGTCGCTATCATGATGTCTAAATAAATAAGGACCTTTCCAGTTCTAATAAGATTCCCAAAAACTGCGTTAATAAATCTACAAAAAACGGCTGGACTCGTGCACAATGGCATTCTACAAAATTCGTATTACTCTAGTGGTGTAATGAAGGATGTATATTCCCTAGAAGCCTCGTCTAAAGCTACATGGAAAAGTGCATTGCGTAAATCTAACTATGTGAATGATTTTTTTTCTTTTAAACAATCTAAGTGATTATCGATAAGTGGTAGAGGAAAAGGGTCGCAAACAATAAACTTATTTAAGAATTATACAATCTACACATATTATACGATATTCCCCTGTTTTCTTTTTGGTGAGTACTAGAACAATATGGAGAATTACTTTCCCAGATAATATTTTTATTGAGTAAATCATTAATGATCTCTTCTACAGCTCGTTTTGCAGCAAATGATAATCATCTTGCTCGAACAGTGAAGGGTCAATTCGATTTAAACTAATATGCATCTTGAAATCTGTCCACGGTTTTTCAGGTCTCTCCGCCTCTAAATAATAATGTTTAAAAATGTGTTTTGTTTCAAATACCACGGCTGGAGTTAACTTCGGATTTACCGCCAAGTCAACCGATGGACTGTCAACGTCGTCTACAAGAAGCACTTGTTAAAACATCTAAATGACCAGATTTTGGGACAATTTCCACTGAATCTACTTAAAAAATAACATGATGTAAGTTAGGATGAGATATAAAGTATCTGCCGAACAAACCCAGAAATGACATAGTTCCTGCATTCACGACATAAAACTTTATATTGTAAACGTTATCATTAATACTAATATTGTCATAAAATAGACCACTAACATTTATTTTAATCTCGACTTATTTATACCTTACAGAATTCCCTATTCCTCATAAGGTAGTATCAGATGCTCAGGTACCAAATTTTCAGTTAACATTGAGATAGGACTGCCTGTATCAACTTAAATTCAAATTTATTAGAGATACACCCACCTTATACGTGACAGGATTAATTAACATTGTAGCTGAACTGTGAGTATTCCCTTCTCTCTTGGCTTGTGGACAATCCCTCCATAGATGTTGGTTCTGCCACTCAACAGCTTCCTCTCTCCCTCACCGGTTTTGGCCATCTAGTCTTGATGTGTCATTCTTCGTTGCAGTTGTAGCATCTTTCTGGTAGCCTGGGATGGGTAACTGTCCCTGCTAGTAGTTCTCCACTGACTCGTTCGGTTGTTTTCTTCTCTCTTTTCTGGAATGTCTGTGTCGTCTATCTTATTTCTATTAGCCCCTCTGTTTTTCTCATCACTGACTTTAACCTTTCTCGTCTGATTTAGTTTATCATGTCTTTCTTTAACTCAACGGGTTATTAAAGATGCGGTTTAGATGTCTTCTAAAGCATCGTGTACTACATTATGCACCAGATGTTGCCTGCAGGATTATAAATGCATGCACCGTCTTACAAAATTTATGTATCGACAATAGAATGCCAGAACCCGAGGATGATGAAGATGGAATTGATGATGAAGATGAAATTGATGATGATTTTGGTAAGTACCTATAGAAAAAGGTAGCGTTATGTAGACGTGATCAAACTAACCACTCTTCTGTTAAAAGTTAGTTTTGAAAAGTTGGTTTTGTTTAGGATTTTATTTTATAACCCATGTTTTTAATTTCTAATTTTTTAATAGTTTACTTAAAATTTATATCGCACCCCTTAGAATAGAATTCATTCGAGTTACCAAACTTTTACATTAATTGCATTTCTATTGTTTGGAATTTTATTATTTTGTTACCCCCTCTAACATTATTCTTTAATATAAAATTGGTTTTCTAATATTTTTTTTAGTTATTTTTCACATGTTGGTAAAATTACACATTCTCACTGTATTACACTATAGATACATACACAATTGAATACTTTTCTCAACCTTGGTATACAGGGTGGTCCAACTTATAATAGCAGGACTTCATCAAACGATAGATAACGTTAAAATAATAGCAGTTTCTCAGTACACTTATATCCGGGAAAGCTTCCTTTTCTAGATACAGGGTGTTGAAATTTTGGAAAAAAAGTATATTATTTTAAATATTGCCAAAACGGCTGGTTAGAAAAATTGGAAATTTGGCACACAGTATCAGCTAAGGATCCTTCACGATTTAAGGTTTATGGTGATATATTACGAAAACCAGCGGCGGAGTTATGGGTATGCCATCACCCCTTTTCGAAAAAATCTTTTACGCCACTAGCTTTATTGCAAATACAATAACGTAATTCAATGCACCATGGTTTTTAGAACAAAAAAGTATTCTTTAATTTTTTTCATACGGCGCACCGTTTTCGAGATATTTGAGGTTTTATCAGGTAATGTTGGGCATATATTGCTTTTACCCCATGAAAATGCTTACAAGGGGTAAATGAAATATAAGTGGTGTGAGGTAAAATATGATATATATTGCATTTACCCCCTTTGATTTCAGGGTATCACAATGGTGCGTACTTACAAAAGAAAGAAACTTGATCAAGGAAATTATACACAGGATGACTTACGATTGGTAGTCAGGTTATAGGCCGGATGACCATTTATAGAGCAGTGCGGATGTATAATATACCTTATAGTACTATTTACTGCCAAGTTAAGGGAACCCGTGGCAAAATATCTAAAACTAAAGGACGAACAACTGCTTTACCCAAAGAAGACGAGGAAAAACTGGTTAAAGGACTAGCAGCTCTAGAGAAATGGGGCTTTGCATTAACTAGAAAAGAATTGCTGGAGTTGGTAGGAAATTATGTAAAAAAAAAATAAATTACAAACTCCATTTAAAAGTGGGGTACCAGGTCCGGATTGGTTTATATTATTTAAGCGACGCAATAATCTCAGCATAAAAATTCCGCAGAATGTGGAATATTCTCGTAAAAAGGCCACTGACCCTTTTATAATCTATGAATATTTTAATAAATTAAAATCTGTATTAGACGATTTGGATCTTCATGACAAAGCGGACCAGGTGTGGAATCTTGATGAAACTTCAATGTCCATTGATCCTTCAAAAACCAAAGTTGTTGGAATTAAAGGCAAAGTTTGTACTCGAACTGTGAGTAGTCCCGGTAGAGAAAATACTACAGTTTTGATGTTAGCTAATGCAAGTGGTGTAAAAGCACCACCACTGATAATTTTTAAAGGTATTAACGTTTGGGATCAGTGGGTGGCACCCGAAGCAACCGGTTTCCCTGGAACTGTATATGCAGCCAGCAAAAAGGGGTGGATGGAAACAGACATTTTTAGAAATTACTTTTTTAAAACTTTACTTCCATTTCTCGGTGATAAAAGACCTCAATTAATTATATATGATGGGCATGCTACGCATATCGATATTGATGTAATTTCGAAAGCAATTGAGGAAAATATCACCATTATTAAATTACCACATCACAGCAGCTACTTACTGCAGCCCTTGGACTTGTCAGTGTTTAGAGCTTTAAAAGTAAAATGGGATGCAAAACTGATAACATGGCAAAGGCAGCACGTGGGGCAGAAATTACCGAAGAAACTCTTTTCTCAGTTTTTGGGAGAAACATGGAAGTTAATAGAAGCCGAAGTAATTCAAAATGGTTTTCGCAAAGGGGGAATAATACCATTTAATAGAAACGCCGTTCCGCGAGATAGTTTTGATCCTAATGCTCTAAAACGTTGGGATGAAGAACAAAAGAGGTTAAGCCAACAAACGAGCCAACCAGGTCCTGGTGATATAGAACCATCTGCAAATACTTCTTATTCAACACAAATAGTTACTGAAAGAATTGAAGCCCCTTCTGATCCAACTCCACCAGAAAGCATCCCTGGTACAAGCTGTTCCTTTGAAGATATGCTACTTTCAGCAATTCGACAAAAACAGTTGCCCCAGAAAGTTTCTAGGCGAAAGATTGTATCAGGGGCAGAAATTATCACAAGCGCAGAAGTTTTCGCTGAATTACAAAATAGAAAACAAACCGTAAAAGAAAAGAAAAAAGTTCCAAAACAGAAAAAATTAATACAAGATCATGAACTTTCAAGTGGAAGTAGTGAAGTAAGCTATCAAGAGTCAGACAATGAAGAAGAATTCTGGCAACAAATCGAAGAAGAAGAGAAGGAAAACATGAACCCTGACATATATGAGACCATAGTTGACGTTGGAAAGTGGGTAATTGTTAAGTACTGCAGCAAGAAAACCATCAAACACTTCGTAGGACAAGTTACAGAAAAAACAGAAGATGGAGAATGGATCATAAAATTCGCTAGAAAAAAGAAAAATATTTTCTTTTGGCCCCAAGTGGATGACACTGATACAGTTAGAGATGAGGATATTGTCAGGATTATACCTGACCCCTCCATTGACAGACGTGGGACAGGATTGATCTTCAATTTAAATTTTGATGGGTTTCATATTTCATGAAACATCTGTGTTGATTATTTATTCAAAATTAACATGATAACTGATTAAATGACCACTGTATTTATCATAGTTTATTTACTTAATACTGTTCTCAAAAACCACTAATAGAAAAAAGTTCATAACTTTTATGTTCATGTAATTTTTGTCCCAAACATAAAGCAGTGTATTTGTACCTTATCAACCTTAAATGCAATACTTTCACATGCTTTTAAAAAAAAATGATCAAAGTAACAGAGATTTTGGTTAAGTCATGGAAAATGCTGTAATAGATAGGTAAAGATATATATAATTATCGGTTCAAGTTTAAAAAATTACAATTTGAAACTTACTTTTTTACAACAACTTCAAGTTACACTATATAAAATATATGTCGCATTAACCCCAACTTACCTTACTTGACTGTCACTAAAAGAAATACTGAAACTTAAATTACATACTTTCTATGTTCATATCTATATGTACCGAGGCAGAAATTTCCATGTCGAATTCAGTTACTGTCCTTCAATGGAGACCGGTTTAATAATTTCTATTATTTCTTCTTCTGTTTTTGTTAACGGCTCTCCATCATATAACCCTCCACCAGTTTTTAACATACTATTTTTATTTTTGCTACATTTATTTTTTGTTCGACAACGCATGTCCTGCCATGTCTGAAAATATTACATCAGAATTAAAAAAAAAAATACCTATGAACAACCCACCTTTCTCCATTGTTTCCAATTTTTCCTGCCTCCTGGTATACTATTCAAAATAGATGAAAGGTTTGTCCATTCTCGCTCTGCATCTTTGAAGGTGTATTCATTACTAAATTTTCCGCTTACCATATTTGGATTTTTTAAAAGATATTCTACGAGTGCTTGTTTTTGGTCTTGGGAAGGATTACATCCTTTTCTTGATTAACCGTCATGTTCGTTATGTATCGGTTCTTCTTTCTCTGAAAGGGGAAAAAGCAATTTTCACTGATTTGTAAATTTTATACCTACCTAGTAGACGTAAACAAGAATTTTTCATCGGTAAATAATTATGTTGATTACTTACCAATTTGCACAATACTATTTTCCATAAATCATTAAATTATAGCTGTAACAAAGAAAAGTCCAATTACTGTAGCAGAGACAACTATACAGTAGTAAAAATACCAAAACATAACCCTTAAAACTGTCAAAATCTGTTCGATTGCAACGTTGCTAAATCTTCGCCAATGACATTCGATGCCAATATTCGAAGCGATGTCAAGAATATGGAATTGGAATATCAATAGAATATTTGGTCAGTGGCAACCGCTCGAAGCTCCGCCAGACCCCAGACTCCTACTCCTGCCACTAAGTGAGCATATTTTTATAAGTCCGTAAAAAGCAACAAGGAAATTTTTATAAGTATCAAAACTAATTGAATTTAGTAGTTTGTTCACCTACCAGTTATTTTTCTAAGTCAGAAAAATCGACAAATGTGAATCGGCTAAGTTTCAGTTTCAGTTTATTCAGTCATCATCAAAATATACAACACATTCTAAAATAGTCAGATGTATAGTAACAATTCCATTAATGAATACACTGAGATTCAAACTAACCCTTCGCCTGCTGCACAACACAATTTCAATTAACAATAATACAAGTAGAAGTAGCAGGATGGGCATATTAGAAAAAAGATAATAACACAATTAAATGGAAAAATTTTCATAAACCAGAAGTCAGAAGAAATGACGAAATACCACAGGATTTTGAAGTAAGTATAATTTTAATTCTTTTTCATATTTATTTTTGTTAATTAAATTTTTTAGATGCATTGGAATGATATTGTAAAGTTGAGGTGCCCGATAGAAGACAAATCTCTGCAGATGCGCTCTGTTATATAAAGGTAAAACAATGTTTTGGTTAGCCACTGACCTCGTGTTGTAGATATTTTCAACAGGCAGATAATCTTTATTATGGTATATCCAAACTAAGCAACCATATGAAGACAAGCCCCTTATATCAAGCAGATTAGCCTCGGTGTACAATACCCTTGTTGAGAATAATGTAGATTTTTTTAGTATTACTTTTAAAATAGAATTTTGGGTCACTTGTAGATTCCTAAATACATTGTTGCAAACACCGCTTCAAATAACAACACAGTATCTCAAAATAGATTCTTTCAGTACATTATAGACAGTAAGTAAATTATTCCTTGGAAGAACATTTCTCAGTTGGTAGAATTTATATATTAGAAATCTCATTTTTTTTATGATAGACCCAACATGCTCATTCCACCTCAGGTGGTGATCAATCACTTAAAACGACGACATGTCGCCTAAGAACGTGGGGCAGCGGCGCAAAATGTGTCACAGGAGACACAACCAGCTTGGGCCGAGAGCCCACTCCTCGACTATGTAAACTGGCAACATATGTTGGAGGAGAGCTGGATTGCGCGGATGTCAGGGACGACATCCAGCCCGGACTCGACACTGAGCTTGCCACCGCGGGAACAAGAAAATAACAGACAAGAAAGACAAGTAAGGACACAGGAAGCGACGTGGCAGACAAGAGACGCCACAGGAGTCAATGCTACACCTGCAGGACCTTACCCCAGCATAGGAGCTGGGTGGCGCCCAACAACAAACATACAACTAAACTCAACTAGAAATGACGAAGTGGAAGAGGCTAACAGGACCCGGCACCAAGAGCCGCGGCCTGTGCAAGAAAGCCCGACGACTACAGCAATGATGACCGCGTTAGCAACGCTCATCAAGAATACGGAGTAACACAACAGGGTTCAGTACCCTCTGAAGATAGACTTCGATTTCAGCGGCAGAGACGAGGAGAACCCCTCCTTGCATATAGCATTTGCCAACATAGCAGGACTAATTCAATGATATCCCCTTTTTACAGGAGCGACCTTAAATAATAAATGATTAAAAATTCAATTTTTTATTATATTTTTTGGAGTAAACTTAACATTTTTTCCACAACATTTTCTTGGCCTTGCGGGAATACCCCGACGATACTCTGATTACCCGGACACCTTCACTTTGTGAAACATTGTTTCTTCTATTGGATCACTCATCTCCCTCATTGGAGTCATTTTATTGCTATATGTTCTTTGAGAAAGATTAGTTTCTCAACAAAAGCCACTCTCAGCTTTAAGAATATCTTCTTCTATTGAATGACTCCAGCACTTTCCACCAGCTGAGCATAGCTATTCAGAATTACCTATTTTATCCGCAACCTAATTTCTAATATGGCATAATAGTGTAATGGACTTAAACCCCATAAATAAAGAATATCTTTTTTTAGAAATTGCAACATGAAAAACTCTTCTCCTTCTGGATAGAGCTTCACCTTTAATAGAACAATTATCTTTTTTCCACGATCACACTTTATTAATTTTAGTTATTATTACAGTATTAGTCAGGTAATTAACTGAAACAGATTTATTTATCGATGTAGAGTTACTATCTTGCTCACCGCAGATTTTTCTAATTTTTAGCACTTGGGCTTCCGGACGGTGATCCACCATGAGGGAGCATGTTAAAAATTTACTTTTTTTAACATTTAATGCTAAACGACTATGGTTTAACCAACTGTAAATTTTGACTATACCAATTTCTGCCTTTGCATAGGAGTCCCCCACAAAAACTAAAGCCGTGTCATCAGCATACAGTGTTAGGTAACCATCTAGAGCGTCAATTTTACTGATATTATTTATATTCACAAGGAACAGTATTGGACCCAATACTGTCCCCTGTGGTACACCCATCACCACCGGTAAGGGCTCGCTGAGAGCGTTGTCTATTATTACTCTTCGCATTCTCCCCGAAACATAATTAGTTAAAAAGATAATTTTATGGCCTCTAATGCCAGCATTATATAGTCTTTTTAGAAGTATATCGTGCGCTATAGTATCAAATGCTTTGGCTAAATCAAGGAATAAGCAAAGACACTTCTAATAAAAAATGTCAGTCTGGGTGGTCTTGATACCGATGAGCAAATTATTGAAAATATTTTAACACTCAATAATCTTGGAAATTATGACAGCTCAAGTATTAAGATTGTTACGAAAATTAAAACATTTCGCTGCGATTAATGTGGTTAACGAAGTATCGCCTATGCTACGAAATTTGTTGCTTGAAAAGGGTTTTTTATTTGTTGGTTGGAAAAAGTCTGCAGTGTCGGATCATCTGCGTGTGCTTCGATGTTTTAAGTGCTGTTCTTTTGGCCATATTCAGAAAGACTGTCAGCTAGAGTTAGTTTGTCCAAAATGCACTGAAAAACATGAATCAAAAGAATGTAAATCCGAAGAATATTGCTGTATAAATTGTGTTAATTACAATAAGACCCTTAAGAAAAATATGTCCGTAAATCATACTGTTTATGATGTAGCATGTACAGTATTTCAAAATTATATAATAAATCTAAAAGATAAAATCAATTATGGTTAATTCAGGGTTCAAAAGTTAATTAAGTGTGGCCATGTAAATACTAGCTCCGATACTAGCTCCGTCTTGCCAAGTTTTTCGGATTTTCCAGACGTATTAACACAAAATCATTTTGATATATTTGGTATTACTGAGTCGTGGTTGTCATCACGACGTGTTCAAGGCAGAACGGCACAAGCGCCGTATTTTGCGAAATTCCCTTTTAAATACTACGCAATAGAGAATTTCATTCTAGATCGAACTGTATACGTGGCATAATCGCCAAAATAAACGTGTAGCTAGAAATTCAATTTAAGTCTGGCACAAGCGCCTAACTGTCGACAACCTGGTGGTCTTATTCGGCACTAACGCCAGTCGGCCTATGGCTTTACAACAGTGTGGTTCTCTCCATTTTGTAACCATTTTTGCCATTAATGGTAAGTTAATTTTGTATTGATATTTTCAAGGGCATGTTTGGACACTAATTATTGTATTTGTATGTTCCAATAAGAAATTAATTTGAGGTTTTAAACGTTTAAAGTACAATGGCGCTTATGCCAATCAATACTACCAATTATGTTTGGCACAAACGCCAGCTTACAATGTTCTGGCTATAGCACATTTTTCGACCTCTTTCCAGCCTTATTTTAAAAGTAACGTGTACGAAAATTTGATTACAAAGAACTATTTGATTATTAAAAATAATTTAAATAAAGGGGAAAGGGGAAGTATGTTTTTTATTAAAGATTGCATAAACTACGAATTTTGTAAAGAATGGCGCTTGTGTCTTTTTATAGATGAACCACTCGAGAGCCCGCAAACTCCTAGAACTAGCTCGTTCTGTGACTGTACAAAATAATACTGGTAAATTATCCGAGAAACATGTTCCAGAATTGGTTTAAAAAACCTTGTTCAATGAATGTTAAAGAAACCTTACTGCCACAATGTGATAAGAACCAAAGTTTACTTACAAGCAATAATGAAACAAATAATGTACCTGAATTATTGCCGTCTAACTTAGATGCTGCTCTTAAAGAAGATATAATTTTTGTAGACAATAATTTAAGTTGTATAATAGAAGGAAAAGTACAATATCCAAAGATTATTGTCGAACAAATTGAACAACCTCAATCCTTCACCCACAATGAAACTAATAACACATCCAGATACAATAACGACAATAACTGTTGCTTTGAAACAATTTCGAATATTAACTCTCAACTAGTGCACAGTGATCTCGAATTATGCAATTTGTCGGTTGCCAACGAAATTGTTCTTAAAATTCAAAACCAGTCAAAAGACACTTTGAATGTTCTGATTCTGATGAAGAGTATGTTCCAAATGAAGACAGCGAAGAAAGTACCGATTTAGAAACAGAAGATAATGAGTTGCAGAGTGTGAAATTAAAAAGAGGAAGAAATGAGATATTTAATGTTGCAAAAAGGCAGAAAAAGGGATTAGAAATTAACACTATAAATGAGACATCTGAAGAAATAACGAATATAATACCGAATAACGAAAACAGAAACGAGAAAGAAAATAATATGAATAATGGGGAACAGCAGAATATTTTAAGAAAAAACCAGACAGAGACAAAAAGAGTAACAAGGAAGAAGAAAAAAGATTTAGGATTAAGTTACATTAACACTTCAGGGCATTCAGTTCTATGTAAAAATTTGAAAATAAATCCTTGCAAAAACAGCAAAACGTGTCCTAACGAATGTAATACATTTACCGATCAGCAAAGACAAGATATTTTTAATTTATTTTGGAAATTAGGTTGTAGTAAGAAACAAAAGAGGTTCTTAAGTGACTACATTCGTTTGCCCAGTTAAAAGAAGACGAAAATCTAAAGATATAAAAACAAGAATGATGACAGTGGAGTATCATTTGATGATAAATAATGTTCGCAAACGTGTATGTAAACAATTTTTACTAGCAACTCTATCCATTACAGTAAGATTATTAAGAACTGTATTAAACAATAAGAAAACTGCCAGAACCGGATTTAAGAGGACAACACTTAACTAAGAACAAAGCTGATGATGAAGCAATTACGGAGTTTAAGGAATTTGTTAACTCATTACCAGCAATATCGTCACACTACTACAGAGGTTCATCATCGCGTACATATTTACCGTCAGACGTAAAAAGCTTCAACAATCTTTATAGGATGTATGTTTATTCTCAAGAACAAATAAATTGTGGCAACTATCTGAAAAAAAGTAAATTTTTACAGTTGTTTATTATACAATATAGGAATTCACGTTCCCCGCAAAGATAAGTGCCAAAAATGTGAAAGATTTAATAATTTACCTGACGAACTTAAAAATGATACTGAAATAAAAAATTATAACGAGCATATTCAGGAAAAAGATAAAATAAAAGAAATTTTTAAGAACAAAAAAATTCTGCAAAAGAGAAGACGTACTGAGTTATGAGTTTTGACTTACAAAAAGTTCTAGCCACGCCTCACGGTGATAACATGCTACTTGGCTTTTCTAGAAAATATGCAGTTTATAATTTATCTGTTTACGAATCCACTTCTAAAAAATGTATCTGTTATTTGTGGGAAGAAAAAGACGGCAAAAAAGGATGTAACGAAATTTGCACTAATTTGTTGCATTATTTGAATGAAGTCGATAAGACTGGTACATTTAAAAAAATTTCAATGTACTGTGATAATTGCAGTGGGCAGAACAAAAATCGATACTTGTTTTCCATGATTAGATACTTTTTAGATAGATCTAAACATATCGATGAAATTAATCTTACTTATTTAATAGCCGGACATACCTACATGGCTGTGGACTCAATCCATGCTGTCATTGAGAAGTCTGTAAAAAATAAAGAGTTCAGGCACCATCTGAATGGCCGACCATTTTGCGCAATGCGAGAATAAACTCGGAACCCTACGTTATCATTAAACAAAGATATTCGGACTTCTTAGATTTTAAAAGCCTGAAACTGTATCAAGAAAGCCAATAAACTTAAACTTTCTGAAGTAAAGAAAGCCAAGTTCCTTAAAAATAATGATTATACTGTGAATATTCAGTACAGTTTTATTGAAACTGTGGAGAAAAGCATAGTTTTTAAATTACGCCTTGGATCTCCAAAACTCGCTTACTCGAACGTTTTGGACATGGGTAACAAAAAAGGGGAAAAATTAACCGGTGAAACAGCATGGAGTGGACGCAGGCTAAGGGTCAGAGGGTCAGAGGAGGATCCATCTGTTGAGAAGCGAAGGGGAGAGCGAGGAGGCGAGCAACAGCAGTTTGGTTAGCAAAAGGAGGGCGAGTGAGCGAAACAGGAAGACGAAAGTTGAAAGGGAAGGTGATAATAAAAAAGGTGATACTAAGAAAGTGAAGAGAGACAAGAACGCAGGGAAAGAAAAAGAAGATTTGAGAAGGGTGTTACGGGTCCATTCTGAAGTACCAATTTCTAATAGTGTAACCATGATCTGCACCGGTTACCGGCTGGTCGTGCAATAATTCATTCCCTATGGTTGGCAGAACTGCAACTACCAGTGGTATTCTCTCTCTGTGTGTTCGGTAGTCAGAGGTTTGACACTTGTTTCTAGATTTGTGTTCGGCGTCGAGCACATGTAGCGTTGGACGCTTGTCACAAGTGTGCGGGAGAACATGACGGACGAGACTGCGACAAGACGGGGAGGAAATGCATAAATTGTTGGAGGGTTTTTGGTAAGAATTTGAGTCATAGGGCTCGGGATCAGGACTGTCCCGCCATGGTGCACATACTGAAGAAGTCCAGGAGACGCATCGACTACAATGGCGGGAAATAAGGTCCTGATGCTGAACGCGGGTCGTGGGAGGGAAGCGATGGAATTGGCGATTGACAAAATTAAGAGGGAGGGTTTTGACATGGGGTTAATTCAAGAGCCACACCACGCTTACGAGAAATTACACGGGTTTTACAATTTCGGGGCCAAGGGGGATAGAAAATAGGATCGGAAAGTACCCCTTTGTCCCTGGTACGAAGGGGGATAGGAAACGTTTGGCTCAGAAGGGAATACCACAGTGAGAATGTCGTAGTGGTGGAGCTGAAGGCCAAGGAGAGGAGGAGGAGGAGGAATGCTCTGTTCGTGAACATCTACGATGGGCCCCCGAAAGCTGGAAACACGGTTTCTCAGTTTAGGGACCTGTCTGAATGGCTTCGCGGCAGAACTGAGGGAATGATTGTGGCGGGCGATATCAACGGAAAGAATGTGGCTTGAGGCGGAGAGGTGACGGACGACAGAGGTGAAGAAATCATATGAAGTGATCATCCAGCCGAAGATGATCAGACTGTTCGATCTATAAATAATGATGATGTAACTGATAGCATTCCGATTTTAAATTCACCAATAAATCTTAAGAAAACACAAATTCACATAAAGACAGTGCCCCTGAATCCCAAGGGAACTGAAATCCGGAAATCAAATGGAAGAACTATAATCCATATGGAAGTGACAATTAACAACTCGGAAAAAGAGCTATTAAATCTACTTAAAGAATATACCAACGAAAAACAAGTGTTCTACGTGCATACGGACATATAATCAACATACAGAGCGTTATGTAATGTATATACATCCCACTTCCACCAAAGAGTAACGATTATAAGATGTACCAAATTATTACCAGAAATTGAAAATCACGAAGTCAACTGGGAATAATAA
This sequence comes from Pogonocherus hispidulus, assembly GCA_963924545.1. Classification (NCBI taxonomy): domain Eukaryota; kingdom Metazoa; phylum Arthropoda; class Insecta; order Coleoptera; family Cerambycidae; genus Pogonocherus; species Pogonocherus hispidulus. Next base: position 11,709,017 of record OZ004697.1, on the reverse strand, counting down.
AAAATTATCATGAATCGAAAACAAACCACCGAGGATTATGAAACAAATTCTCGCCTAAGATCTCCCTATTACTGGACGAATATGCGACATATGATAGAAGAATATATAAGAAATTGTGAAGTTTGCAAAAGAGCCAAGTACAATCGTCACCCAACAGAAATTCCAATAATGGTCACTGAAACAACAGTAAAACTTTTTCAAATTTTACACCTTGATACAATAAGTATTGAAAACAAAAACTACCTAACAATTATTGATACTTTCACAAAATTAGTACAAGTTATTCAGATAACCAATAAAACTCCACTTACTATTGCTGACATCTTCATTGATTATTTTTGCTATTATGGTACACCAGAATCAATAATAACAGATAACGGCACCGAATTCAAGAATGACGTCATACAACAACTATTACAGCTCCACAAAATTAAAATTCACTTCGTGACTCCTCACAATCACCAGTATCAGATAATATTCATTGACTTTACCAGGATCAAAGGTGTTCTGGGATTTCGGAACTACTAGTACATTGAATTTTCAGTGCTTTGAGAGCTTTGTAAAAAGATGACGTACTTTTTTGACTATGCAGAAACCGAAGATAAGCAGCTTTTTCTCTGCGAACAGAAGCCTTAGCAAAATTCCTCCTGTTTGGTTAGGAACCACTTGTTCCGTAATTTTCCCCGACTATACAGTTTTACCAGTTCATTGGCATGGGATTTTTAACTTTGGTCGAGAATTATTGCAAATACAGCAAATCAGCAATTTAGGAATTGATTTTGTTTTTATATTTGATATAAAGGGTGAAATATTATTATGAATAAAATTACAAATTTTGAAGTATAGAAATATTCGTTTATTTTATTTCCTTTTTAACTATCGTGACAATATTAAGAGGGCCAGTCAATTATATTGTTTATCCTGCCTCCGTACCAAAAGTTGGCTGAACCAATTAAATTACTTCGGGCTGTTTCAAATATGAAAGCATCGGGCTAGGAATGTAGTTGTCTCTAATTGTGAAAGCCACATGCGAGCACATATCGGATCACCTTCACCACTAAATTTGTCAATAGTCTCGCTTAAGTCCGACAAAATGTTAAAATTTTGTGTGTTTGAAGAATCTTTTGCCTGGTTTTAGCACTGTCGTCTGCTTGCCCTGCACCTACCCTGAGTCTGCCTGTCAACAAATTCAACGTTAATGTGTTTTGCACCAACAACTTGTTGATAACATCGTTGTTTGAGGGCTCGGTTGTTCTCTGATTATTCTTGCCTGCATCAATTTCTCTCTCAGAACTGTTTAAACATGCTTCTGCCTCCTAACTATCAGATTGATAATTTCCTGATTGACAAAACTTATCGAATTCTTCTAACGAGAACATTTTTCTAGTAGTGTCATAAGTTTTTTCTTCAAGTTGGAGTCCGTTGGCCGTCAACACACCAAAGACAAAGCTCACGTATCCTGTATAATCCCAGCAGCCGGTGACCCCACACCTGAATCTGTAGGGGAGCTATATGAATAAAATGATTTGTAACAAAAACGTTTATTCTTCACTTCCAGTTTTTACAGCTTCATAAACCCTAACATTATCATAATAATACCAAAATCTATTACAATACAATGGGTAATCCCTGCTCTAGTAAATTCTAACAAATCATGTGGAAGGCGCTAAATTTAAAAGTAAGATTTTATTTTCTTATTAGTTTTGGAACATATGTCAAACAGGCGGTCACCGTGAATGACCCTGTATTCTTTATTTATCTCATAGATACAGCTGCTAAGCTATTACCATAATTATCAAGCTGTTATAACTCCCGAGTCCATGTATGGCGCTGTTCAGTCATCACATCCGGGGTATTATCAAGGAATTTATATATACGGACCGGCACTATAATGGTGATGTGACCAGTATTGTTGCGCCATTGTCCGTTTTGACTAATGACATATTGAGTAATACACTGAACAATGCTTTCAATGAATGTGAAAGTGGGGAATCAATGAATTTGACAGCAGCTTCTACCATAACACCAATTATCAACGTTGATGATTTCATCAAGATAAAAGAGTCCTCAACGTCCGTGATTATGGCTAAAAAGAGATCACAATATTCCTTAACGTCTTTTGCACAACTAAGAAAAGTTAAAATGTATAACAGACAGATGCAGTTATTACAACCTGTTTATCAGAAAAGCAACCTGTAATGGCTGTAGAAAAGATTCTAATCCACAAGGTTTATGTAATAACTGCTACGAACACTAAGGATGTTCATGATCTAGTAGGTAGGTACCTCTATATTTTTTTAAATTGGAAGTACACATTATTGGATTTTGTAACATTAATAAAAAGATAAACATCCACTTTTTTCTTTAAACTGATGAATCTATATAGTATTATTTTAATAAAAATTTGTTATATAACGTTGTGTGATATAACAGTAATAAAAACAATATAAAATATATAGATGTTAGCTGTTCTGCTCAGCCCAGCTCCCTTGAACCTATCTGTTTATATGATGACAGCATACGTGCTTTACGTGTAACTGTTACCTCAGGCTACGTCTTAAGTTTGAAAGGGATGCATCATTTTTTAAGCTTAGTGCGGTGGTTCGGTGGATAAATAATTGTGAATAAAGTTAGTTCCTGGATTTTTATTATTATTTCATTGTTTTTTTACCTTAAAGCTGACATAGATAACAAAATTGTTACTGTAATAACTAAAACACATCGAAGGAAATATTGGAAATGAAATTGTTCATTTATTAATTTAAATCAAATTAATCATTTTAAAAAATATAAGCATTGAAACTTGTGACATTAATAAAAAATATCTTTTAATAAATGACCAACCCAATGTCCAATAAACGAAAAGTCACTTCATTTGTGGGTCCTAGAAAAAAACATCTTATTTGCTTCAACATTTGCTGCAGAGGAACCATCAACTAATGACAGATCACAGTTGTAAAAATGTTAAATAATTTTTGAATTCATTGCTAAAAATTGAATCTCACTACAGGCGATCTTCCACTAATAAACTGTATCCTGAACCTACAGCTTCAGGGACATACATACACGTTACACAGACAAGTGTAGAAACGAAAACAAATAAACTCCTTGTTAAAAGTGGAAACTTAGATGAAGAAACTTACCTAAAACATATAAAAGAGAAAAATGGCGTAAACTCTGAAAAAGAAAAAACAAAGATTTAAGTAAGGAGTTTCCGAAATACAAAGCTACACAGTTGTCTTAAAAGCCGTTCTTTCATCGCTTCACCTGAATGCTGCTGCTCATTCCTACAAAACAACGGTTAAAGTTTATTTTAGTATTTAAAGTACAATTCGTTTGCGACAATATATACTATGTATGGAACACAAAGAAGCTGAGAAAAACTAAAGAAAACACCATTGTGGCTTGATGGAGCGATGGACAATTCTATGACGCTAAATTTTGTGCATTATCGAATAATTCAAAATTATTAAAGGAACTATTAAAAAGTATAGAAAATAAGTATCCTCTTGTGGTATTAGAGAGACTAAAAGGTTAGTATTTTTATTATTCTATAGAACTCTGCCGAAATAGTGTGTAGTGAATGACCATACCTATCTCCTATAAATTAAATCGTTTTAAAAACTGACATCAATATTTTTGGACCCGTTTGTTTTAAATTTGATATTCATTTCTCGCACGTATACAGGGTGATATTAAAATTTTGATTAACTTTGTTATTTTGCTTGCTTAGAATATTTCAAGTTCTGTTCATGAAAATTAATTTATAAGCGTTTATTTAATGTTGTACTTATTTATGTAAAAACACTACCATGTGACCATATTTTTTAAATGCATATACCTAAAAGATCTAAGGCCAGTTGTATAACAAACTACACACCTATTTATTAGATTTTTAAGAATAACTCCATTTTGATTTTAGATGCTGCGGATGGAAAAGAAGTTTAAAGATGAAGAAGAAAACCATAAACATGGTATGTAATAATTGTTGATATGTAAAGTATGGATAAAATAGTTTTCCATGAAATTACATTTGGAATAACAAAAAAAATAGATATAGGTATTGATATTAACTTACACAATTAAAGTAAAAATACCGTTTATACTTATATCAACAATTACATATAATTTTTATGGTTTTTTTTTTCATATGTTAAAACTTCTTTTCTATCCCCAGAATCTAAAATCAAGATTTTACCTATTTTTAAAAACCTAAGTAAGTATAGGATTTTTTTTTGTAGTATATTTTATATTATTTATTGGCTTATTTAACTGTTTATATCTTTTTTAATTAGGTATCAACTCAAAAAAGCTAACTAAGAGATAAACTATTTGTTGGTGTTTCTGTTATTTTTAAATTTGATGCGTAATATGTGTGCATGCGCTGCCGGCAAAGTAGGATACATTAAGGTTATGTTCCGATATTAAACTTGGTTAACCAAAATCCCGTTTAAGCGTTCCATTAAATAAAAATTCCTGAAAATTGTTTAATTTTGTAACTGTCGTCACCTGAAAAAGGTTAACCAAACGTCAAAATATTGACCGTGCCCTGGGAGCGGTGCATTGGTCAACCGAAAAGTTAGCAGGTTAGGTTTTAGCGTTGAGAGAAGAAAAATCAATTCTCTCAACGATTTTAATTATATTTTGTTTTTGGTCCAACACGAGCCGCATCAAGTTATCCAAAACGATCAAGAATTCGAAGAAGCTGAGGCAAGGCAGAGGCGGCCATTACATCTTCCACACGGAAAGCAAGTAAGCACGCAAGACGCAAGAGAGAACTTCATTCCAATTCTCTTGACGGGCACTTGGCAGTTGACAGCAGTCCCAGCATTCGAAGAGACAAATAATCGACAGTCCACTCAAATACAATACGATCAACACAATCAAGAAAAACGACATTACACAGGCATATTTCCATAATAAGTCCTTATATCCTTTTTACAAAAACACTTCTAAGTAAGTACCTATCTTTACATATTTCACTTTGTTTACAATCATGGCTGAACAGGCTGAACAACTAAAAATCTTAAAACAAAAAAGGGCTAATTACAAAAAACAATTAACATTATTCAACAAATTCCTCACTAACTTAGATACTGAAAATTTATCAGACATTGATTTATTCAGTTTACAAAACAGACTCAAACAAATAGAAAATATTTTAGAACCATTCAATGAAATCCACTTAGAAATCACTTTATTATTACAAAATGATGACGAAACTGACCTTAATGACAGCGATGTCGAACTTGAATCATTTCAAAATATATTTTTTGAGTCAACAAGCAAGGCCAATATTATTATAACAAAAAATAACAATCAATCTGAAAACAATTCTGTCAAAAGTAACGATAGTAGTGAAAACAGTCCAGTCTCTCATAATGTGAATGAAAGAAAAAGTGTTATAAAACTACCTGTAATAAAATTAACCACTTTTGATGGTACCTTCACGTCGTGGCATGAATTTTTTGACTCATTTAAATCATTAATACATGAAAATTCTGATCTCACAGAAGCCCAAAAGTTGACCTATTTAAAGTCATCTCTACAGGGTGAGCCATTAGGTTTGTTACGTTCTCTAAAAAATACAAATCAAAATTACAACATAGCTCTAGATAATTTAAAAAGATGATACGACAACAAACGAAAAATTATTTATAATCATGTCCAAGCTCTCTTAGATATACCTTGTATGAATAGGGAATCCTACAAAGCTTTGAAACACCTAACTGATACGGTACAGACTCACACAGAGTGTTTAAAATCTCTTGATCAACCAATAGAATCATGGCATGCTCTACCGTACAAACGATCATAGGCGTTTTCAAGGTATTCTGTGGCGTGACAAGCCAAGTGATCCTCTTCAATCATATGTTCTGAATACAGTCACTTACGGTAATACCTCTGCACCATTTCTTGCAGTCCGATCCTTATATCAACTTGGCATTGATAACGAAATGAAATTTCCATTAGAATCTAGAGTCATTAAGGAAGATTTTTATGTAGACGACTTAATGACTGGCTCAACGTCAGAGGAACAGTTATTATTAATTAAATATAACATTTCACAAATCTTAAGTTCAGCAGGATTCCATCTGAGAAAATTTTCTAGTAATGTAGACATTTGCTCTTCCACAGAAAATCAAACCAGAACAATAGGTGAGCAATTTCAAAAAACTTTAGGAATTCAATGGAATCCGCAAACCGATTCTATAGCTTATTCTGTATCAAAACTAACTTCGTCAGAACACATTTCAAAACGTTCAATATTAGCAACCACTGCACAACTCTATGACCCACTAGGTTTATTAGCTCCCGTAACTATACTAGCCAAATTCATTATCCAAATTCTATGGCAACATCATCTCAATTGGGACGAATCAGTTCCATTAGACATACAAACAAAATGGTTACAGCTTCGAGATAATCTAAAACATATTCAATCAATTTCCATCCCTCGACATGTAGTTTGCTTCAATCCAGTGTCTATTGAAATCCATGCGTTTTGTGATGCCTCTGAGCAAGGTTACGGTTCATGCATCTATTTAAGATCAGTAAATACGGATATTCAAATTACTGTTAGATTAATAGCAGCCAAATCACGGGTAGCTCCCCTCAAGAATATCTCGCTACCACGTTTAGAACTATGTGCAGCAGTTCTCGCAACACAACTGGTACAGAAGTTCAAATCTATTTTAAGATTAACAATTGATAAGATTTATTACTGGTGTGATTCCCAGATTGTCTTGTGCTGGATAAATTCACCCTCTAACAAATGGAAAACTTATGTAGCGAACAGAGTGTGTGAAATACAAAATAACAGCAGCATCTCTGATTGGAATCATGTCAAATCTTCAGATAATGCAGCCGATTTAATCTCAAGAGGTGTACTTCCAAACAAATTGATTCACTGTGTAAGTAGGTTATTATAGCCGGAATTGAGACTCCCCCCACCCCTTTTGACCTTGAATGACCTTGAATGACCTTGAATGACCTTGAAGTGACCTTTGGATGACCTTGAGGTGACCTTTGGATGACCTTGAGGTGACCTTTGGATGACCTTTACGTGACCTTTGGATGACCTTTGGATGACCTTTGAATGACCTTGACGTGACCTTTATATGACCTTAAAGTGACCTTTGGATGACCTTTATGTGACCTTTGGATGACCTTTACGTGACCTTTACATGACCTTTGGATGACCTTTGTATAACCTTGAATTGACCTTCGTTTGACCTCTGTAATTGTCAACACAAGACATGACGTAATCGAATGTTTAGGGAAGGGGTATTCTATAATATGTATATATAGAGAGGAGATTATAGCAAGGAATCACACTTCGTTCACTGCCAACCTTATAGTCAACGTCTACAATAGTGCAAATTGTGTGTTGTCCTGTATTAATATTTTCAAGTGAGAACAATTGTTGTATTTATTACTATTTAGATATTACAGCTAGTTATCTTTAAACAAGAAATGGCATTACCAAGTGTTGATTTAAACAAAATTAATAGTAACATTAACAGAGACTTTATTGATATTGCTCGACGATCAATTTCCTCGTTAGAAATTGATACCCCTTATTTGATTAAAAAAATGTCATTTGTCAATACACGTTTTGGAAAGTGCGTTTTGGCTATACTGTTCGATAGTAAGAGCAATGTAAGCTTTAAGTGTTATTTACCAAAGAGGGTTATAGAACACATAACAGAGGATGTTATGAATAAAATGAATTCTTCTTGGGAACAGTACACGATAACTTATTTAGGTCAAAGCGAGCCTACATATAAAGATATTAGATCTAAAGCATTGATAAAATTTGGTATTGCCAACTAATTTTATTTAAAAAAATATATCTATTAGTAATAAATATAATTTGTAGATCATATCTTAGTATATTTACCTATTTACACTATTTAGCAGTATCTCATATAAGGTTGCTTTTCTTGTTTTATAAGTCTAAAAGGTAATGAATAATTTGCTATATTATACTATCAGTTTTAACAATAACGTTTATTTTGTAGAAAACTATTAAAATGTGGATGCATTATGCTAGCCAACACTGGACTGAAGCTATCGATATCCAGTCAGCTGTGAAAAGAATGAAGAGTGAGTTGGATTGCTTGGTAATGGATAGACTTCATGCTTGTAATTATGACAGGGATTACTGCTTTTCCGAAGAATTGGTTAAACAATTGCAGGAAGATATTGAAAACTATCGCCTTGGTGCTTCGTTGTGTGATAGTTATTTAAATAACACTTTAACTTTGAATAATTTTTGTGAGAAAATGGTGGAGAAAGGACTAAAATGTTTTCTCAATTCCAATTTGCTCGATTATCTACCGTATGCAATTGTTGTGAAATATAAGTTAGCATCTCAAGAATATGGTAGTGATGTTCAAGATAATGATGATCAAAAGTAATATAATTTATATTACTAATAAGTAATTTATAAGTTTTTCATTATTTTTACATTATTATATACATTGTATATTATAGTAATAAATTGTATTGTACTAAATATTTCTCTTATTTTGTTGTAAAACAAAAAAAAAAAAAACGATGTAGTGTAAATAAAAAAATAAATAAAAAAATTTAAATCTTTTATTTCCATTTATTTGTCACATGAGTACAAAAAAAAACACTATATAAATATATTAAGTAAATGCAAAAAATATATTAAAAATAGATTATACTTATAAAATAAAGTACATTAACATATAAAAATTGGAAGATGTAAAAAAAATGTTCATCAGTTTACTTAAATCCATTATGTACAGACCCATCCAAAGCATTATAAGCCAAATAAGAATCATGAATTATCAATGCATAAACCCGTGTATTCTCAGGAAAATGTTTCTTTCGAGTTTCAAATTCCAGTTTTATGTCTACAGTGGATGACTTCATGGCGTCTTGTTGATGTGAACAGTCGATAACAAATAATGGATTTTTTTGGAATTCACCAATATCCATCATCGGTTCATAATTATCTTTATCGTAGAAGCTGGATTGAAACTTTTCATAAGCATAGTAAGCTGAAGAATACAATTTCTTTCCAAAATCTAAATTCCAGCGTTCATATGGATATACTTCTGAGTTTAAGTATAATCGGATGTTACTTACATCTGCATGGATGAATTGAGTAACGTCCTTGCTTATATTATCAGAACTGTCAGTACTCTGAAAGCCGATAATAATATATCGAGGTCTTTCTAAACTTGTTGTGGTTTTTATAGGCCATATATCAGTAGCTGTTTTTCTTAGAGTCGGTAATTCATATAAATCCCACATGCGATAGGCCATTTTAACCGTAGCATTTACACCACCTTTCTTAATGCGATTCAGCAACTTCAGTTTTTGTGTATCTTCAGGGATGATGTGCCTTAGCCTCCATTCAATTTTATTAATTTCGAGATCTGCATCAACTTCTCCAATGTAACAATTCTTAAAAGATCGAGCTATTATTAGTATAAGCTCTTGTTTGGTGTTGAGAATGCCCCTTGTATAATCTTCGGCGAAACCCATAAGATACTTTAGAGGCAATTTGCCACTAAAAAAGTGACTGTTGGTATCCAAAACGTCCTGATTTTTCACTGTTAGTCCCCATCCACAAGATAGTAATGATTTTAAATGTGTTTGTCCCCATGACACCATGGTTTTCATTGTTGTTGTTATACCAGGTTTTCGAATAACAGCTACTTGTTCTCCACCCATTTCATAACGAATTTCATCGAAAAGAAATGCTAACGCATTATTGGATAGGTAACACATTTTAGTGGCATCACTTGGGGTAAATTTACCTTCGATATATATATAACTTTCAGCAATATCGAGAATAAGATCTTGGCAGTGAATAGGAATTCTTATTTCATCCGAATTTCTATAGTACGGTGATCCATATGGTTTGTAAGTGTGCTCATGTAGACTAACAAGTGATGAGCTTGTTATCACAGCTTCAGCTGTGATAACAGTTTCAGCTTTAATCCAATTGACTGAAGAAAGATACGATCTCTAGCAGACAATTTAGATGTTGACCGTTTAACGTTCTTTCGTATAATAAATGGCTTGTCACACTTGTTCAAAACTTTATTACTATTTGTATGTAACAGAGATGGAAAATGTTTTCTTTGATTAAAACAAAAGCCCATTATATCCTGATAGTTTAATATAGCTTTTTTAATTCTAGCTTCACAATAATTTTCTCACCACGAAAGTCTACCAGAATACCATTATCATCTAATATACGTAATGTAATGTTTTCGATAAACTGACGTCCTTCAGGTCTTACAGACATATAAATAATATTTTGTGGTTCCTTGGAGAGTTTGAATCCAGGTTCAACATCTATATCAAATTCGTAGAGAGTATGTGCTTCTTCGCCATTCATATAAGCTCCAGAAGTGATATTGCAATCAACACGAATAATTCTAACTTTCATTATGTCAACTGGTAATGTAGATTCAAGTGAATTATTTGCAGAATATACTTTGTTTTCAAATCCTAATATAGTTGCAATAGAATACTTGTGAGTAAAGTCGATCTCATATTTAGATACTATTTCACATTTCAGCGTATTATTGTTGGCTTTTAATGTGAAATATTTATTAATATTGAAGTTGTCATCCTTAACACTGCGTTTTATTATAGATTCCAAAGCACTTTGAATTGCTCCATTGATTTCGTTCAACTCATATGCTCCTGGAGGAATTTGAAAGAAAGTAGTAGGTGATCTATTCTTCAATTTGAATCCAATAATATTATTTTTCTCATCAACATTTAATATTGAATTGTAAGAATAGAATCCATGTAGTCCCAATCCATATCGACAACTTGTATCGAGTTCCATTGGAGGGTAAAAGTTAGCGCTTAACACACTAGATTGTCCTGAGAACGTGAATGTACGAGACATGACTAACACATATAACTTGTTAACACATCGTTTTATTGCTGCTTACAGCAGCAGTTGAGACACATTTCCTGTCTTGAATTTGATGGTACCATATTAAACCTTGCAGAAACTTTATTTTCGGACGCTACAGTAACATCGCGTATATTGCAATAACAACACAAATATTTTCGTGGTGGAGGTCCGTCATTCACATCAATAGATTGGGATGTATTATCGCCACTGTAATGTTCCAAACAATATTGATACTTCATTACATCAATATCGCTTTTTAAATGCTCAGGTAATTTATCCCACACCCATGCGATTTCATTTGAAGCACAGGTGATCATCACTTCTTTAGGAAAATCAGCTAATTGTTCCTTTGTCAATTTTGTAAGAGTCCTATACTTTGAGAAAGCTCGCAACGAATCCGCCGTCTTTTTAATTTTTTCACGTTCTTCTTTTGGAGTCATTGGAAAATTCATTGTTAGTTAGAAATCTTAAACACAAATGTCCACACCACACTGTATTGTAGTTCTGCTGACGGTCGTAGTTGTAATAGATTATCGGCTTTGATTTAATGTAGAAATACTTTAAGAGTTCCCTGGGTGGGGGAAGATCTCCGAAACTATCGTAGTAGTTAATAATATTACCAATTTTCTTGTAGGCTACCCAATGTGTTCCTCTACCATTTATACCGTCTAAATTCAAAATTGCAGATTCAGTATGTAGGGCACCACTCTCAGGAAGATTGTCTCGCATAAATACACCTCGAAAATATGGAATTTTAAAAATATTAGCATAATAACTAATATCAATGTCGCTGAGAGCTCTTCGAGGTAGAGACTTTAGAAGTTTTTTGGATTGTTCGGTTTCAGATAAAGTCCTAATCCAGTTCGATATGGTTTTAAATACAATCCTTCGCCTTTTTTTCCAAGAGGCATAGATTCAATTTTTTTATTATGACGCACCCCTTCAGCCATGCGTTGATTTGCATTTTTTACATCACTTATTGTTTTATATAGACCTGCAGCACCGCCGGCTAAACTTCCCAGCGCCGATAATCCCGCAAATATAGGAATTAATGGTAAAATTCCACCAACTTTCGGTATAGGTATAATTCGCGGAGTACGAATATTCCTTTTACCCCCTGATGTTTTCACAAATTTTCGTGCTGCTTGTAAAGCAAAATGTGTTGCTTTTTTTGTATCATTAGAAACGAATCGTTTACCGCCAGCTTTACGTATTTCATCTCGTACTTTATGAACAATATTACCACCAAAGCTGACCTTCTTTTTCTTAATATTCTTCTTTTTATTTGCCTTTCTTCTGGGAACTGATTTAGATTTACATCCCATACCTAAACGACGTTTTGCTTTCATGATATTTGTAACTAACCAGGCGGATGCTTTTTCTCTAAAATTGGCGTCTTTAGATTTAACCCTTTCCCAGGCGCGCTGTTCTAATTCGTAGTCTGCTTTATGGCGTGTTGGTAAATCTTTATGATCTTCGTAAGCAGCGTCGTGAACTTTGCAAGCTTGGTCCAGACCATTAATGCCTGGATCACCTCTGGCAATCCTTTTTTGAAATTTTGTACCCGGTCCACAGTACTGGTAGCCACCGGGTAAATGTAATTCAAAGGGTAGTTTATTTATTAAAGAATTTATAAATCCCCTTCCTGTTCGCGAATTAGACACTTTACGTCTAGACTGACTGACGAACGGCATTAAAATAAACAAAACGTAGTAAAACTTTCTTTATAACACCGATTACTTCGATGGTAACACTAGGAACGCTAGTTATCGATTAAAATATTGAATACACCGTTTATATCTATTTATATCTATTTATATTGTATCCAACCCTCAAACAATGCGGATTGTAAAGCAAAAGCAAACATTTGTAGTGGATAATTTCGATGAACGTGTAGGAAGTGGTGTAAATATCAACAATAGACGCCATGGACCCTTGTTGCCTTCAACAATTCGGGGTTTGTTAATCGGTCCTTCGAACTGTGGGAAAACAAATGTTATGATTTCCCTTATTAGTACCCCACGGTTTACGTTTTGCTAATATTTATTTATATTCCAAGTCACTGTACCAACCCAAATATGAATATCTTCAGAAGATTTTAAAACCCATTAATGGATTAGGATTTTACACATTTAATAATAACGTAGAAATTGTGGAACCATCTGAAGCAAAACCGGACTCCGTTTTCATTTTCGACGATATCATATGTGAAAAACAAGATATTATTAGGTCATATTTTAGTATGGGCCGACACAAATCCATAGATAGTTTTTATCTGGCTCAAACATATTCCCGAGTACCAAAACAATTGATTAGAGACAATTCGAATTTTATTATAATGTTTAAGCAAGATGAAATGAATTTGCATCATATATTTCAAGATCATGTATCACCGGACGTTACCTTCAAAGAGTTCTTGGATATGTGTGCAAAATGCTGGGAAGATAAATATGGATTTTTAGTAATCGATAAAGATAGAGAACTAAAAGATGGTAGATACAGAAAAGGTTTGGATAGTTACATATATCCGTAATGCATGCCAATATATATATCAATTGTAAAGGTAGTGATGGTGGGTGCACATCGAAAGAAAATGAAGAGATCAGTAGTTGATAAGGACGAAAATAATGATAGTGAAATAGATTTGAAACGTAAATTAATAGAAGCCACGAACGCTGTTCGCAAAAAATTCAATTACATAAAAAATAAACATGTAGAAAGTCAAATGGCTTTGGAAAAAATATATGAACCGTTAACGAAGCCATTAAAAACTATTTCTGAAACAACGCAGGAAACAAATCGTAAATTTCAAACCACACAGCAGTATTTAACAACACAGCCTAAAAAACCCTCTGCAGTAATCAAAACACCGAAATTCGAATCAGATGAAACAATTAGGGAAAGTAATTCTTATATGGAAACGCCGCCACCATCATCTGTAGGGACACCTTCAAGTTCTACCACGTCTAGTAGTAATTTGCGAAATTTAACTGATGTCGTTTCAACCTACATCAATGGTGTTAAAGCTGGCGAATCTACGTTCGATAACAAGTATGGGGTGCGAGTTGATGTCGATACTGGAAAGTTAGCCATGGGCAACTCCGAAGTGCGATTTCAGGGTGACCTTATATCATTTTGGAAAAATAATAAGAAAATTGGAACATATAAAGGAAATTCTCAGTTATACGATTTACTGTTTTTAAAATTTCCCCCAGATCTAAACAGTGCGGGTTATGGAATCACCGATGAAAATAAAAATATATTTGGAGACATATTGAATATAACGAATGCGGCATATAAAAATTACAATGTAACATTGGGATACAATCCTAGTAAATCAAAAAAGTACGTCGAAATTATAAAACCACTTTTACAACGTGGAATGTCAACTCGATCCAAGAAAGGTGCGGGTCTAATGTCATCTCAGAAAATATATACAGGCAAAAAGGTGGATTACATATACTGGAATAAGCCCAAAGAATTAATCGACCGCTTAAGATTATTGTGGAGTTCTAAAATGGCTGGACATTCAGGTCATGAGAATGAAATAATATCCCTAATTGATGAATTAAGGGAAGAAGGAATCATCTATTAGAGAAATAACTATCGCATTTTATTTCATCAACCATAAATACATATATAAAGCAGATATCAGTTTATTTTGTCAATTGTAATTTGAACGCAATAGAACGATGGGCTCCATTGATAAATTTGGACGCCGAAAAGGACCTAATTGTAAAGGTCATCGTGGTCCGCAAGGCATCGGTTTTAAACTTACAACTGAAAAAGAGTATGACATCCAAGGAAAGCAATTAAAAAATATAGGAGATCCTAGAGATGAAAATGATGGTGCAACATTAAACTACGTGAATTTAGTTATGGATGCCTGCAAAAAAGATATCCTTTCCGCTCTACAAAAATCAGCTAATCTTATAACCGATAATTTAGTAAACTACATAAAGAGAGAAAGGAACGAAATCGTGGATGAAATAACAAAAACGTTTCAAAATTTACAACTAAAAATAGATACAACGATAAGCGATATGAAAACTGAAATAGATGAATTAAAAAATACAAGTGAGAGAAACTCGGATGCTCATACTAAGTTGGTGCAAAATATGACTGGTTTCATACTTGATGTAGAAAAAATTGAACAACTTATTGCGAAATACCATCCCCCGAGAGACACAGGAGGATTAGCATGGCCAGGTATTTCATTACGACCAACCGATTCTAAGATCATCACAAGTTGAGTAAAAAATGTATGCATTATATAAATAAAACAAGGAGCAGCTCATCACAATAAGTCATTTCAAACAGAACGTGGAACATCTAAATGTATATTACTATTATTATTAATAAACTTGAATAATGAAAAAAAGGTATAATGTTCATTAGTGGCACAAAACGACAAATTGTCAGTGAATTACATAAACCAGCACGAAAAAATTTTAGAAGGAGAAGAACCGTAATAAAAGGTTTGGCAGACTTATGGCAGATTGACTTGGCAGAAATGCAGAATTTTGCAAATGAAAATAAAGGTTATCGATATATACTCATAGTAATTGATTGCTATTCTAAATATGTTTGGGCCAAACCGCTAAAGAAAAAAACTGCTATGGAAGTTTCTATTGCGATGAAAGAAATTCTTCAAGAAGCTGTTTATTCCCCAACAAACTTACAGAGCGATCAAGGACTCGAGTTTTACAATCGCCAGTTCTCCACAGTGATGCATGAATATGGCATAAATCATTATTCCACATTCAGTACAAAAAAGGCAGCAATCGTGGAACGTGTAATTAAAACTTTAAAAAATTGGTTATATAAAGAATTCTCGGCCAGAGGCAATTACAAATGGTTTGATATACTTCCTGATATTATAAACTTGTACAATAATAAAGTCCATCGTACAATAGGGATGAAACCCATAGATGTAAAATATACAACAAAGTTAAGTGTATATAATCATCCCAAAGTCGCATTAAAATCAAAATTCCATGTTGGTGACATGGTTCGGATTAGCAAATACAAAGGAATATTTGAAAAGGGGTATACAGCCAACTATTCAACGGAACTTTTTAAAATTGTTAAAGTTAATGTAACAAATCCCGTCACATACATGATAGAAGATGTGAGTGGTCAACCTATTAAAGGATGTTTTTATGATTATGAACTTCAGAAGACTAAACACCCCGATGTATACTTAGTGGAAAAGATTTTAAAGAAAAAGGGTAATAAATTGTTTGTCAAATGGCTCGGAATACCACCAGATCAGAATGGTTGGATCAACAAGACTGATATAGTTTAATATATGTATAGTAATTATCTTGCTTTGTAAAATGATATGGTAAAATATATGCTTAATTTAGTATATTTGCAACTGTATGTAACACTTATAGTTATATTTTTTTTCTATTATCACAATAAAATTACTTTTCAAGTATTATTTTTTTGTTTTTTTTTATGCATATTGTATAAAAGAGGAGAACTTGGAATAAAAAAAGAAACACACTTTTGGACAGAAAACACACTATATTTAAAAATTAAAATACAATACAAAATAATACAACTAAAAAATATACAACTAAAAATATAATACAAATAATAAAATAAAATACACAATTAAAAAAATAAAAATATACAATTAAAAATATAATTGTTCTTAAGTAGCAAGAAAAATTATTTCTTGCTACTTAAGAACTGTTGGCTCTTCTCCTCCTCTCGGCGACCCATCAGGTGGAGCCATCGCGCTCTTTCGGCATATCTATATGCCTTCTTCTCCGTCTTGGTCTTGTTGATTACCGGATGGCAGCTCCGGATTACCAACCGGTCCTGGATCGCCTCCCTGGGGTTGTATGTGCGTCCTGGGACGCACTCATCATCCCAATTCTCTTCATCTAGCTGCGGCGGCTCTGGTCCTTTGTGTGGTCGGTACGGGACACACTCATTATCCCATTTCTCCTCTGGCTCTGGTCTTCTGTGTGGTGGGTTCGGAACACACTCATTATCCCAATTCTCCTCTGGCTCTGGTCTTCTGTGTGGTGGGTTCGGGACGCACTCATTATCCCAATTTTCAGACTCGAGGATATTCATTTTATTTTGTTTAACTCTGAACTGTTGAGCTTATCTGCCAAACAGATTCAAGTTACGGATATATATATAGGCAACAGTCATCCCTCCTCTCGCATTTTGAATGAGAGAGATAATCTGAACCTCCCTTCCACTTACTATTGAATGGTAGGTTTTAAAGTTGTCCACTCACCCCTCCTACTTAATATAAAGGCATCCCCACTCTACCACGAAGACATCATATACCATAAAGTATGTTCTCATGCTCAGTGTGAATGTGGTAGCGTGAATGACATTGTACGAATGAAAGAGTACTTGTTTAATAATTATTTTATTCCCATTCCTAATTATTATTGTACAACATGTTATTAAGACATTGCATGTATATTACCTATATTACATACGTTACATATAATTATTATGTTTGTTTCTCAATTACCTATAATTACTCTGTATGTAATAATTATAATTATTTTCAGTACAAATAGTTACCCGTTCATAAAACATTGCATGTACATTACCTATATTACTTAGGTTATATATAATTATTAAGTTTGTTCTTCAATTACATGTAATTATATTGTCTGTAATAATTATAATTACTCTCTGTACAAATACAAATTATATTGTATGTAATAATTATAATTACTTTTTTTCACTACAAATAGTTACACGTCAAACATTTACGTTTCTAATTATTTTAATGATAATATCATACTTTTTTTTTTTTGTATTGGGCTAATGCGACATTACATACATTACGGGTAATGATTAACAATATGTTCGTATTTTCTATATATCAATTACCGCGTAATTAATGATGAGGTTTCTTCATATACAGTTTATTTACAAATTGCATCGTTTAATCTATCAAAAACTACTTAACACTATTTATTGCAAAGTATACAACAGTCTGTTAGTTTCAGTTGATTAAGGGGTAATTGACAAGAGTCGCAGGTATGTAATACAGCATCCTCCAGTCTGATTGTCCTATGTGATTCGATGTATTGGTATCTGGAGGTGGGGGTAACGTTAACGGTAAACCACTCAAAGCATCTATAACACAGGAAATAAAGTCTATCACCTGGCACTACGATGCAAGACACCGTATTGCAATACTGTTTTTGTCCTGTAAAGATATCTATAGCTTCCACATATACCCCACGAGCAAGCCATTGGTCGGCATCAGCTTCCATACCTTCATCATCTTTCTCTTGGAATACATTCAATCCCGCCTCGACCAATTGTCTTATTGACAAATTCGCTTGAGGAACGTTAGCAGCGTTAAGGGGATCGGCCTAAATGACACAAAAATATATAATTTACCTTCAATTAAAATGAAAAATTACATACTATAATACTTACCTCATCACTCTCTTCATAGCTGTTTTCTTGAAAATTCGTGGTAGCTAACCAGGTAAGGAATTCAATATGAGGTTGCCCTACAGCCATTTTCTATTACTTAATACTTTACTATTCGCAGATCAAATGAAACTGAGTTAAGGTAGGGTCCTCCTCCGTTTAAATATAGTGTGTGACATCATCGAGTGGAGGGGGTAACATTGTCATATATACAAGTGTAATTTATGAAATCACCATCGCATAGAATAATATTTTAACAATTTCTTCTAATTTTTTTTAAGGTGACACGAATTATGAATTTTTTTCCCGATGCGAACGAATGTTGGTATCAATCGATAGAAAATGTAAAGATGGGTAATTGGAAAGGTCATACATGTATCCGTAATATCGTAATTGAAAAAGAATTTTTTTTTCTCATTTTTAAATCAACTTAGAAAAATTTTTTTAGAAATTTTACATATGGTTTTTCTGAAATTTTCTCGGATGCTAATAAAAGCGGTATCAATCGATAGGAAATGTCAAGACGAGTAATTTGATACGTTACACGGGGTACTACGTATTCTTAGAAGACGAGAAAATGAATTTTAAAAATTTAGGCTAAAAAAAAGGCTAAGCGACTTAGAATATTTTTGGTTTTGTCTTTTAACAACCGGCCCTCCCCCAAGGCCATCCATCCAAACCCCCCTCCCTTCCCTCCCCCCAAAAAATTTTTCGCGCAGCTCTAGCTATTTCCCTTCCTTGAAATCGACCAAAACAGTGCGCTCTCCTTTCCCTTTCTAGTTATCCCTGCGCAGTAAGTTCCACAAGCAATCTTTTTTTTGGGGGGGGGGAGAGGGGGGAGGGGCCCCCCCAACGGGGGGTGGTTGGGGGGGGGGGTTATATGTGTTTTTTTATGGGTTTTGAGATGTGGGAAGGATGAGGGAAAATTGGGAGTGGAGTGGGGTTAAGGGGTGAGGATTTCCGATAGTCACAACCTCCGGTGTCTCCGTTTTCGCGCACGAATTTAACATTATTCGTTAACGATGCTCCTCATATGCTCCTGCTGCGCTATCAGTCGATCGCGCTTTCGCTTTGAAGCTTCCCAGGCCGCTTCCGCATCGCGCAAGCTATCGCGGATGTTCTGCACTACTTGCGCGTGCATATCGACCTCGCGATTGGCTGCTATCAGCCCCTCGCTATTGTCCCGTTTCCATTGCTTGACTAGATCAAGCATATGGATTTGGGACTCCTGCGAGAAGACTTGCCGCAGGTCGTCTCCGCTATCATCTCCGATGGGCTGAGGTTGATTACCGCCCGGTTGTTCACGTCTTGGCTCGGCCGACACGTGAACATCGGCGCTGGTAACCAACCTTATGGGGGCCTGATGTTGGTTTGCCCCGTCAGATGGCGTCTCCCTCGCCGATAACGTAGTTGCCGCGTTGTTATCGGCCGCCTTAATCGACGAGGGAGACGCCATCTTGGTGCTTGGTTCCCCCACAATGGCGTCACACACGATCTCGTCTTCTGTGACGCTGCTCATCGGCGACAATAGCGGCGGCACCACCGTATTTTCTTCCTCGCTGCCTTTTCCCGCAACTACCACCGCCTGCTCACTCCGAGTCCCGGTTTTCGTGGAAGTCTTTGGCCGCTTGGCCACCGGCACCAGGGCGATTTCGGTGCCCTGGGGAAGCTGAACCTGCGGTGGCAATTGCGGAATTGCCGGCTGCAACCACTGGCGATGCAAGATCCGCTGGGCCGGCGTCACCAGCGGTTGGGCTTGATGTTCAGCCCTTGCGGTGGTACGCTTTCTCGGACGTTTTAAACCGACCATCGTTAACGCAGATATTTCAAAATAAATGAGAACACAAACACGAAAACGCGGAAAACGAGTGAAGCTAATTTAACAACAATTACTCAGACTCTTCACGAAGACACACGTCTGTACCCGGCGGAGGCTGGAAGGGAAAGAATTTCACAAACGTCTCTAGCGTGGTTCATGGCTTCCACTCCCCCTCTCAACTTGCGCAGTTATTCTACGCAGCTTGGGTTAGATTTGGACTCCCTCCACCTTTGATTATGCGCCCCGTTTGTCAGTGTTACCAACTCACCAATGTTACCAACCTCATTTTCTATTCATTCCATCTTTCTTTATTACCAGTGTTACCAACTTTCAATTTTATTACTTGCTCCCTTTTACATACTTCAGTCTCTGTACATTCTGTTCTTTCATTCCATTCAAGATTCAATTTATTTTTTTCAACCTTTATTTATTTTTCTATCTTACACTATTCTTACTGCTCTAACATTAATTATATGTATACATTTATTTAATACTATTGTTAACCTAAGGATTGTCTTATCCAGTTTACTTTATGTGTGAGTCTGTCGCGACGGTTACTTATCTCTTCCAGTCGACTAGTCGTGGCTGTGAATAGATGGTTTAAACGAGTGATTTCCTCCTCCAACCCGTTCGCTTCTTGTTGGGTACTTGTAAACTCCCGATCCGCATCCATTTTTTCCTTTAGCAATTTATTTTTTAATGCTATCGCTTGTCTAATTATTGTCATGTCTGTTTCTTGAGAAAACATGTTGAGATTCTCCTCGTCGTCGTCGGGTATGGTGATAGGGTTCTCTGTTGCTGCCGATTGTTCTTGCTCTCTTCTGTTCCCTATCGGTATAGCAGAGACTTCACCTAGCAAGTGTTTTAGTGTACTTGCTCCTTCTTCTTCCTTCACTTTTGGTTTTTTGGATGATCCATCTTTCTCGGTGGTGCGACGGGACTTTTTTGTGGATCGTCCTTTATCTTTAATTTTTTCACTTGTCGATTTTTCTGATTTTATAAAGTCGTCCTCGCTCCATGGTGACATTTGATGGATCATATCCGCTATCACTGCATTGCTTACGTTCTCATGACCCTCTTCATTGATTACTTCGGCCAGAGCTTGGTGTACGATATCCACTGGAATTGAGGCCTCGCCGTGGGATGTCTCCTGACCGTTCAACGATTCTGCTTGCCGCCATACATTTTGATATGGTTCTGTGAAGTAGCCCGGATGCTGTGATGTCGAAGCCGTGGGGTATGATGCGTTTTGTTGTTGTCCATTACCTGGGTTTGTAAATAATGAATGCAACTGGTTGTCTTGCATATTAACCCCTGGTATTATTATATTGGATAATACTTTAAGTGTTTCTATGTTCTTCTGCGGTGCTCTGCGTGATGTTGAATTATCCTTGGATTGATGCTTTCGACTTCCATGTACTTTTTGATTAACGTTTCTACAATTACCCATTGTATTAAACTTAGTACTTTGACAAACTGTTACTAACACTGTTACACTCGACGACGACTGAAGGAGTGACAAACTCCTCCGATTCGACTTCAGCTTTTATAGGATCCGACTCGCTCCGCCCACCCTCCCACTGTACTACAGTGAACGAGTATTAGCTCCTCCTATCCTTCTTAACGTTCTATAGGATATGACTTTCTCCCCACCATCCCCACTCTACCACGAAGAGATCATATATACCTTAAAGTACGTTCTGATGCTCAGTGTGGATGAGGTAGCGTGAATGACATTGTACGAATGAAAGAGTACTTGTTTAATAATTATTTTATTCTCATTCCTAATTATTATTGTACAAATAGTTACATGTTAATAAGACATTGCATGTATATTACTTACGTTACATATAATTATTATGTTTGTTTCTCAATTACCTATAATTACTCTGTATGTAATAATTATAATTATTTTATGTACAAATAGTTACCCGTTAATAAAACATTACATGTACATTACCTATGTTACTTACGTTATATATAATTATTAAGTTTGTTCTTCAATTACATGTAATTATATTGTATGTAATAATTATAATTACTCTCTGTACAAATACAAATTACATTGTATGTAATAAGTATAATTATTTTTCTGTACATATAGTTACGCGTTAATGAGACATTGTGTACATTACCAATGTTACAAGTTTATTCTTCAATTGCCTATAGTCACGCTGTACTTAATAATTATAATTATTTTTTTTTTTGTAATCCTTAACGTTCGTTACATTTCTAATTATTGTACAAGTAATCACATGTTAATACGACATTGCTTACATTACATATAATCATTACATTTGTTCTTCGATAGCCTATAATTACATTGTACTTAATAATATAATTATTTTCTATAATCTTAAACATTTACTACGTTTCTAATTATTTTAATGCTAATATCATACTTTTTTTTTTTGTACCGAGCTCATGCGAGATTACATACATATACATATATACATACATCTATTACATGTGTTTGAATATTATGATATGTTACAGTTACTTTATATAATATTTTTTTATTATAATTACATCTTTTCTTACTTCACTGTATGTCATAATACATAGTTTTACATTTAACTTTATTCTAATTACTTATGGTACGAGTAAACACATATATTCGTTTCGTCTCTATGTACAATCATCATATTAATTCTTCTAGCGCGTTTATCAAATATCTCAATCTAATTTGACTATTATCGATATTGCACCCAGCTGTTTGACTTAAAGCGGCTACGAACCATTCAAAATTTTTCTCCGCATCCGTTAAATAATATTGTATATCATTGTGGCCCCACGGTAGGCTTCGTGTTGTATTTGGTATTATGAATCTTTTGTCGTCGAAGTAAGACAATGCCACTTTATTTTTTATTTCTGTATATATATTGTGTAATTCGCTCCGAAACGAACTCATTTTTCTGAATATGGTACCGCCTTGCTCTACGATTTTCTTATAATCTTCGACTGTTAAATTCTTTTTTATTACTGATTTCTTTACGCCTTTAGCTTTTTTGACTTCAGTATTCACCGACTTTACGTAATAAGCCTTTGCACCTGTTCCATAAAATTCCATTATGGGATCCGAAGGGAATTCATCTTTCATATTTCCCAATACGGATGCCGTTACGGGAATACCGAACTTATTACCTTCTTTATAATTTGACGTATCGAATATGCTCGGATTTGACTTGATAAATTCATAAAAATTATCTGTATACACTTTTATAATTAACGAATCGGTATCCGTATATAGCAAAGAGGCCTCATCTTTATAGTTTCTCTTTATGGTGTCATAGTAAAAGTCGTACAACACTGTCTTGGATAACTCTAAAATTGAAAACCCCAGATAGAGCGGTTTATTATAATGAGTTCTTGTTCTCCCCATATGTATAGCCACGAAGTCTTCTGAAAATGCTGTACAAGTTTTAAAATTAGGACGAGCGATTAATGTGTTTGCCCCTAAGGATTTCCCCCTCCTTTCCCAATGAGTTATCAGTTTAATATCTCTTCTATTATCCACGTTCTCCATTGTTTTTCCGTACACTGCGTTATTCATTAATTTGTATAAATCCCGTTCGAATTTATTTGTTGCCTTGTTCCTCATTTCGGTATTTAAATCTATGTATACTTTTAACCAACAACTCTGCTCGAATTTTATTATGCGATGTATTTTTTTCAATTTTAAACCGTTTCTTATGGCTTGTTTTAAATTTCTAAAGTGTATTATGTATTTACTTTTATTATTCAAGTTGGGTATCAATTTAGGAATTTTTGATCTTGAACCGGGTGGAATCATACTTTCGGCTAAAAATGGTAAATCTCTATGTGCGTCGTGCAATTCCAGCGGATATTCAATATCAACTTCTAACATATACCCGTAACGATTCTCATCTGGAATATTCATGACGTTGAAATTACCGATTTCTTGATCGTTTAACCATTCGAATCCGCCGGTTGGTAAATACTGTGACATACTATGGCCGTATAGATTTGTTGCATCCAAATATGTTATAAAAGATGAACGTTCTTGTGGGTTATAATTTGGAACAAAAATATTATTTGCGATGTGTTTTCGCTCCGAACACTGACTAATACCGCCACGAATTCCTTTTTTAATAAAATGAATCATTGAAATATCTGTCAGTAATTCTAATTTTACTTGCGTGAGTCTTAACATAGCATCCCAAGCTAATCCCGGGGCAGTAAAATATTGTGCGGGATCCAAATGATATTTATCTAATGAAATGTTTCGAAAGTTTTCAAATACGTCGCATAATATAAGTACGTCTGATTTTAAGTAAGTATCCGAATACTCCCCCAAATTTTGACACTTAAATATATTCCAAGTTTTTTGCGCCCTACGATAATCGGCATCTGATATATGCTCTTCTGATAAATTGTCATAAAATTCTTCTTTCGCGGGTAAATTTTTATTGTTTAGTTTGTCCAATGTCGTTAAGAAACTATAAGGAAAAACGCCCTTTTGCCTAATTAAATTAAATTGTTCGTAATCTGGAAAATGTTTAACCGTTTCTTGAAATTGATTATCGCTCAAGTTTTGCGCTAAATTTTCTAGTGAAGTGGATAAAAATTTAAAACTATCGATAAATCTCATCTTCAAATATTTTTTCTTTACTTTTCCCTCTTTGTCCGTATAATCATGCAAATACAGGTTTTTAGTAAAAGATATGTATTTTTCTTTGCTCTGAGCTATTACTTCTATTCTATCTTTATTAGAACACAACTCTTTAATAAAAAGGTGGGAATCGTAAGAACTCATACTGTGTAATATAATTGGGACAAAATTAGGTAATTTATAATTTAAATTACAAACAGAATGAGCAGCTCCGAACCTTTTCTTGCCCGTCAAATGACAATGGTCTCTGACTTTTACCTCCCCTTCAAGAAACGGTTTTTCACATATACCACAAACGGTTGCATTCGAAAAGTCCTGTTCTTCCTCCGCAGATAAAGGATTCATTGGAACGAACTCTTTCAAATGTTTATTATAGATATCAGTTAAATCCGCCTCGATGCGCTTTATAAATTCTTTACCGGCATTTTCCCCTCTGTATAATACAAATTTAGATAAAGAATCGTCAAATGAACATTTTATTATGTATGCAAATGAGAACGGTTCGTGACTGAACGTTTTGTTACTAAAAGATTTTGTAGGATCGGGTTCACAAGTGTCGTGTGGTTTTAGAACTGATTCGAAATCGGCATAAACTACGAAAGGTACTTTCAATTGCTTTTCGAAATTTTCAAATTTTAATATGTTTTCGGGAACGCTATTTCCAAACTTATCTATACGAAGTTTATTTGAAGGCGTCGTCGTATAAACATGATTGCAATCATTACTTTGATGTTGTAATAACGCTTTTTCACTACTGAAATACATTAAACAACCGTCACAAAAATATTTTCTGTGTTCGTGAAGTGAAACTTGACTGGAAACTAATTTTGAAAAATTTTTTATCCAGCAGTAGTGACTTTTTATACATTCCTTTCTACAATGATGGCTCTCTCCACAGTCCTCTGTAATAAGTAACAAATTTACATGATAACGTAATTTCTTTGATGCATAGCGCAGCGGTCCTACTATTTCGTATTTCATTTTATTATCAACAAATTCCTTTTCTAAACCGTAAACGCTAACTGATATATTATTCATCACTTCAAATTTCGTAATATCTTTTAATTTAATTGGAAATTCCATACCCGTCACATTTAAAACTGTAGAATAATGTGGATACGAAGAGACCTCCTGAACTGGTCCTCTAGGTGGATATAGTGCTGAAGTAATGGCCCATGCAAAACAGTTCTGATCATCGTTTCTTATGTTCACTACAGCTTTCTTATTTTCGATAAACTTTGGTAACTTCATGTATGATGATGCGCACAGAGGACTATTTTTATTTATATTTACTTCCACATATAAAACTTCAACGATAGCCCAACCTGAAACATTGAATACATATATATATAAAACTAATTAATTGTATTTTATGAATTACATACCAGAATCTTTTTCTTCAAATTCAGATGTTTGAGATATCATTTTATCGACAAATTCTTGATAAATATTATTCAGATCTTTGGATTCATCTATAATCTTGTTAGAACTATTGAAAGTCTTAACATCCGTTGTTTCTTGTTTCGGTAATGTATATTTAGCAAATGTTTCCATAT
Organism: Pogonocherus hispidulus; assembly: GCA_963924545.1. Lineage (NCBI taxonomy): Eukaryota > Metazoa > Arthropoda > Insecta > Coleoptera > Cerambycidae > Pogonocherus > Pogonocherus hispidulus. Next base: position 11,682,657 of record OZ004697.1, on the reverse strand, counting down.
TCATTTTTGCAGATTTGTGGACTTTTACAATTTACTTCGTTGAAAAACAAATTGTAATCTATATGTTGATTTTGACTATGCACTCGATAACTAATAATTCTACATTTGAAGGCACTGTTAATAATTTGTACGCCATCGCATTTAGGAGTACAAGACATTGATCTATGCTCGAGGGTTCTGCGATGCGAATTTATTTGATTAGCAGGTATATTTTTGTTACAACAAATAATGGTTTGAGTACTTGAGGAATCCATTCTAGCACGTTTAGCACTGGGTCCATCATCACTAGTCATTTTCGATTTGCAAGACATTATCTCATGACGACGTAAATTGTCACTGCGCGTAAACGTTTTACCACAATTACTACACAAATGCATTTTTTGTTGTATTACACGTTCCTCACGAGAATTTACTTCAAAATGATTTCAGCTTACCCATTCCCTCCTTTTAAATATGGAATTGGGGAGTGGGGGAGGAGTCGTGTCTGTTTACTAAATGACGTCACTCTAAGGTCATCCAAAGGTCAATTCAAGGTTATACAAAGGTCATTCAAAGGTCATCCAAAGGTCACTTCAAGGTCATCCAACGGTCACTTCAAGGTCATCCATAGGTCACTTCAAGGTCATCGAAAGGTCACGTAAAGGTCATCCAAAGGTCACCTCAAGGTCATCCAAAGGTCACTTCAAGGTCATCCAAAGGTCATTCAAGGTCATTCAAGGTCAAAAGGGGTGGGGGGAGTCTCAATTCCGGCTATAATAACCTACTTGTGTATTTTGGTGGCAGGGTCCAGAGTGGCTCTCGCAAGAGAAGGATAAATGGCCATCACCATTAGCATCTAATCATTTAACAAATACTCAAGATGTTCCAGAAACTCGCAACGTATCACAATCATTCCTTACTGTGAATAAGGACAATTTATTTCCTATTCAAAATTATTCCTGCATCACTCATTTAAAGAGACTCATAGCTTTATGTTTCCGATTTAAAACCAACTGTTTACTAACTAAAGAAAACAGAAAATATGGTCCATTAACAATAAGCGAACTAAACGACGCCTTTACAAGGCTTCAAAGGGAAATTTCTGATATAAGAAAAGGTAAATTACACTCCAAGAGTAATATTTTAAGCTTAGCACCGTTCTTGGATTCTCAGGGAATATTAAGAGTCGGTGGGAGACTACAATTGTCAAAATTTGCATATGATAAGCGTCATCCCATTTTATTGCCTAAAAAACATCATTTTACAAATCTTATCTTTCGTGATATGCATATTAAGTTAGGTCACGCAGGTCCTAGATTCCTACTTAGTTCAATACGTGAACAATTTTGGCCAATTAGCGGCAAACAAATTGCAAAGAAAATTATAAGAGAATGTGTAACATGTTTTAAATGCAAACCAAAATCAGTCACTCCTATTATGGGATCACTCCCATTTGAAAGAACTCAGATTAGCTATCCATTTTATTGTACTGGGGTAGATTATACAGGTCCAAATCTATTAAAGTATAGAGAAGGTATGGGAAATAAGGTTACAAAATGTTTTATTTGCTTGTTTATTTACTTTTCTACAAAGGCTATACACTTAGAATTAGTAACAGGGTTGACTACACATGCCTTTCTAGCAACATTTAAAAGATTTATAGCAAGACATGGAAAACCTGCACAGGTTTTTAGTGACAACGGAACAAATTTTCTTGGCGCACACAATGAGATGCTTAAACTAGGGGAATTTTTAAAACACAATTCGACTTCATTAATTGATCATGCTTCAAATGAAGGTATCAGTTGGCAATTCATACCGCCATATTCACCAAATTTTGGAGGATTATGGGAGGCCGGAGTGAAAAGCGTCAAGCATCACCTAAAACGTATAACGAAAAATGTAACTCTAACTTTTGAAAACTTTTCTACTTTACTTACCCAAATTGAATCATTTTTAAACTCAAGGCCTCTAACACAGCTAAGTTCAGATCCAAATGATGTAGAAGTGCTAACTCCTGCTCATTTCCTGATAGGCCGATCCTTTACCAATATTCCTGATCCTAATTACCTCAATGTGCCTGAAAACAGATTACATAAATTTCAACATGTCCAAAAAATGGCGCAGCATTTCTGGTCAAAATGGTCCAAGGAATATGTTCACGAATTACAACAAAGAAGCAAATGGAACACGACTACAACTCCCATAAAGGTTGGCACATTAGTGTTAATAAAGGATGACAACCTACCTCCTCTGAAGTGGCTTCTTGGCAGAGTTATCTACACGCATCCAGGCAAGGACGGGGTGATAAGAGTGGTAACAGAAAGTGCGGAACAAGTGAGTGTAAGAGAATTGTTTCCAAATTGTGTCCACTTCCTATTGATGATGTTTAGTGCAATCTGAAATAATTGTTGAAACTGTAAAAAAAAAACATCTTTGTACTGCAGTAACAAATGCTCTCACATATTGTATTATTGTACTTACCTGAAGACATTTATTTACTTACCTGTAATATGTTGAAACTTTTGCCAAAGTTCTCAAGGCCGGCGGCATGTTGGTGTTTCTGTTATTTTTAAATTTGATGCGTAATATGTGCGCATGCGCTGCCGGCAAAGTAGGATACATTAAGATCGTAAGATCAGTTCACTTTCAGTATAAGCAGAAGCTGTATGTTTGTTACTACACGAATATATAATTCTCAAAATCAAAGTGTTTTTATCTTTCAAAAGGTGAAACTCGAAATAGGGACACATAAAACAACCACAGTCCCAAACACTATTAATGAAGTTATGAAATATTACAATAAAGCTTTAATGTTTCTTGTTACCTATTATCCTAGGTATTCTTTGAATAGTGTTTTCTTTGAAATGATGTAGATAACACTATTCAAAGAAAGAATATATTGATGAAAGTAGGTTGAGGTTATAGAATATAGGATGTGCCGTTGTAGTTCAATACTGAAATAAATATTTCAGGGGTACTTAGTTGTTTTCGACATGTCTTAAAAATAATAAAGTTGTTCCTTTGCAAACCTAGGTTATAGGTGACAAGAAACAATAAAGCTTAATTGTAATATTTCATAACTTCATTCTTTTGGTTAGCTTTTTTGGCTTGATACCTAATTAAAAAAGATATAAATAAGTATAGGATAGGTATGTAGTTTTCTATACAACATGTCTTCGATCTTTTATATGCATTTATAAAATATCCTCAAATGGTAATGTTTTTACATAATTAAGTACAAAATATAAATGCTTACAAAATTAATTTTCATGAACAGAACTTGAAATATTCTAAACAATCAAAATAACACCCAGTATACGTACGAGAAACGAATATCAAATTTAAAACAAACGGGTCCAAAAATTTCCGGTTAGAGACCGCACTAAAGTTGCACTCATCTCTCCCTCAAGTCTCACTCATTGCAGACTCAAGTTAGGGTACCCTCACCTCATTCTCATTATCGGTATTCAAGAATAAGCATAAATGAGTGACTAATTTGAGTGTGCATTTTGTTAGCAGGGAAACGGTTGGCTATGCAAAAGTTATCAAAAATTTCTTATCCACACTGGAAAATAGTTTATAGCTAACTTAATTTTATTTATAGTTTGCATAACCTCCCAAAATCATAAGAATGTTCATCTTCTGCAGATTAGTAGATATTCTGTGTTCTGCAGTGTGAATCGTGCAAATTGTGCTAACATAATGTCAAGTGAAAATAAGAGATCGTTTATGTCTGGAGCGGAGAAAGCATTTTTAAAACAACTTGTCTGTGAAAAAGCTGACATTATAGCATCCAAGAAAACGGATGCCATTTCTATTTCAAATAAGAAAAAACTTGGATGGAAATAACAGCAGAATTTAACTCAATTCTGAATATTCAAATGTAAGTATTTATTGAAATTTTATATTATTCATGTTTATTACAATCATGTATTCCATTACACTACTATGTATTACAAATACAATTTTGACTTTTCTAGAGGACTGTTGACCAACTAAAAAAATGCTGGGAAAATTTAAAGTCGAGGAGAAGAAAGGAGCTCTCCAGCGAAAAAATATCTCGGATGGCTACAGGTGGTGGTCCTTATAAACTTCCAACACAGGACGATTTGGACAAGGTGTTCGATGGTTCTTTGGACATCGAAATGAAAGACACAATAGATAGTGATACTATTGCAACACTGACTTTGCCTAGAAACATAGAACACGATTATTTCTTAAATGAGGACAATGTCTTAATACCAACGGAGACAATTGCATTGGAACGTGAAGGTAAATATACAGTAAGATTAGTATATATGTATAAAATTCCACACCAGTATAAAACTAGTTATTAGCGAACATATTACCATTCTTTCTTTATTCACATATATGGAAGGGAAAATATCAAAACATTTCATTTAGTACATACTGGTCTAGGACACGAAAACAAACAGATTTAGTTAAATATATTTATTTTTATTTCATATTTAGATACTACTGATGACCCCGTACCAGGACCAAGTACAACACAAACACCATTACGGTCAAAGAACAAACAGACTTATATGTCAAGAGGAACTGCCATTGAAAAGGAATTGCAGGTCAGGCTGGACAGAACCAGAGCTCTACGAACCCAAGACGAAGAGCAGGAAGTGAGGTTAACTATTGCGAAAGAAATTTTAAAACAAGAGAGGATAAAAACAGCGAAATTGCAAATAGATGAATAATATATATTTACATAGTGTAATTAACGTTTTTAATAAAACAATTGAAAATTTTTTTGTGCTTTTATTTTATTAATGTAATATTAATATTACTTAAAATAATTATATCAACAAGGATACAAACACATAACAGAAGTACAATATAGATTTACAATTTTAAATAAAACTAATATATCAATTAACAATTTGGTTAATATAAAGCATCAACGAGCAAAATGCCTCTGAATGAAGGCTGCCCTAATTGCATTTCCTCTCACATTTATGGGTTGAATTGGGTCAGGTACGTCATTATCATTAACCAAATTCTCTTCAAGAAATTGTTGCCTTTCTCTTAAAGCAATGTTATGAAGCACAGCTGTGGCAGCAATAACACGTGTTGTGTTTGTGCGGGTGTGGGTTTGCTCTTTGACTTGCAAAATTCCACTGTTTCCTTACATGCAGTGTTGCTGGTTCTGGTTGTAGGTATTTGTGTTGAAAAACCATACGGTGTTTAGATTGATAGATTATACATAGTAGTTGAACTCTTTATTATTATTAATAAAGTTGCAAAACATATCTTTATACTTGTGCAAAACTAAAGGTACATTTTTTTTACCAGTCAGTACAGAGAGCACAGAACAGGTAAGTACAGAAAATAAGAACAACAGAAAACATAAATACATTCAAAGAGCGCTGCGTTCCACGCACGGAACCTCACGTCCAGATAGTATTCCTTAGTTCAAGCTGCATAGCATTGAAAAGGCATCGAAATCCGCCTTTTCATATTCCAAATGTGCGCTCAACAACATTTCTTGTAAGAATATGGGCATTATTATACCGTTGTTCCATCCTGTTTGCTGGAGCTGGTAATGGAGTATACACACGCCTAGTTTGTGCATAAGCACTATCACCCAGTAAAATTCCTGGCAGATTATCAGCTTCTAAACGCATGTGTACTGAGCTGCTATTAAATATTCGACTATCATGAGCAGAACCAGGCCAGCGAATTACAATGTCCATTATTTCACAATGTGGACCAGCAATGACTTGTATATTTAGGGACATCCATCCGTTTCTGTTCCTATAAACTTCGGCATTTGCTCCACCCGGGCTTTTAATTTCGATATGGGTCCCATCAACACATCCAATTACCCCAGGAAAGCCTGCAATCTCAAACAAATCTCTTTTCAGTCTTCGGAAATCATTTGCCTCTCGAGGAAATTTCACAAATCTTTGTAAGTTTCTTGCTAATCTTGCACTGACTTCATTAATAATTCTGCAAACAGATGACTGGCTAACCGTTACTATATCGCCACACACTCTCTATAAAAAAAATAAAGAAAGATAAATTAAAACTATCACAATAATAATAATAACATAATACATAGCTGATAGCATCCTGTCGCAAAAAACCGTAATGATATATACAATTTTATCGCAGGGGGAATTGGAATACCACTATTGTCATCAATTGGAATATTTGGATAAACCATTGGCCCTATTATATAATAATAATAATAATAGCTTGTGTGGGAGACTTGTGTGGGAGAGGGGGCGGCATATTATTATTTCGCGGGCCGCATTTGCGCCTCAGGAACGACTTACGTTGGTAGGCCCTAACCACCATTCAGTGCTGGAATGAGGGAAACCTGGAAAACCTCATTAGTTAGGGGGACAAGTCAAACATCAACTAATTTTAATCTCTCACATTAACACCAAGTTGACATTCTTCCCATCCTAGACCATCGCCAGGATGGTTGCCAAACCATCCCTGCGAATAAGCCTTGATCTACGAGTAAACAATTTAATGAAAAATTGTTGGTGGAATGGGATTTAGAACCCACGACCTCTGGGTTGAGCGATCGAGACGCTAAGCCCTGAGCCACCGGCTCGGCAGCCGACATATTGTTGACTATATCTCTTGAAAAACTAATTCGTTGATGCAATTCATTATTGGAGTATCTTTCAAATGGATTAGAAATATATCGTAATATGTTTCTGAAAAGTAATGCATTTTCAATAATGCTGGATTACAAACGGAATAATTATTAATTACCTAGGTATGGGTACAAAATGGTCATCTTCAACATAATTTATGAGTTCCCAAAAATCATCATCCATGTTCGGAAAATTAGGTTATGTAGATACACACAAAAATGTAACAAAGTAACCTGAACGTAAAGAAATGTCGAACAGTAACGAAATATTCAGATTCTCGTGTATCATATAAATTATATTTAAAATTTCACAACAAACATTCAGCAACCACGAAGTGAGGGAGATATAAGTGCACATCTGACTACTCTAACTTCTTACTCATTTGCCACTCACCTTTCACTCATTTATTAGGGAGATTTGAGTGCCTCATTCAAGTAAAATCGTTTATGAATCAGGTTAGGGTGAGTTGAGTATGAAATAAGTGTGAGTGGAAGTTTAGTGTGGTTTCTGAATTAGGGCCGTGTAATATGTTATGTATGCCATGAACTAAGTAGCGGCAGCCTCGACGCAAAATGTCGAAGGAACGCTAGAATTTCTTAAAATTATGGTGGGCAATTTATTATTATTTTTTTTCAAAAACTTGAGGCAAGAATGAAAAAATATCGATTCCTAGAGCTCTTAGAACATAAAAAAATACATATTTTTTTTATTTTGACTTTGATTTTGAGATATTTTTTAGACTATGGTTTCAGTATGAAACCACCAGGGAACTAGCACAACAAAAGCTTATCAAAATTCTTTATTCTTTTCATAAAAAAATAAACATTATTTCTTATGATAAAACATAAAGCAGTCTCTCTGTTTGGAAAGGCACAACCCAACTTGACGTATCGGGCACATCCATCTGGTTCAGTGAGGTTCTTTACTTGTGCTACAAGGGGCACATCTTCTAGATTGATCCACTATTCAAATCGTAATTCGTAAGGTACCACAAGCAGATCCAAACACCGAATCTTCGAATGCGGAAGGGGCTGTGTTGCTAGCAATTTGCTACAAATAAGAGATTACGAACAGCAAACATGCGATTGCAAAGGCTTGTAATCGCCTAACTGTAATAGAATATTCACAACAGTGTTATGAAGTTGTGACAGGCGAGAAGAAGATTACACTGAAGTTACGGCATGTATAACATTTTCTAACCTACACCAAATTGAGCAATGTTTTTCATCCACAGTTACATTTTAGAATCAAAGTACATAATAGTGCCGAAGGTTATAAATACATAGCAAATATTAAAATGAATAACGTCGCAACGAATGATCCCCTTTACATACAAGAGAAGTTCATTTTATAAACATTTTAATGGTATTTATTTTAAAACGGATATTTTCAAAGGTGGTGAAAAAATAAGTTTTATGATCCTGGTTTTTGAGTATTTTATTCACCAAATACATGCATACGATATTAATAATAATATAATAATAATAATAATAATAATATTTATTTACCGTGCATAAAACAACAACAACAACAACAATACAGATTTAAAAAAAGGTAAACAAATATGGGTAAACCCACAGGAGGATTAACCTGTGCATGGGCGTTACAATATTACATAAGACATTTAGTTACATTCATAGCAAAACACAATACATAGAACAAAGAAGTAAACCATAGCGTAGATCACAGCAACATAAACAACATAAATGATATTGACAATCAATTCCAATGAAAAAGCCTAGGCAAGTGAGAACAATCACAGTTTTTATTCACAATACGGTAATACTATATTATATTATATTAATAGTTAATAAGATTAATAATATCATAAATCTGAGTTCTAGACACGTTATCCATCCAAAATAGCCTAGTTATTATTCATTAGCGCTCGATATGACAGATTAAAAAAACACTCCATATAAACTTGATACAAAAAATCACACACATAAAATCCTAATGAGTAACATAAAAAAAAATTAAAAAAAGCGCATCTAGTTATTTTTGCGACGACTTGCGGATCTCAATTTCTTTTTCTTGCTAAAATTTTCCTTCTTTTCACAATTAATTTGTCGTTCTTCAGATTCGCTTCCACTGCTATTAAATATATTTTCTTTGCCAACATTCAATCCAGGCTCATGTAATCCCGCTTTTAACTCGTCCGCTGTGAAGGGCTTCCCCTCTATGTATAGTTTATTTTTATAGATACGAGTCTCTAACTTATGGTCTTTTGCTTGTTTCAAATAAATACGTAAGTTCTTATTTCCCTCTTGTTCTGATTTGGACAAAACTTCTGGAATTCTGACTGATGTTCCTTTTAAATTTTTACAGTTCTTTAATACACTGTGTTTTATCAGATACCTAACGAAATGTACAATTATCGGTTTATTTTCGGATTTTCCTATAGTATAAATATCTCCAATGTCCGTTTCAGTCAATGCCTTTGGCAATTCTAAAAGGACATTGAGTTTTAATAAGGCAAAATCTACCAAATCTCCTTCAGTATAAGCCAGATTAAATATTATGATTTTATTTTTATTTAGCTTTTTCTCCAACCAATCGTTTTTTGCCTTTGTTTTTTGTAGTTCAAGTTCTAGTTGATCACTTCTTTCGGTTTGTTGTTCAATAACATTTTCGAATTCAGTAATACGTGAATTTACATAATCAATGAGCTTGTCAGTTTGTGTATTATTTTGTTCTGAAATGAATTTTTTCAAATTCCCCAGCAAATCATCATTTATATTCATATCCAATAATTTAAAATTTACTGAGCTATTCTACTATTCTTCAAGGTTTATTGCCCTCGTTTTTTCATTCTCAGATAAGGAGCATTCATTCGTATTAGTACTCGAGCACAAACATATATTTCAATCTGGTATATTCCCAATATATTTACCTCATTGACAAAATTTGTTTCAAATAACTATGCACATTGGTCTCCAGAATATCCGTGTCACAGTGTAATAATTTTTTTGCAATTGCAAACCACGTTATTATCAATTAAACCACCGCCACACACAAAAACGTCTAGCTGCTATAAATGCTGTACTACTACTCATTGCAGTTTTTGAACTGGTATAATGGTAGAATCTGACAATAATAATGTATTAAATTAAGTAACGTCATTAACGTCGAAAATTATTTTGGAAATTTAAAAAATAATATATTATGCCTCCAACGTAATTATCTCAAGATTTTTGCGAAAAAATGTATTATCACTTTACAAAGAATTAATATTAAATATTCCAAAGGCATGCCTTAGTAAGGAAAGGAAAGTAAAAAATTTGGAATTGGAAAAATATTCTCAAGAAACGTGGAATAAGAAAAAATCCAATACAACAGTGTTATTTCAGAACACTGTCATTCACTGGAAGCTTCCTAAAAAAACAAAAAAAAATGATATGCAGGGTGTATTTGAAAATTATAAAACTGAGTGTATTGCCGTAAACGAATCATTGACTATTACGAAGTGTTTATGTTGTAGGGGGGGGGGGTCGACTTAATGAATGCGATCAGATCAGAAATGTGACTCACTTCACACAACATATACTAGTCCGTTTACTTGCCAATTATACGATTCAGATAAAGATATGCCGCAAAACCAAAAACAATTTAGTTCAGCTATAAACAGTGTAAGCGCGGATCATATCTATAGCGAAAATAGAAAAACACACCAGAGAACAAACTAATTCGGACATTTGGCATAAGGAGACAAAAAAGGATAACAGCTTCGAATTTTGGAAAAATATGCAAAGCGAAGACAGAGAATGTAAAAAATGTTAAGTAAAAAATATTGAAGGCATGAAAAACATTAATAACATACCAGCTATTAAATATGGAAGAGAAAATAAAAATATGATGAGTGTGTGATTCCTGCTTCACTAGAATTCGCACACTATAATAAATATTTGCTACCGAATGGAGTAGTTTTCGACCCTACACTGCTCTTACCCTATAATACCGTGTGGATTGCCCTTAACCGGGCTTGGATGGTTAAGCTATAGCATTTATATATATATGCTAGGCTGATTGGGTAAGGTACCAAGGAAGTCTAAATATTTCTGGGACCCGGTGGCAGCAATCGCTACCTTTATTTTTTCTTAATCAGGCCAACCACCTTTTACCATAAGGCAGTGGTTTCCAACCTTTTTGTACCTGCGCCCCCCTTTAAAAAAAAATTGTTGTGCCCCCTTAATTTTTCTAACAATCTAATTTCATAAATACTCAACTGATATTATAATTTATTTAATGGGCTACAAAATAATATACAATATTATGTAAAAATATACATAAAAAAATAATTATTTATTATAAGAAATAATAATTTTAAATGTAATAAAAACAAATCTTACAGACTTTTTTGGTTTGTATTCGAAAATGATATTTTGGAAACAGCTGCATGCCCCCCTTGCAACAGTCTTGCGCCCCCTAGGGGGCGCGCCCCACAGGTTGGAAACCACTGCCATAAGGTCTCATTACATTCGATGATAAATATACCTACAACGTCGACAACAGTTCTTGTGATACTAGAAGGTGGAGGTTTTGCGGACAATGACGAGGACTCCATTCACATCCCCTGTCGCCGTGCCTGCCTCAAGGTCAAAAGACAAAACATCTCAGTGCAGGATTTTTGCTGCCCCGGGACATTAGAGAGCTTCCACTAGAACTGGTGTTGGCCTGTGAGCATAGCACGGGTATCTTCGAATAGCTCTCGACTAGCCGCAGGCACAATGGGTCGAAAGACCTGAGTGCTGTGGGTAACCGCGCCGCCTTCCAACAACAGTTCTTGTCCCCGTACGTGTGGTTATAATGACACCTTTTAGAGGTAATGGTCATCTCCTAGATGAGGAAGTACACTACTTTATACATGCAATAATTATGTGCACTTGTGAGAGAGTATTTGCTTTCTTAATCAGGAAAATAAAGACGCTTGAAATATATGGATTCAAGTGTTTTTACATATATAACAAATTACGTGATCGCATGTTGTGTATTACATAACTTAAGTGTACTGCCGACAACCTTCTACTGGAATTGGTGTTGGAATCAGAAAACTTGTTACACAATTGTTTTGAAATCCTCGGAGTACAGGGAATTAATGAAGCTCACCTTATAAGAAACAGAATTGCAGCTACTTTGTATGATAAACATTGTTGCCAATAGTTTTTGACACCTAACTGTTAACATTACTAATTTTATTAAAATGTATGTTTTAATGCCTCTTTTACAGCAAATTAAAATGTTGTAGTTACGCCGTTGTGTATGATAGTAATAAATAACCTTTACACATTTTTACACTCATTAATTTTTCACACTGGCCCTTCAGAACCCTATAATAATTTTCCAATGTGCTTTTAATTACAATAAATTATTAATCAATCTCTTGTTTAAATAAATCTTAAATATTTCTTTATTTTTTCTTAAATATCCATATTAAAATTAACAAAATAAAGACTCATTTCCAGAAGGTGGTAAATTAAGTAAAAACGTGATTTTTTTATTTATCGGCAAGTTTGTTAATTGCACAGGCTACTCTATCCAGAATGTTATTTGTATTTGTAAATCGCATAAGCTGTCTTTTATTTTCTGTAAACTGCTTATGTTCGAGTTTATATTGTTAAATGTATTTGCGCTAGCCTTGCCATCATTCGTTTTACTTTTCTTTTGCCGGTGGTACCCTGAAGGTTATTAGTGTTATCTACTACTACTTCCCGTACTCCTGCGGCTGCAGGAGTAAAAATAGTCATTTGCGACTATTTTTAGTATTTTGTCAAATTCGTAAGCCACATCTCCACTTCTAGATGCATTTTCCATGTTACAATTTTCTTGAAAAGTTGCTTGAAGACCCCTCCACTTTCTTTCACACACTTCTGAAGTAACTGGATATTCTGACTCGTTTAATTTTTGGGCAATTTGCCCAAAGTAATATTTTTTTATGCGGTTGCATCAACTGACTTTTTCTAGTCTTTAATTCTGCTAATAAATATAACACTGCTGGTCGTGGCCATATGTATCGATCACAAGTTGCACCTAAAAATTATTGAAAATTATTTTAATTTCCAAACGGAATCAATCATTTATTTATCGCTTATTGTTTATAAGACATTACCAAATTAATGACAAATATATTAAGAACAAAATGTTATTGCTTACTAACCTATATTAACATTATTTTCAAAGCTTATTGAATCATATAAATCTGTAGTACCTATTTTCTAACATAAGTTCCTGAGTAAACACTTTAGGTTGAATTTTATGACCTATTGCTTGCCGCGGTTCTCCTACTAGGAACTGGAACTAGTTCTGACTTTGAAGCGGCAGTTATCAGTCCTTGCTTGTAGAATGTGTAGTATTTTTCGCTTAATTCGTTAAGGAACTGTTCATATACAAATTAAACTCTCGGATACGTAGGTACACTTATATATTCCTGTCTGTGCTAATTTGTTATGCCACTCATTTATAAAAATAGATAAAAGACAAATCAATATCACATACCAGTATTTGCTAGGTCTATTTTGGAAGGACTCCCGTTGATAATCACATGGACACGGAACAAAATTAGAAAATAACTATGCACGGGACTGAGCGCTGCTAACTAGTAAATGTATTTATCCCCTAGACATCTTTTAAAATCCCCCATTTTTAGACTGAAATCCCCTAGGTCTTAATTGTCTGGTTTTTAAGTTGAATTTAAAAAACCTATTCCCTATGCAATATAGTTTTAAACTATACTACAAAGACGAGACACTCATTCACATTCTTATCCCTAAACATAGACTAGAAATATATGTATATATAGGATATTTGTTAATAAATGATAAGATTAGGATAGGATAGATTATAGGATAAATCTGTCTCGCAGTAATGCTATTGTTGCTCGAGCTGTGTGACATGTGCCACCATCCTGTTGGAACCAGGTTCCAACATGTTCCAGGTTTTCGTTTATCAAGGGCACTGTGGAACATCCATGAAGTGAAATAAAAATATTACGGGTGGGTGTATAAATGGTTTTATTAAATGCACCTATTTAAAATCGATCAGGTGATAAAAGCAGTTTATCATCTGAAACAGGGGAACCCAAATTTCTATATATCGATTGCTTTAGAAGATAAGCAGGTAAATACAAATGGAGGAAAATGTATTGTCATCCAAAGTATTTTAATTTGACAAATTGTTCACAATTTTTGTTCCAAAAATTCTACGGCTTTTAAGTTGACTTACCCTTAGTTGGCCATGACGGCATTAGAAGAGATAAATAAATGTTACTGTAACCTACTTGATAAAAATGATCGTGTCGAGAATTATTATTAAATTAACAATATTTCGAAAACTACAAATTTTCGGAGTAGATAACCTTATGCAAAGTTAGCCTTATTTTCAATGCTGACAGTTTTTTTAATTTCGTTTTTATTCTTATTTTTTGAGCATCTGCGTTATTAAGCATTGAAATATTATACAAAGCCTGCTAAAGTAATTCAATTTCTACATAGAAACCAATTAAAATTAAATAATAAAGGTTCACTTAAAGCAAAAATTGGTCATAACTTTTCTACCTGCAAACGTCTTTTTCTATATAAAATTTTAAAACATCTAGACTTAGATATAGGATATTATACATGAAACGTGTTTAGAATCCCGCGTAGAATCTAAAAACTAAATAATATGTAGGGTCTCCTATTTAAAGTATCCAAGTTGACATCTACTTTCGGTATAACCGCAAGTGCCACCATCTTGAAAATAATTTAGCCGTATGGTTAAATTTTGGTTGGTATGGTACCAACTTTTCAGTTTTCTCCTAGTTTTCTCATAAGCGATCGATGAATTTCCCGGTGGGACACCCTCTATAACTGCTATGAGTAATTACAACAGCAGGTTATGCTCAAAATTCTAATCTAGACGCAGGAAGACCTTCACATTTCTTTTGAAATTATAAATAAACTACAAAAACAATAAGTTTACTAAAATTTAATAAAAGTACTACTTCTAAAACTAAAATAAAACTGTAAATAATGGGAAAATGTTTCTAGTATTACGGTTTTGGCTAATTATGCGGACTGTATTTTCTGGTGGTTATATTTAAATTAGACACAGTTGAAAAATGGGTATATTACTATAAAAAATTCTTACCTCTATCCTGCTCAATTGTCTTACATCCTCGAACCTAGTAAGGGATGGGAAAAAGGATCTGGTTTCCAGAATATTGAAATACTGGATAGGCACTTCACCCACTTTTCTATATTTAATAATATGGTGTCTAATTCTAATAATGGTATTCACGTGCTTGTGACTAACTAACTAATAAATCCTTTTCTTTTTGGTGTGCTACCTATTCAGTTCTTATCAGAACCAAAAAACCTTTAACAATTCAAGGGAACTATAGGTAGGCAACTCTTGATACTTATTACCCTTTTAAATTTAAATTAAGAGCGCGTAAACAATTACTTTATTATAGATATATTTTAAAATTACAATATCCATTACTTGTAAGTTGGGCAAGTAGTGTCTAGTAACCTGTACGTCGGTGAATTCACAGAAACTGTAAAAAGTGGGGATTCAACAACATTTCCAGGTTGGGGATTGTACCTTGTACACTTGATATAATTTCATAATTCTCAAGATTTTAAATCGGCAGGAAAAAATTGGGACATATATTACCTGCACAATGATGGTGAACACCCTTAATTTATGGTATGGGGAAGGGGCATTTACAGTAATATTCATTACTTTAAAGTAATAATTCTTCGCTTTAGTTTGCAAGTGCATTTTATTAGTGCATTGTGAAAATTTGGAAACATGTCAGAAGAAAGTGCTTGTGCCCAGGATTTTTACTTGGATTTATTTAACGATGATCAGGAGCTACGTGGTAAGAATTTTTAAATATATTTTTGTTTTAACATCGCTTAGTTGCACAAAATTTGTGTAGATCAGATCAATTAAATCGTAGTAGTAGATTAGTTTTGGAGTGGCTGACCCTGTAAATGCGAAATAACTTTTTAGTACAATTCATTCGTAGTTACCGGCGTGTAATATTTTTCCTTGTCAACTATTTTATTGTTCATATTGCAATACGATATCTATACACAAAAGTGTCAGGAAATTTCTCTGATCAATGAATGTGGGTAGTGAAAATTAATTCACTTTTAAATTTGGTTCAAGTAATAGCATGTTTATCTCACGTGCTAGTAAGTAATCATGGATACATCCTAAAGTCTAGCAGATAATCATTGTATATGCTGCTATGTTGTGTAATATTAAAGTTTTACATACATAACTTGCCAATATACAGGAATTCTGCAAGTTATTTTATGAGAAGCACAATAAAATATAGTTCACTTTTCTTCAAGCACTATATTGTACGTAAAGTTACGAAATAACATAATATTTTTTTTTCCAGAATTTATGTTTACATGTGCTTCTGAATATGGATCGTCATCATCGTCTGCAACCCCCAGTGAGAGGAGTCGTCAGTCTGCTCAAAATGGTAAGTTTTTTCCAGATCCATATTTATGATATCTCACAGTAAAATAAATCAAAGAATAAAAAATGTTGATATAATTTTATACATAACATTGATGAAAACATTCAACAAGCTTTTATCTATATTTCATAATAATTATTAATTTAATTTTTAACACAATACTTTGTCAACAACAAGAGTCAACAATCAATGACTCTTCCTGAAAATGCATTAACTAAAAGACTATATAACATGAGCCAAATGATTTAAGTGAAAGTACCATCCCATTATTTTTAAGTGTGGATTTTAAACCATGGAATCTCCATTGGCAATACTTATCAACATCATATATCCAGAAACCCTTAGACAATTTGTTTGGTACACCAGGATTATATACATATGATCGTATATTTTTCAAACAAGCCATTGTTTCCTTATCTTCAAGATTTCATCCTCATAATATATTAGTTGATAAATCCCAAGAGCAGAAAATGGACTTATAAAGATTACATAGAGAATACAAGAGATATTAAAGATGATGTTATATGGACTGGTCATTGTGGTGGCTTAGAAGGAATCTTACAAAAATTATGGACATTAGTAACTATCACAATGTTGCTCTTACTAGAAATGGAGACAGGTATTAAAAGCAATATTATTGGACAAGGAGACAATCAATTTTTAAAAATATTATTCCAAGAGTTGATCAAGTTGTGTACCAACAGAATGAGAACTATATTAAGTGTAATCAAAGATATTTAACTGATAAAGTGAAAAGTTTTTATTTTTATTTTCAGGTGCCAATACGAGTTGCCACAACGTGTCACAACTCGTTGTCCTCAAGACATTGAGCAAGGAATTAATCCATGGAATATTTCCAAAAACAAACTAAGTAAGATCCGAGACATCGACGTATGTCTGAACAGATTTGTCATGTTGAAAAACATGAACATCCGGGTTCAACAACTCATCCATTCCCAGAATAATAACAACCAGAGCCAAAATGAGAGTTGCTGCAGGGTTTACGATTATACCCGAAATGAATGGAAATGAGAGGATTAAATGAAGTGCTAGATAACAAGGAAGGCCTGGATATTTTGAAGTTAGAGAACATCTTGGCAGAATTTCTATTTTCAGACTCCAATACGAGTTGCCTCGTTCACACACAACGTGTCGCAACTAGCTGTCCTGAAGACATTGATCAAGGAATAAATCTATGGAACATTTCCCGAAAGAAACTAAGTAAGATCGGAGACATGGACGTATGTCTGAGCAGATTTGTCATGTTGAAAACCATGAACATTCGGCTTCAGAAACTCATCCATTCTCAGAATAATAACAACCAGAGCCAAAATGAGAGTTGCTGCAGGGTTTATGATTATACCCGAAATGAATGGAAATTAGAGGATTTAAATGAAGTGCTAGATAACAAGGAAGGCCTGGATATTTTGAAGTTAGAGAACATCTTGGCAGAATTATCTGCTCTAGAGGAAAGTCCTGATAGTCGTGAGCCTTCGCCTAAGAGAAAGAAGTTGTAAAATCATCACTCAGGATTATTTCTCTTGATAACTCTAGAGAGAGATGCACATCTGTAATAGAGATGCTGTAATTTATGACAATTAATTCTTTATGTTGCATTCATTACGTTACAATAATTATGAAATACAATTAACTTAATTTTTAACATAATACTCATACCGTTTTTATTTTTATTTTCAGGCTCCAATACGAGTTGCCTCGTTCACACACAACGTGTCGCAACTGGGTGTCCTGAAGACATTGATCAAGGAATAAATCTATGGAATATTTCCCAAAAGAAACTAAGTAAGATCGGAGACATCGACGTATGTTTGAGCAGATTTGTCATGTTGAAAAACATGAACATCCGGGTTCAGAAACTCATCCATTCCCAGAATAATAACAACCAGAGCCAAAATGAGAGTTGCTGCAGGGTTTATGATTATACCCGAAATGAATGGAAATTAGAGGATATAAATGAAGTGCTAGATAACAAGGAAGGCCTAAATATTTTGAAGTTAGAGAAGATCTTGGCAGAATTTTTATTTTCAGACTCCAATACGAGTAGCCTCGTTCACACACAACGTGTCGCAACTCGCTGTCCTGAAGACACTGATCAAGGAATAAATCTATGGAATATTTCCCAAAAGAAACTAAGTAAGATCGGAGACATCGACGTATGTCTGAGCAGATTTGTCATGTTGAAAAACATGAACATCCGGGTTCAGAAACTCATCCATTCCCAGAATAATAACCAGAGCCAAAAAGAGAGTTGCTGTAGCGTTTATGATTATACCCTAAATGAATGGAAATTAGAGGATATAAATGAAGTGCTAGATAACAAGGAAGGCCTGGATATTTTGAAGTTAGAGAATATCTTGACAGAATTATCTGCTCTAGAGGAAAGTCCTGATAGTCGTGAGCCTTCGCCTAAGAGAAAGAAGTTGTAAAATCATCACTTAGGATTATTTCTCTTGATAACTCTAGAGAGAGATGCACATCTGTAATAGAGATGCTGTAATTTATGACAATTAATTCTTTATGTTGCATTCATTACGTTACAATAATTATGAAATACAATTAACTTAATTTTTAACATAATACTCATACCGTTTTTATTTTTATTTTCAGGCTCCAATACGAGTTGCCTCGTTCACACACAACGTGTCGCAACTGGGTGTCCTGAAGACATTGATCAAGGAATAAAACTATGGAATATTCCCCCAAAGAAACTAAGTAAGATCGGAGACATCGACGTCTGTCTGAGCAGATTTGTCATGTTGAAAAACATGAACATCCGGGTTTAGAAACTAATCCATTCCCAGAATAACAACCAGAGCAAAAAGAGAGTTGCTCCAGCGTTTATGATTATACCCTAAATGAATGAAAATTAGAGGATATAAATGAAGTGCTAGATAACAAGGAAGGCCTGGATATTTTGAAGTTAGAGAACATCTTGGCACAATTTTTATTTTCAGACTCCAAAACGAGTTGCCTCGTTCACACACAACGTGTCGCAACTCGCTGTCCTCAAGACAGTGGGTGTTGTACCTCCCAAAAACTGTAAAAAGTGGGGGTTTAACAACATTTCCAGGTTGGGGGTTGTACCTTGTTCACTTGATATAATTTCATAATTCTCAAAATTTTAAATCGGCAGGAAAAAATTGGGACATATAGTACCTGCACAATGATGGTGAACACCCTTAATTGATGGTAGGGGGAAGGAGCATTTACAGTAATGTTCATTACTTTAAAGTAATAATTCTTCGCTTTAGTTTGCAAGTGCATTTTATTAGTGCATTGTGAAAATTTGGAAACATGTCAGAAGAAAGTGCTTGTGTCCAGGATTTTTACTTGGATTTATTTGACGATGATCAGGAGCTACGTGATAGTATTTTAAAATATATTTTTGTTTTAACATCGCTTAGTTGCACAAAATTTGTGTAGATCAGATCAGTTAAATCGTAGTAGTAGATTAGTTTTGGAGTGGCTGACCCTGTAAATGCGAAATAACTTTTTAGTACAATTCATTCGTAGTTACAGGCGTGTAATACTTTTCCTTGTCAACTATTTTATTGTTCATATTGCAATAAGATATCTATACACAAAAGTGTCAGGAAATTTCTCTGATCAATGAATGTGGGTAGTGAAAATTAATTCACTTTTAAATTTGGTTCAAGTAAGAGCATATTTATCTCACGTGGTAGTAATCATGGATGCATCCTAAAGTCTAGCAGATAATCAAGTATATGGTTCTATGTTGTGTAATATTAAAGTTTTACATACATAACTTCCCAATATACAGGAATTCTGCAAGTTATTTTATGAGAAGCACAATCAAATATAGTTCACTTTTCTTCAAGCACTATATTGTACGTAAGGTTACGAAATACCATAATATCTTTTGTTCCAGAACATATGTTTACATGTGCTTCTGAATATGGATCGTCATCATCGTCTGCAACCCCTAGTGAGAGGAGTCGTCAGTCTGCTCAAAATGGTACGTTTTTTCCAGATCCATATTTATGATATCTCACAGTAAAATAAATCAAAGAATACAAAATGTTGATATAATTTTATACTTAACATTGATGAAAACATTCAACAAGTTTTTATCTATATTTCATAATAATTATTAATTTAATTTTTAACCCAATACTTTGTCAACAACAAGAGTCAACAATCAATGACTGTTCCTGAAAATGAATGAACTAAAAGACTATCGAGGGGGAATCAAATATAAACGAGCCTTTTCAAATTGCCCGCTAGTTGACGGCGTGAGGGGTCCGCAACATTGTGGACGTAGGAGGGGGATAACGTGGAAGGGATTCATAACATTGGCACGCCACGTGCTGTGTATTCTCAGTAGAAATCACGATGAGCGAGAGAGAGGTACACCATGCGGTTGCACAAAGTGTGATTATAAAATTTCTTGTCAACGAAAATGTTAATGCTGCTGAAATTAGGCGTCGTTTACTTCCACAGTTTGGGGAGAGAACCCTTTCATGGTCCCGGATTAAGCAATGGTGTAAAGAGTTTAAGGATGGACGTAATC
Organism: Pogonocherus hispidulus; assembly: GCA_963924545.1. Lineage (NCBI taxonomy): Eukaryota > Metazoa > Arthropoda > Insecta > Coleoptera > Cerambycidae > Pogonocherus > Pogonocherus hispidulus. Next base: position 11,662,025 of record OZ004697.1, on the reverse strand, counting down.
GCGTTGAAAATATGCCCCATGCGCGCCGTCTCCGCACCAGCATCACAGAGCAGAACACGGGGGCTATTCGAGAAGTCATCGAAGGTGATCGGCGTGTAACTGTACTTGAAATCTCTCAGCAACTTCAGATAAGCTATGGAAGTGTGCAATCAATCATTCGGAATAAGTTGGGATTCCGAAATGTATCCGCCCGGTGGGTTCCAAAGGTGCTGAAGGATGAGCAGAAAGCCAGGCGGTTTGAAATTTCTTAGCGGCTCCTAATGACGTACGAGAGGAAAGGTAACGATTTTTTGGCAAAAATCGTTACTTGCGATGAGACGTGGGTTCACCACTACACCCCGGAATCGAAGAGGGCTAGTATGGAGTGGCGGAAGCGCGGCGAGGAAGCCCCAATAAAAGCGAAGACGCGGTTGTCTGCAGGAAAAGTCTTGGATACGGTGTTCTGGGACTGTAATGGTGTCCTTTTAGTTGATTTTCTGCAGGAACGTCGGAAAGTTAATGCGGCCTACTATTGTGAACTTCTTGGTCGGGTTCGAGCTACTTACCGGTCAAAAAGGCGAGGGACTCCCATCAGAAGTGTATTGCTCCTTCATGACAACGCCAGACCCCACACTGCAGCAATAACAGAACAAAAATTGGTCGATATGCACTGGACTGTACTAGAACATCCACCCTACAGCCCAGACTTGTCACCATGTGATTTCCATATGTTTGGACCCCTCTAGGAAGCTCTTGGAGGACAACACTTCACGACGAACGAGCTGGTTCAACAGTTCGCGTGCAGTTGGCTTAATACCCGTCCCAGAGTTTTTTATGAGAACGGCATTAAAAAATTACCTATTCGTTGGAGGAAGTGTGTAGATAAGATGGGAAATTATGTAGAAAAATAAGAAATGTATGAATTTGAACTGATTTTGATAAATATATGTGTTTCTGCAAAAGGCTCGTTTATATTTGATTCCCCCTCTAACATGAGTCAAAATGATTTAAGTGAAAGTACCATCCCATTATTTTTAAGTGTGGATTTTAAATCATGGAATCTCCATTGGCAATACTTATCAACATCATATATCCAGAAACATCTAGACAATTTGTTTGGTACACCAGGGTTATATACATATGGTCATATATTTTTCAAACAAGCCATTGTTTCCTTATCTTCAAGATTTCATCCTCCTAATATATTAGTTGATAATCCCAAGAGCAGAAAATTGACATATCAAGATTACATAGAGAATACAAGAGCTATTAAAGATGACATTATATGGACTGGTCATTGTGGTGGCTTATAAGGATTCTTACAAAAATAATGGACATTAGTAACTATTACAATGTTGCTCTTACTAGAAATGGAGACAGGTATTAAAAGCAATATTATTGGACAAGGAGACAATAAATTTTTTAAAATATTAATTCCAAGAGTTGATCAAGTTGTGTACCAAGAGAATGAGAACTATATTAAGTGTAATCAAAGATATTTAACTGATAAAGTGAAAAGTTTTTATTTTTATTTTCAGGTTCCAATACGAGTTGCCTCGTTTATACACAACGTGTCGTAACTCGTTGTCCTCAAGACATTGAGCAAGGAATTAATCCATGGAATATTTCCCAAAACAAACTAAGTAAAATCCGAGACATCGACGTATGTCTGAGCAGATTTGTCATGTTGAAAAACATGAACATCCGGATTCAAAAACTCATCCATTCCCAGAAGAACAACCAGAGCCAAAAGAGAGTTGCTGCAGCGTTTATGATTATACCCTAAATGAATGGAAATTAGAGGATATAAATGAAGTGCTAGATAACAAGGAAGGCCTGGATATTTTGAAGTTAGAGAACATCTTGGCAGAATTTTTATTTTCAGACTCCAATACGAGTTGCCTCGTTCACACACAACGTGTCGCAACTAGCTGTCCTGAAGACATTGATCAAGGAATAAATCTATGGAACATTTTCCAAAAGAAACTAAGTAAGATCGGAGACATGGACGTATGTCTGAGCAGATTTGTCATGTTGAAAACCATGAACATTCGGCTTCAGAAACTCATCCATTCCCAGAATAATAACAACCAGAGCCAAAATGAGATTTGCTGCAGGGTTTATGATTATACCCGAAATGAATGGAAATTAGAGGATATAAATGAAGTGCTAGATAACAAGGAAGGCCTAAATATTTTGAAGTTAGAGAAGATCTTGGCAGAATTTTTATTTTCAGACTCCAATACGAGTTGGTTGACTCCAATTCTTTATTTTGCATTCGTTACGTTACAATAATTATGAAATACAATTAACTTAATTTTTAACATAATACTCATACCGTTTTTATTTTTATTTTCAGGCTCCAATACGAGTTGCCTCGTTCACACACAACGTGTCGCAACTGGGTGTCCTGAAGACATTGATCAAGGAATAAAACTATGGAATATTCCCCTAAAGAAACTAAGTAAGATCGGAGACATCGACGTCTGTCTGAGCAGATTTGTCATGTTGAAAAACATGAACATCCGGGTTTAGAAACTCATCCATTCCCAGAATAACAACCAGAGCAAAAAAGAGAGTTGCTCCAGCGTTTATGATTATACCCTAAATGAATGAAAATTAGAGGATATAAATGAAGTGCTAGATAACAAGGAAGGCCTGGATATTTTGAAGTTAGAGAACATCTTGGCACAATTTTTATTTTCAGACTCCAAAACGAGTTGCCTCGTTCACACGCAACGTGTCGCAACTCGCTGTCCTCAAGACAGTGGGTGTTGTACCTCCCAAAAACTGTAAAAAGTGGGGGTTTAACAATATTTCCAGGTTGGGGGTTGTACCTTGTACACTTGATATAATTTCATAATTCTCAAAATTTTAAATCGGCAGGACAAAATTGGGACATATAGTACCTGCACAATGATGGTGAACACCCTTAATTGATGGTATGGGGAAGGAGCATTTACAGTAATGTTCATTACTTTAAAGTAATAATTCTTCGCTTTAGTTTGCAAGTGCATTTTATTAGTGCATTGTGAAAATTTGGAAACATGTCAGAAGAAAGTGCTTGTGTCCAGGATTTTTACTTGGATTTATTTGACGATGATCAGGAGCTACATGGTAAATATTTTTAAATATATTTTTGTTTTAACATCGCTTAGTTGCACAAAATTTGTGTAGATCAGATCAGTTAAATCGTAGTAGTAGATTAGTTTTGGAGTGGCTGACCCTGTAAATGCGAAATAACTTTTTAGTACAATTCATTCGTAGTTACAGGCGTGTAATACTTTTCCTTGTCAACTATTTTATTGTTCATATTGCAATACGATATCTATACACAAAAGTGTCAGGAAATTTCTCTGATCAATGAATGTGGGTAGTGAAAATTAATTCACTTTTAAATTTGGTTCAAGTAAGAGCATGTTTATCTCACGTGCTAGTAATCATGGATACATCCTGAGGAATCAAATATAAACGAGCCTTTTCAAATTGCCCGCTAGTTGACGGCGTGAGGGGTCCGCAACATTGTGGACGTAGGAGGGGGATAACGTGGAAGGGATTCATAACATTGGCACGCTACGTGCTGTGTATTCTCAGTAGAAATCACGATGAGCGAGAGAGAGGTACACCATGCGGTTGCACAACGTGTGATTATAAAATTTCTTGTCAACGAAAATGTTAATGCTGCTGAAATTAGGCGTCGTTTACTTCCACAGTTTGGGGAGAGAACCCTTTCATGGTCCCGGATTAAGCAATGGTGTAAAGAGTTTAAGGATGGACGTAATCGCGTTGAAAACATGCCCCATGCGCGCCGTCGCCGCACCAGCATCACAGAGCAGAACACGGGGGCTATTCGAGAAGTCATCGAAGGTGATCGGCGTGTAACTGTACTTGAAATCTCTCAGCAACTTCAGATAAGCTATGGAAGTGTGCAATCAATCATTCGGAATGAGTTGGGATTCCGAAAAGTATCCGCCCGGTGGGTTCCAAAGGTGCTGAAGGATGAGCAGAAAGCCAGGCGGTTTGAAATTTCTTAGCGGCTCCTAATGACGTACGAGAGGGAAGGTAACGATTTTTTGGCAAAAATCGTTACTTGCGATGAGACGTGAGTTCACCACTACACCCCGGAATCGAAGAGGGCTAGTATGGAGTGGCGGAAGCGCGGCGAGGAAGCCCCAATAAAAGCGAAGACGCGGTTGTCTGCAGGAAAAGTCTTGGCTACGGTGTTCTGGGACTGTAAAGGTGTCCTGTTAGTTGATTTTCTGCAGGAACGTCGGAAAGTTAATGCGGCCTACTATTGTGAACTTCTTGGTCGAGTTCGAGCTACTTACCGGTCAAAAAGGCGAGGGACTCCCATCAGAAGTGTATTGCTCCTTCATGACAACGCCAGACCCCACACTACAGCAATAACAGAACAAAAATTGGTCGATATGCACTGGACTGTACTAGAACATCCACCCTACAGCCCAGACTTGTCACCTTGTGATTTCCATATGTTTGGACCCCCCTAGGAAGCTCTTGGAGGACAACACTTCACGACGAACGAGCAGGTTCAACAGTTCGTGTGCAGTTGGCTTAATACCCGTCCCAGAGTTTTTTATGAGAACGGCATTAAAAAATTACCTATTCGTTGGAGGAAGTGTGTAGATAAGATGGGAAATTATGTAGAAAAATAAGAAATGTATGAATTTGAACTGATTTTGATAAATATATGTGTTTCTGCAAAAGGCTCGTTTATATTTGATTCCCCCTCTAACATGAGTCAAAATGATTTAAGTGAAAGTACCATCCCATTATTTTTAAGTGTGGATTTTAAATCATGGAATCTCCATTGGCAATACTTATCAACATCATATATCCAGAAACATCTAGACAATTTGTTTGGTACACCAGGGTTATATACATATGGTCATATATTTTTCAAACAAGCCATTGTTTCCTTATCTTCAAGATTTCATCCTCCTAATATATTAGTTGATAATCCCAAGAGCAGAAAATTGACATATCAAGATTACATAGAGAATACAAGAGCTATTAAAGATGACATTATATGGACTGGTCATTGTGGTGGCTTATAAGGATTCTTACAAAAATAATGGACATTAGTAACTATTACAATGTTGCTCTTACTAGAAATGGAGACAGGTATTAAAAGCAATATTATTGGACAAGGAGACAATAAATTTTTTAAAATATTAATTCCAAGAGTTGATCAAGTTGTGTACCAAGAGAATGAGAACTATATTAAGTGTAATCAAAGATATTTAACTGATAAAGTGAAAAGTTTATTTTTATTTTCAGGTTCCAATACGAGTTGCCTCGTTTATACACAACGTGTCGTAACTCGTTGTCCTCAAGACATTGAGCAAGGAATTAATCCATGGAATATTTCCCAAAACAAACCAAGTAAAATCCGAGACATCGACGTATGTCTGAGCAGATTTGTCATGTTGAAAAACATGAACATCCGGATTCAAAAACTCATCCATTCCCAGAAGAACAACCAGAACCAAAAGAGAGATGATTATACCCTAAATGAATGGAAATTAGAGGATATAAATGAAGTGCTAGATAACAAGGAAGGCCTGGGTATTTTTAAGTTAGAGAACATCTTGGCAAATGTTTTATTTTCAGACTCCAATACGAGTTGCCTCGTTCACACACAACGTGTCGCAACTCGCTGTCCTGAAGACATTGATCAAGGAATAAAACTATGGAATATTTCCCAAAAGAAACTAAGTAAGATTGGAGACATCGACGTATGTCTGAGCAGATTTGTCATATTGGAAAACATGAACATCCGGGTTCAGCAACTGATTTATTCCCAAAATAATAACAACCATACCCAAAAAAAAGTTGCTGCAGCGTCTATGATTACACATTAAATGAATGGAAATTAGAGGGTATAAATGAGGTTCTAAATAATAAGGAAGACCTGGATATTTTCAAGTTAGAAAACATCTTGGCAGAATTTATTTTCAGACTTCCAATACGAGTTGCCTGTTTCACACACAATGTGTCGCAACTCGCTGTCCTGAAGACATTGATCAAGGAATAAAACTATGGAATATTTCCCAAAAGAAACTAAATAAGAAACTAGAGAATTTTCTGTTGCTAAAGGATTTACAAGGTTGTGTGAACGGCACAGAAACGAATGCCAACAAAAGCAGTCAGGGCAAGAGCTAATCTCATTCTCATGATCGACATATCACTTTACATTCATATTAAGGAAACTAAAACAGCAACGTAGTTATGGGTTAAGTTAAAATCCTTTTTCGCAGATAATGGTTTTGCAAGGAGAATAAGTTTATTGAGGATTCTTATTTTGGAAGAATTAGATTGGAAGATTATCACAACATGGATACCTATATGTATGAACAAAGACGTGGAAACTGCCCAGCGTCTTCAAAGTACAGGATTTAAGATAGACGACGAATGGATGGATTCCCTGCTCCTAGCTGGTTTACCGGGGAAATACCTACTATGATAAATGGCTATTGAACATAGTGGGATAAGAATTATTACAGACGCCATAAAAATCAAACTGTTGTATACCGAGTTTGAAGGCGATAAAATAGGAAATGCATTAGCTGGTAAAGCAGGCAAGCGGAAAATTTCCGAAGAAGTCCATGATGACAAGTGACAGGTAAATGTTGAAAAAAAATGTAACCCGTTTCAAGTGTAAACAGAAAGAACATTATGCAAGCAAATGTCCAGGAAAGGTAAATAGTTCAAGCGATAAAAAACAATGGAACGTCTTTAGTGCAGTTTTTAATGACGGCTAGTTCAATGCTGAGGACTAAGGATTCGGAGGCTAGTATGCACATGACACCAAACAAAGATTGGCTAGTAAACATTGAAAGACATAACATTTCTAAAATCGAAATTGCTAATAAAGCGAACATTTCTGTTGAACTCTCAGGTGACACGTTTGTCAAAACTGAAGAGGACAATAAGTTTTATGATATAACTGTCAAGGAATGTTTATATGTTCGGCAGTTATCAAGTAGTCATCAAGAGAGTAAGTATCAAAAGTCAGCTCATAAGAAGAGGTAACAAAGTAATCTTTGATGCAGAGGGTTGGCAGATTTTGAACACACAGGAAGAATTAATAGGTATAGCTAACTTAAAAAATAAAGTTTACAAATTAAATAATTAAAGGTACAAACATCTTTAAATCTATTCCCATTGAACCAAACTTAAAATAAAAAATTGGTGAATCAACAGAAATTGAAAGTAAACCATACCGTGAATTAGGGCCGGTTTATCAGTGCAGGGTTATGTACTTTAACTGTTGGTTAAGTATAAGCTGTCGGTCAAAATAACGTCAAACTGTTTATTAGTTTGACACAAACTGTAAGCTAAAGTCTTGGCTATTTTAGCAGACGCTTTATTTGTCTGTTAAGGAAATAGCTGATGGTCAGAATGGTAGACATACTGAAAGTAAGGTTATGAACATAATTTCCTGGGTTTGTAATAATAAAATTACAATGTATTTTGAAGAAATCGACATTAGTGATGAGGACGAAGACTTGCTGGATGTTTTTGAATATGAGGGAAGACCTTATAAATTTTGTTGCTTACTTACCTCACCATTTGAATATGAATTAAATTATGAATTTGCAGCGTTGCCTACCTTTCCAACGTATATTTCCTTTCGTGCATTTCACGTCTTCACTTTATTTTTTATTTACTTACCCTAAATCAAAAATGTTTTTCCGGTCACGAAATAATTTACACAATATTATTTTTTTACTTTTGAGATAATTTTATTAGAGAAAAACAAGTCGCAGGATATCGAAACTGAGACATATTCTTTAAATTTGCTACAAATTTGTAGCTCCTGCAACACTGGTCACTTTTATCTGACAAGCATCTGACTGAACCTATGTTGCTAAACTTTCATTTTATGTAGCTGGCGGCTTTGTAACTGCTAGCTAATTGAAGACAAGATAAACACATGTTACTGTAACAGGCACTTTGACTGACTGTTATAGTTGACTGACAGCTGTCTGACTGTCACATTTAACTGTGCACTGATAAATCGGCCCTAAGTGGGATGCTTAATGTACCTAACAGTCACTACACGAGCTGATAAATGTTATGCTGTTTCATTTTTCAGTCGTTTTTATTATCTGCCTAACGAACAGTGTTGGATACATTTAAAACAAGTATTACGTTATTTAAAGAAAACCAAGGACTTGAAGCTAGTATTTAAAGCAAATCCGTGTCTAATTTTGGAAATTTTTTGTAACTCGGATTGGGTAGTGACATTAATACAAGAAAGTCAACTACAGGATTTGTGATTAAAATTCTTGGAAACATATTATGCCTCCTTTTTATTAATATATAGGTGGGATTTGCCGGCTCCGCACATGATGTTCGGGTGTTAGCAAATAGTGAAATTAATAAAAAAGCAGACTTGTATGGTAGTGATGAATTTTTTTACAAAAAAATGTAATTAGCTGGGAGATTCTGCATACCCTTTAAAAGAATGGTTGATGATACCATTTAGGGATTGTGGAAATTTAACAAGACAAGAAAAGAAATTTAATACAGCATGAAGTAGAACAAGATATGTGATAGAAAATTGTTTTGGTTTGCTAAAAGAACGTCTTTTATATATTAATTTGTAAAAATTAAAATAAATGGTATATAACGCCACTATGCTTATACTATTTGATTGCACTAAAACGTTCGATACTATACATTTTGATCTTATCTGATTACATTACATAGGGGTGAGATAGTCCACTTGGTTTTTATTTTCAAATTATTTCGGAAATCGGCAACAGGTAGTAAAATTGAGAAATAATCTCTCGGAACCGCTAAATGTTCAAAGTGGAGTTCCACAAGGATCCATTCTGGGACCTTTATTGTTTTCAGTATATACTTTGTTTTTAAAAGACTACATGGAATCCTGCTCATCTCATTTTTATGTAGATGATACCCAACTATACCTTTCAAGAAAAATAAAGTTATACTATCAGATGCACTTATTTTGTCTCAGTTAAACTATGTAATGTAACGTAGTTTACGGCCCATGCTTAACTGTTAAAGACGAATCTCGTTTGCAAAAAATTCAGAATTCTTGCATCAGACTAATTTTTGGCTTATCCCGCCGATCCCACACGTCTGCGAAGCTTAAGGAGATTAACTGGCTGAATATGAAGCAGCCTAGGTACTTACACAGTGCATGTCTATACTTTAAAATCATACATAGTAAGTTGCCTTCGTACTTATTTAATAAAATTAAACATCGTACTGACATTCACTCAGTTGACATTCACTCACTAGATATAGGCATAAAATTCAAATTCATAAACACAAGTTTTTGTTTTTTAAAAAATCGTTTTCGTACAACGTTCCAAAAAATTTAAATTCATTACCATTTGATATTAATAGTATATCTCTTACTCAATTTAAATCAAAACTTTTCAGTCTCATATTGACTGGTCAACATGTTGCGGGGGCATAATAGGGAAATTATACCTATGAATATTTTGTTTCTTTTAGATTAGTAGATAATTTTCACTGTAGTAAAATTATGTTCCAATTAGTTAGTAAGTTAAATAAAATAACAAACTTAAGTTAAAGTAATATACTTACATAAGTAGGTATGAATTATCGCACTTGCTCTCATCGTTATTAAACTATTAGTGTTAATTAATATTAATATTGATGGTTAAACTATTATTATATAAATTTGTTTTTAGTTAAAGGTTAAGTGGTAGAGCAGGACCTCACTAGTATTTATTTACTTGTGAGCTACTGAACTTCACTTTTAGGTAATCCAGATATTATTATTCAAATGTGGAGGAACCTATAGATCCTGGCAATGACGTTGTTTACGAGACAGAGACGAACAGGGACAATGACCCTCCTGTTATCGACATTCCTCAAGATATCCTCCTTGCTTTGGGAGCAAAGCTAAAGGGGGAAAATCAAATCGGAGTTCAAATTCACAAAGAAATTGCAGAAAGATGGGAGGGTTATCTTGGGAAGGGTTTAACCACCGAAGAAAAACAAAATTTAATAGATAAACACCTACCTCCGTCAAATTTTTTGGCGCTAAAACCTCCTCTTTTAAACGCCGAGATAGAGGTCGCCTTAAAGGGTCCAATGATAAAACAAGAACAAATTTTAGGCCTTTTACAAAAATTACTTGCTGCAGGACTCAGTGCATTATTGGTACCCGTAAACCAAGTGGCAACCGAGCCCAACAAAAACCTAGACATACAGACAGAACTATTCCCTCTACGAATAGATGCCGCAAAGGTAATAGCACGCGCTTAACAATCCGTATCATTATACAGGAGATACTTGATTATGCCATACCTCAATGAGAGCTGTCGAAAAACCGTACAAGACTGAGCTATTGACGAGCACCTATTTGGGGGAAATCTGCAAGAAACTCTAAAAACATCCCAGGCCGTGAAACAGTTGGGAAAGAATTGAAAAGAGGGAATATCAGAAAGAAAAGATGCAACTTTTCCGCGAATCTCATGAAAAAATAATTCGATTAATACAAGAAAGAAATGACTTGGAAAGAGAAAAAAATGAAATATTCAAAAAACAGTTTAATTTTTCCAAAAAAATATATGTACCTGATTAACTAAGGTTTCTGTTTTAGTACCTATATATTTAAAATATGTTTAGTAAAATTATTGATTTAGTTTACTGTTGCCCGATTTCAGAATGTCTGGTTTTTTAATTTAACAATTCGTTGAAATTGAAGCCTTTCTGAAATCGAACATGTATGTTTTGTCACGACTTCTTTTTATTATAGACTGATTTTAGTATATTATGAGTTTAAATAAAATACTAAATCCAAAAAAGGTATTATTCTATTTAGTTATAAAAAAGTTTTTCTCTCATGGGCAATTCATTAACATTATTACTTATCACTTGTGCGGCTCGATCGACTTTCTTCACCTACTTCTTCATCTCCATCTTTCATTTGTTGTATATTGTTATCAAGGTTTATATTTATGTTTTCTTCCAATAATTGAACGTTGTCATCTAAAGCAATATTATGCAAAACGCAAGCGGCCCTAATTAAATGAATTATATACTCCATTTTTCTCAACTTTATATGGTACAGTTGGCGAAACTTTTGTTTTAGCAACCCAAAACAATGTCTTATTTTATAACGGTTTTTAGCCAAAAGAACGTTATAATTTAACTGTCTTTCAGTAAGCTGGCCACGATCTTTGAAAGGTGTTAACAAGTTTATTTGCAGAGGATAATCACCATCAACAAGCAGAATAAACCGTCCACATTTTTGGGGCAAGATTCGAAAAAGACTAGAATTACGAAATACTCGGATATAGTGAACAGATCCCGGATAACCAAGAAATACATCACGAATTTTGCATTTACTGTCGCATACAACCTGCAACAAAAACTTATGTGTGTGGAACCCTACGAAATAACAGAAAAGGAAACCCCAAAGATGTGATAAATCGTGAACTGAAAAAAGGAGAGTGTATTTGGCAGCAAAATGGTCCTGTTACTGTATGCAAATGGAAAGATAAACGAGATGTCCTTAGCATTTCAAACATGCATGCTGTTGAAATGGTAGAGGTGCTCAATCGCAATGGGAAAATTTCTATGAAACCGAATATAATTCGAGATTACAATAATGAAATGTCTGGCATTGACCGTTCAGATCAAATGATTTCGTACTACTCATCTCTAAGAAAGACTATTAGATGGCGCAAAAAGGTTTCACTACATATTATAGATATTCAGCCTTATTCAGAACTTATCTCTAAAACTTTGAGGATATGTGCATCCTTAAATAAGAAATCGATATCACCAAAAAAATTTATAATTAAAGGCTTAGGATTTCCCGTAAACAATGTTTAAAGTTATACCATTATAAAGGACTACGTAACTGGGCAACTGTACTTCAACACATCTAAAACTTTTCTACCACATTCCTAAGAATGTGATAAAAAAAGTAAACACGTTTTTGTCTGGAACGCCTGGTTAAAACCGACCGAATAAAAACGCTGCAAATTTTTTTTGCGCCGGTGTCGGTATACTCTCAGAACTTCCGAAGTTTTTTTTGTGCTAGCCAGTTTGCATTATCAGTCCCAAGGTCATTCCATTACAGTGGACCAGTATCCAGCGGCGTGCAATGAAAAATTTTTGAATAGTTTTAAGACCCCGCCAACAAATTTTTTTTGCACTACCACGTTTGTACATGTATGTTGAATATCCCCAAATTTTATTATGGATAAGTTCTGAATAACCCTGTATATACACAATGCTCACAAAATTTTTCAGAAAGTAACTTCTAAAATAAAACTGATAAAGTTCACAGAAGAATTCGTCGTCGCGTTGATTGGAGAAAAGATGCAACCAGTTTAAAAAAAAAATTAGATTGCAAGAGCTCCATGATTTAGAGAATCTACCACCTACCTAAAAAAAAAACAGCGTCCGACAAAGCCATGTCGTATATGTACCCAAGCAAAAAACGCCGAGAGAAACGCGTTATTCATGTCCAGCCTGTAATGAGAAGCCAGCCTTTTGTGTTGAAGATTGTTTTAAGAAGTTCCACAAACAATAAAATATTATTTTATTTCTTGAATTTGAATTAATTTTTATAATTATATTTTTTGTTCATTTTTTAATAAATTTTCTGTTCATGCAAGCCTGCATTGATTTTTTCTTCTTTTCCCAGAAGTCATCTATCAATATTAGCACTGATATATTCCGAGTTTAATCGTAGGTGCACAAAAATGGCAAGGTACGAGATAACTCGTAGTAGGTCTGTCCACAAAAAAATTAATATACATTAAAAGTAGTGTAAAACGAAGTTTTTAATGTAATAATAACAATATTCGAAGTTTGCTTGAAAAAAAGTCAATCCGAAGACAACAGCGGCCGTTGAAATTGCTTGCTATGTTCCAGTGAGATGAACGCGTTGTCATTGATTTGACGTCACAAGCTTGCTGGCTCGGTAGGTGTCAGGTCCTCTCTATGCTGCCTGCGTTAGGTACATTCACATTCTGTGTCGTTCTCGTTCTCGTTCAACGTTACATAGAGTAGAATTTGTTTTTGTTTATTGTTCGCAAATATGGAGGAGGGTTTCCAGAAAGGAGATTCACATAATTTACCGAATGTAGACGTGATTATAGTATCAGCTTTTCTCGCGTCAAATACTGATTTTAACCAGCCTCAATCCAGTGGTGTGAAAGCTAGCCGGTAAGTTTGTAAATATATAGTTGTTTACATTACCATGTATTTACTTAAATTGTCTCTTTGTAAATTACGGAAAAATGTTAAATACAATTTTTCAATGTAATACACATATGTACACAGGACTTAAAGTGGTTGACAGTTTTTTAGATATACGGTTTTTTTTATAGATCTGGGAGGGAAAGTTATGGTGATTCAGCTGTAGGGTACATCCAAGTTAAACGTGAGGGTAGCAGATGTTTAGTGAAAGCGAGGATTTGCCCAGAACACAGAGTCAGAATGAAGCCTTACTCTGTTAGTGCCGTTATTAATGAAGAGATAGAGATGGTTGAAGAGGTTAGATGCGTTGATTGTGCGGCAGCTGCTGGGGGATGCAAACATGCTATGGCTTTCCTGATGTGGTTACATCGTCGGTCAGAAGAACCAGCGCCTACCACAGTAGTTTGTTATTGGAAAAAATCAGTCTTATCGCAGATAGGGTCTACAGTTAAATTGATTAAGTCCGAAAACATTGGAAAAGCCTTAAAAAAAACTCCTATTAACATTCCAAATACCGACGGTTTTTTGAATGATGTCTTAGCCATGGCTGCAGTATATAAAAATTACGTATGTCCATTACTTTTACATAACTGTCCAGTAAGTGATAGCAAGAAGTTGTCCGTCCATCACTTACTAGAACATTTTATCAAAAGTGATCTTAACCAAACCGCAGATGATTTTATTTATTTTTGTAAAACAACTGTAAGCAAAGGGGAAATTGAAAATACCAGCAAACTTAGCTATACTCAAAGCGAAGACTCGTTGTGGTTTGAACTTCGTTATGGTCGCCTAACTGCTTCAAAATTATATGAAGCTGCTGCATGCAAAACAGCGAACGGTACTTTGGTAGCACAAATTATGGGGGCTTCGAAAAAATTTGACACTCCAGCCATGAAAAGAGGAAGAAATTTGGAAAAAACCGTGAAACCGTTCAGTGAACTGAAAAAAAAGTTCAACATTAACGTGAAGCAAGTTGGGTTTATTATTTTAAAGGATTATGGAGTTGTAGGAGCCTCGCCCGACGGGGTGACACAAGATTCGGTTATTGAAATAAAATGTCCCGTTTCACAAAAATCTTTTTCGCGGTATGTTAATTCTAAAAATGAAATAGCAAAAAAATATTTAGCTCAAATAAACTTGCAAATGTTAGCTACAGATGTTAAAAAAGGAATATTTTGCGTAGCACACCCAGATTTTGAAACTACAAAAGAAATTACTGTGGTTAACGTAGAATATGATGCAGAATTTACAGAACATCTTATTAACTCCGCAATACAGTTTTGGAAAAATAACATTTTTAAATTACTGTATACAGTTTTTACTGAATAAACCTTATAGTTTTTTACTACTAAATAAAATTACCGACTGAGCAAAGACTTATTTTATTAAAATAAAAGTAATTTTACAATATAAAATTATTGTTTTATTATCGGCTTCTACAAATTTATTATGGCACAAGAGATCATTACTATATTATCTAACTTTTGAACCATTGCTGAGGGGATAGTGGAGTGGGGTCCTAACATTTTAAAATCTCGAATGCGATTTATTACGCGTTCCACGTGTATTCGTACACTGGCAATGCGTTTTGTAAGCAGGACGTCATTCTTGCCCATTTTGGCATTACTTGCAACACTTGGAGGTCTGACCAATGTACATTTTCTTTTACTCAGGAAAGTTTCAATTTGCTTAAAACCTCTGTCGGCCATAACAACACAATTTTCTGGAAGAACTTTTAAATATCCACAATCCTCAAATATTGCCACGTCACTTGCACGACCACCATATCCACTTGATATAAAATTTATGAATCCATCAGGAGTACACGAAATCAAATATTTCATGGTATTGCATTTTTTGTACTCTGACCAAGTTAGCGACTGCTGAACAGCGGCACTAGGTTTCTGAATTTCTATTTCTAAACAGTCGATTATTGACTGGACATTGTAGAAAGACATTCGAAATTGTATTGGAAGATTTCTTTTTATAGAGTCGCTACTTGGCCAATATACTAATTGTTTCATAAATTCGGCTAACACTAAAGTACTTCGAGTAAATAGTGCACCTGCGTACGATTTACTTATTCCAAAAAGATCGGCTATTTGTTGAAAGGAGTTATTGCTCTTAATTTTATAGAAAGTTAGATATATAAAATACTTTTCTAAAGAACTTCTCATTTCTAAAATGTTTATAAAATTGCTGTATTCTTTGGGAATACCAGTATACATTCGTAACCTTTTCTCAATTTTTCGGATAAACATTGATCGAAATTTACTTTCCTCAATTTTTTGATTTTTAGGTGTGACCTCACCTTCACTACTACTGTTATTATCGGTTGCCATTCAGTATCTGGATCTGAGGTTTCCGTTGTTGTATCGTTGTTTGAACCATTACAATGTTGGAATAAGTTTTGTATCTCGGGTTTTTTAAATGACTTTTGTAGAAGTAATTCAGATTTTACGGGGGACGTGGCTATATCTTTGCTTGATGTTGAACATACAACTTGAGTACTCTTACTTCTATAATGAGGTAATATTCGAGTTTGAGTTGCTACATGACATCTTGCTTCTAAGTCAATTCTACTGTTGTGCAGGACAGTGGCTTGTGCTTTATAAGAAGTTGACGGTTCCGGCACGTGTTCCAAACATTCGATAGATTTGCACAGCAACTCGTCAACTTTTCTTTTTCGGGCCCTCCTTTCACTAGTTAATCGAGATGTTTTGTGTACTGCTTTATCTGGTTGACAGCCAAATATATGAGGTACTACATCACATTTCATACGCACCTTTACTTTGCTAAGTTTATATTCTAAATAGTTTTCCATGTCTTGTTCAAGCTAAAAAACAAAATCCCCCATTTATTTATATTCAACAACAGGTATGTGCCTATATAACTTACATTAAAATGATCTTCGCAACAATACAAAGTTGATGCCGAAGAAACGTCTTTAAAGTCCCGTCTTACTGCTGCAAACCATGCTTTTCTTTTTATTATTTGTTTTGGAATGCTTACAAATATTTTCGTTGGCGTCCTAATTGTTGTGCTTGAGCATCCAGGCACAAAACACCATTTCCTTGCCACCATATTTCTTTTAAAACACAGATCTATACGACTACGATAAAAATACCAGTAAAAAAACTAGTCCGTTCTAGCTTATTAGCTGCAAAACCGACTAGAACACAGAACAGTACCACCCAGTGCGTTGCATATAAGCTGGCATGTGACGTCACCCGCCTAGCCTTCTACCTAGGTACTGTTTTCTAGCCTCGACGCGTTGGGGTAATTTCTGTTATGTATGAATAACGCAGAAAGTAAATGACTATTTTTTAAAAAATTTTATAGGGGTTTATATTACCCAGAAACCTATCATTTTCAATTAAAAATAAAATTTTGTAGACAGACCTGTTGGCGTCCTAGAAAAGAACGCAATCTACGAGTTATCTCGTAGTCGGCAGTCAACGTGAAGATGCAAGCGACGAAAGCGGTAAGCTCCGAGACAAGGTAATATTGACCTTGGCGTTCCTGTTTATTATCAAGTTTGAACAACATTCGTTTCATTTGTATTATTATTAGTAATTTTGTTATTAAACTGTGGTTATTTGACTTTTGTGTTATTGTAAGGTTTCAGATATTTCATAAATAAATTTTAAGGCAAGTATTTTCGTCTACCGTGTTTGTTTCTAGTATTTCAATTTAATGTACATTTTTTTAGGTTCCTAACTATGAAGTTATCCCTTGTGGAACACATTTCTTATTTAAATGCCAACGAAAATTCTCGTTGTATATCAGAAGGGGAGGCAGTTTTTAACGCTAGCCATGTGGTTCTATGTGGGAAAACTGGGTAAAGTGATACAAACTTAGAAATGTATTGATTATGTCTACAAACTAGTGCCTTACTAACAATCATCATGAAATTCAGGGAGTATTATTGTGATATTTTGAAAATTGCTTCTATGGTATGCAGTTGTAAGACTGGAAGAAGCGGTAGATGCAAACATATATCTGCCGCATTAATTTAGTGTACAAGGAAATTTGTACACAAAATTTTGTGTAATTTGGAAAGGTGTAATCGTGCCGTTGCAATTTTCTTTTCTGCTTGTTTTCTTATGTTAGGAAAGATTTGGAGGAAATGGAAACTGTATCGCAGACAGAGATGTATGTGGGCTCTCCAAAAACATGATATAACAAAGGAAAAGTATAGAGCAGTACCCATCAAAGATATGGCATGTTTGTCAAATAAAGTGGTTGTCTGTGAATCTGTCGACACAAAGAACATTTCAAAACGATTATTGAACAAAGTCCAAGTTCCTTACTTGCGAAACATATGTTCAAAAGTTCGTAGCATTACAATTCTATTTATTCATTGTTTTTGTTTAAGTGCTGGTAGAAGAATTAATATAGAAACTGTTGAGCGAGTAACAAGTGAAACCACTAATTATAACAATATTATGTTAAATCTGGCTTGACAAAGTGTTTTGATGCTAGAATTATCCATGACATCATTCAACTTTTATGTTTGCTGTAAAGTCACATATGATGAAATTTTTGGTAGTGGACAGGTGGCTATATAGCGTACAGAATACACCTTTATGGAATTCCGAAAGGAAATATGGAGTAATAGGTTTTCGATTGTACGAGATAAACACACACACAAAAAGACTGGGAAAAAATCATCTACATATTTTTGGCCCAAACATTTTTCTAATGAAGTTACTATACATGGTATTAAATACGAAAAGGAAGCAAAACAAGTAGTCTCAGAAAACTTGCTACTAGATGTCACAGATTTTGGTATGATAGTATCAAATTTAAATCGATGGTAGAGTTATTCTCCCAATGGCGTTATTTTCGAAAATGGGTTAGGTACCCATTGCTGTTTTGGAAATAAAGTGTATTTTTGCAGGTAACGCTTATGAGAATGTATTCGATAAACGAAGTACACAGTTATAAAAAAATCTCCAGTACCACAGTAATACAAATCTTTCTTCTAGATGAATGCATCTTGTTTAGGTCGCCAAGCAAATATCAAAGAGGCCTTAGAAAGTGTGAAGTATTTGGAAAAATTGATGGCAATTTAAAATTTAAACAACGTTCCAAGTATTATGGCCAAGTTCAACTTGGAATGGCTATTTTAAATTTAAATTTATGTCATCTGGTTTTATACAGCTTCTTTGACAAAACAAAACAAAGCCGAAGAATATTTGTTACCCGAAAAAATCAAAGGACGGTACGATAAGAATTACCAAATATATAGGAATTGGTGCTCTGAGAAAGGTGACAATAATGTTGCCTCAGAAACTGTGCTACTTGCATATTTTGTGAAATGTCCCAGAAAAAGAAATCATCAACGCTATGGTCTATGTACTCAATGTTGAGGACCACGTTAAACATTAGAAATATGGTAGATATATCGAAATTTGCCAAACTATTGGCATAATTAAAGAAACAGAACACTGGCTGATAGGAGGCATTTTTTTGCTAAGATTTTTAGTTTCTAGAAAGTCATATTTATGTTGGTTCATCTCATCTTATTTAGTCTATTGATCTAGTTAGGATTGATATTATATACTTTTCTTTTAACACCCTGTATAATTGAAAATATTTTAAATATGTACACCTGAAGACACATGTGCATATATAATTGTAACCAAACTACAAGAAGATTCTTAGCTCTACTATAAATACTACCATCCGCAAGGGGAGTAAAAAGAAAATAACTGAAACAAAAGTTAGCGCAATCGATAAACTTATTGTTTTTAATAACTTTTAAAATTTTTGTTTTAGTCTGGCATACCTTAGATGAACACGGTAAAAAATTCCAAAGCAACACAACCGTATTTAATAGCTTCAGGACCCAATAAAGCTGTCACTAACCAATACACGATCGTAGTGGACAAGAACTTACTACCAGTAGATAATGTCACATTAAAAGCCGTTGACACACATTGTGCTTTCAACTTTCAGTATGATAATAATTTGGAGGCCTTTTCGAAATTTCTTCAGGTTTATTTTTACCATGTTGACATAGAGGAGGTACATCTGACGCAGATGTTGGAATTACGTGCCAGATTATGTAACTGAGTGTATATCATATGTACAAATTTAACAGAGGTCCAGCTCAGTATAAATATTAGCATTTTATAAATCAAAATGACTTACAATTGTTTTGAGTGTGCAATACTGAATTTAATTATATAGGGTACTTAAGAGGAATACTCATTTTGGTTCAGAAAACAACCTATGTTTAAAATGTTCCAGTTTGTTACGTAATTACTCTTAAGGTAGTGGAGGCAAATATGGCTCAGCCGGTAACATGACCCAAAATTCCTAGGGCAAAATCTAAAGTATGAATCAGCGATCTGGCAACGTCAGATAGTTGCCTGTATACGTCACTACCAACAACTGTTTCAGCGATCATTAGGCGCCACGCTTTTGCAAGCACCAACCAGCACCAGCAGCTAGTTAGATTCTGACCGCCGCGCCGGGTTATGCACATGCTGTTATAATTTTTCGACTAAGGGCCAGCTAAGGGCAGTTTAGAACTAGCTCATACCATGGCCTGCGCACTCTCGTGGTGGGGGTAGATACGTAATTTAGTTCGATTTCATAACACTTTGGCGCTGCAGTTGATCGATAAAGACGTAATCGTTTTAACCGGTTGATTTTAACTAACAAGCGCAAGCGGCAAGCGTCATTTTATTTCTGTGTTCTGTTTGAGTTTGGTTATAAGCTGTAGTTTGGTGTTATTTTTATACTTCGTGAGTTTGTGCAATTTGTGAGTTTTTCTTTGCATTACTCTAAATAAAAATTGAGAATGGTTTTCGTTTGTGGTGTACCGAACTGTAACAGCAAAGGTCAAACCTCAAGAGCTTTTCCCATCATGTATGAAGAGGTATAATAAGCATTATATTTTTTTAAGTCACATATTAATGTGGGAGTTGTTTCTAGATCTACAACATTTGGATTGAACGAATTGGAAATCCTAAACTCAAAAATATGGATCCAGAGGTTGTTTTTAAACGTTACCGACTTTGTGACAAACACTTTAGTGACTTTTGTCGAATTCCTGGTGAGAGACGATTAAAGTTTGGAAGCCTGCCTACACTCTTTTTACCAGGTAGGTATTTTGTTCAATTCGCACATGATACTGGTTATATATACCTTGGTTGTTCCAAATTAGAAATTGTATGTATGTACATATAATAGCAATGTCCAACGAATAGTCTCATAAGTCAATTTTCTGTTAGATTGCTAAGTTTCTGTGATAAGCCTTTCGGGTGGTGCAACTATTTCCCGAATGGCCAATTCCATCTGCCAATTTATCAATTTGTCAAACATTTGTATAATAAAGTAGAAATATCGTGGCTTTTAACTTAACTATAGTTATAAAGTGATTGCTACATATTTCTCAAGGTTTAAAGAACTTTCAATCTCTTTGGGAGCAATTGAATTATGTAGGTAAAGGTTTCATCAACATAACCTTTTAATTAAATATATTTTTTTGTTTTATTTGGTTGTTCCCGCAAATATTATTGGAAGATTCGCCCTTGCTCTGCCTGATCTAATAGTCAAATTTTTTTTTTTTTAGGATATCAAGAATTACCAACGGAAGAAAATTCTCAGTATAAATATGGATCTTTATCTTCTACAAGTGTTATTGGTAAGTATCTTTTTTTTTTAAATTGAACAATAATATTTTTAATTTTGCAAAATTATTATGATTTTAAAACAGGCATAACCACAAAAATTTTACATTTTAATTAGTATTTAATAGAACTAGTCCCTGAGTAATATTCCTTAAATATATGATCGGTTAGTGGTATAAAAATGCACTAACAATTTGTAAATATAATTGTATCATATTGATCACAATTGCACAAATTCTTTAATAAGTTTTCAATTTGGTAGGTGAATCGTCTCAATTAGATGAGGTGAATATACCTGAACAAGCACATACAAACCGTACCGAATCAGAAGTTTCTACACATGCAGGTAAATTTTCTTGTAATTGTTAGTCTTATAATCAGTCCATTTAATCCAATAATATGATAAAGTTTTGTGATATATTCTTCATCTAATAAATAATGTCTATGTTAATAAAATCACAGCTTCCACACTCGGTGCACATTCTATACTCAAATTACATAATTTTACACGGGGCACATATTAATATATATATATATATATATATATATATATATATATATATATATATATATATATATATATATATTGCAGGAAAAGTACATAAAGTGCATATTTTTAAATACATATAGATATTATTCATGTCTGAAAATTATTTTGTTGTGTCATTATGTCTTCTGTTGATCGCAGCATTGGTCATTCTTGCCCTTATTCGAATTCAATTACTTTCTGACGGAGAATAAATGAGTCTAATTCAATAGCGACCCATTTAGATTAATAATTTGCAGCAATTTTGGTTCTTTAAATTGGATTCAGAAGTACTTCATTCTTTGAAAGGAAAGGTCAACAAATAGTAAATAAAACTCTCAAACATGTATCACGTTGATTGAGACAGATTAACTGTTACAGAAAGTCATATTGTAATAATATGTTAATAACAAACAATTATTTTATTAATAGATCCAACCTCAATGCAATATATATCAAAACCATCTTCACCCATTGCTGGCACCTCGAGAGACTGCACGACACCACCACAACAGATGTTAACTAGTAGCACAGTATTCAAGACACCAATATCAATGCGTTCAGGTAGGTATAGAATGTAAGTGCATGGAGTTTACCTTTGCATATTTTCAAGATTATTTCATACTGCAGACACTAGTTTTATTAATACATTAAAAAATATTCTTTTAAGAAATATGTTACATTATTTACGCAAGACATAGTGCAAGATTTTTTGCATTTATGTTAACACCGATTTACAATTGAATATTTGCCATTTGGAAATAAAATTCACTAATTATTATACATAAGGTTTAGAAATTTAATTTATGAATAAGTTTAGTAAGCACGAAGGTAATATCAGTAAAAGTCGTTTATTTCTTAAACATTTTTTCATTTGATTTATACAAAATTGAACTAATTTGGTTTTTATCTTTTTAGGCAAGCGCAGAACATTACTGGAAACAGTAAATGTTTCTCGAGTAGCACAACTGACACCGAAAGCCAAAAAATTTTATAAAGTGATCAAAAACTTACAGAAAGTCAAAAGACGGCTCGAATTACGCAGTGCAACAACCAAAACACGCTTGCAGGCAGCACATCGTTACTCCAGAAGTCTGGAGTTTTCATCTGTTGTGAATAATACCACGTACAACTTCCTTGTTTCACAAATTGAACAGCAGCGAAAAGAACCTAAAGGTAGAAGATATACTTCAGATGATAAGATACTAGCGTTATCGCTCCTAAAACATGGTTATAAAGGTTACAGATTGCTAAGAAGCATCTTTGCTTTACCATCAAGGAAAACCTTGATGAAATTACTAAACAAAATTAAATTTGACTGTGGTATAAACCACCAAATTTTGAACAACTTAAGAGAAGTCGTGGCAAAAATGCCAGAAAAAAATAAATTTTGTTCTCTTGTGTTTGACGAGATGTCACTCTCCGTGGGTCTGGAATATGATATTGTCAAAGATACAATAATTGGATTTGAAGACTATGGCCCAGAAAGTAAAACAACAAATTTTGCGGATCACGTCCTCGTGTTTATGTTAAGGGGACTACATAAGAAATGGAAGCAACCTATAGCCTTCACATTTACAGAGCATTGCACACCAACTGTTCAGCTAGGGGTACTTATTAAAAACATCATTAAAGAGGTAAATGGTATAGGGTTGCATATAATAGCTATAGTTTGTGACCAAGGCAGTAACAACAGGGCAGCTATAAAAAGACTGAAGGAGGAAACTCATCAGCTATACCAAAGAGAGAATGAGGAAAACAGAAATTTTGGTTTTGAAATAGCTGGCCAAGAGGTGATACCCGTTTTTGATCCCCCTCACTTAATTAAAGGTATGAGGAATACGTTATTATCGAAAGATGTCCGTTTTACAATCAATGGTGAAAATAAGGAGGGATCTTGGGATGATATAATAAAATTATATCAACTTGATAGTAGATATGAGGAAAAAAAGCTTTGTCTGAAATTAACCGATCAACATGTAATACCGGAAAAAATTTCCAAAATGAAGGTGAGAATGGCTACCCAAGTCTTTAGCCAAAGAGTTTCTTCAATTTTAAACTTCGCTGCAGAAACTGGTAAGTAAAGTACTTAAAACAATTTTCCATTTTATAATAATAAAATTCATTTCAGGTATATTGCCAAATAGCGCATATGGAACATCAGATTTTATTTTATTTATGGATAAACTATTTGATAGTGTAAACGGTTCTTCAGTGTATGCTGATCATGGAAAAGCACTAAGAACAGCCATTACTGCTAATTCGCCTCATTTGGAGTTTTGGAATGAGGCCATTGTTGTCTTGAGGTCTATTAAATTTATAAATAAAAATAATAGACACCAAACATCTGTACCTCCATCAACTGTAAACTGGATCCACACCTTACAGGCTTTAAAATGTATTTGGAGGAAATTGGAACAACATGGATTTAAATTCCTTTCCTTGAGGAATTTAAACCAGGACCCAATCGAAAACTTTTTTGGCTGTATCCGGAGTCAAGGATTCCGCAATGTAAATCTGACATGCAGAAGTTTTATAAATTCATTGAAAACTCTGCTTATAAATAATTTTTTTTCACCTCATTCAGCAGGATTGAATTGTGAAGAGGACTCAAGTGATGGTGCGTTAGACAATTTAAAAAATCTCATTGATTCAGAAGTATCTGATGATGAGGTAGGAGTGGAAGAGATATTTGTTTTGCCTACAAATGTCCCGCGCTCTATGTTGAGTCTGATGACATTAGTGCCAATAATATCAACAACTATATAGCAGGATTTGTGGCCAAAAAAATTATAGAATACACCAAAAACTGTAATATGTGTAAATCATATCTTTTAGGTACTGACAATGATGGTACTGATATGAATTATTTATTAATTCAAAAACGATCATATGGCCCATCATCTTTGAAAGTACCAAGTACATCGTTCTCTAAAATATTTTCGCAATGTTTACATTATTTGAAATGGCTGTTACCAAAGGTGTGTAATGAAAATCATTTAAAAAAAAAGTTAATTACATTTTTAAAATCACATATTTACATGCCTGCAAATATTTGCCATGATCATGATGTGTTTATCAAAATTTTAGAATTTTGTTCAGTCTTTTATATTATAAGCTGGACGAAATCAGTAAATAAGTTATTGAAGGGACATAATTATAATAATGCATGTAATATAGTTTTCAGTGATTTTATAAAAAAAGCTGCTCTGGAGAAATACAAAAAATCTTTCAAATTTAAAAAGTAGTCTAATAATCTTTTCCATGAAAAATGTCCTAACGAAACTGTAATGGTTCAGCAAATGATATAGAGAAGGAAATATTTTGCTGTACCTATGGAGGACGAACACTATGTATCAGTGGCGGCTCGCGGCTTTCTGGATTGGGTGGGCAAATTCAAATTTTTCTTTTTATGATTAAACACCTAACGATACCTACATTTTGTACTCTAGTTAGCCTACTTACTGTTGGAATTACACCAGTGTACCGCACCTATCCTCTACACAATCATTACTGTTTTGTTTTGTAGCAGTGCTGCGAGAATCACTAGTCGATGCGATGATGCACGAATATGTCGGACAGGCAAGCCCGAGGTAAAGATGCCAACCCAAAGCACCAATAGCCACTTCTAAATTTTTCACTTATTTTATTAAATAAATTTTCAAAGGCTTTTATACTTCTTGATTAATTTGAAATCAGTGGTAAAGTAACTGTTCTTGGATACTCTTAAAGGCATAGAAATACACTGTTTATATTTGTAGAAAAAATAAATCATTATTGCCAAGTTTATTTCACTGCTGGCAGAAATTTTCTGCTCTACTCGTGTTAATACGCCACATGGAGCACATTCTTATGAGTTTGCCCACCTTGGGATTATATTTGCGAAGTTAGTTACGTCTTATGTTTGTACTTTTCGTATTACTTTTAGACTAACTGTTAGGTATAAATCATATGGAACGTATGAGACGATTTGCTACAGAATGCCCATGCCCACCCCGATGTGCTGCCACTGCTATGTATGTGTATTTAAATTATGTCAGTTTTTTTTGTCAAAATGAACCATTTTAAAAATCCAGTATTTTATGTTATAATTAAATCTAATAAAGGTTTTTATCTACTCTTACTAGATTAGGTATACATTTCATTACTGAACTGCTTTTGAACAATTAATAGTGTCAATAAACAAATGGTGTGAGTTATGATAACTCACTTGTGAATTATTATCAATCACTACGCGTGATGCTAAGATGACTATCAGTGAAATAGAACGGCATTATTATTATTATTGAGGGAAGGAAGGTGATTTGACATTTTTGAATGACAGTTTCGACTCTATCAGTGAAATAGAACAGCATTATTATTATTATTATTGAGGGAAGGAAGGTGATTTGACATTTTTGAATGACAGTTTCGACGTATAAAGTATTGTTTCTGTATACTTGTAATTTAATATTTATTGTTATAATCGTAGATAAACTATAGTATTCAACTTAATGGTAATAACTCACTTAATGAATTACAGCACTCGCCTGTGAGTCGAGTTGTAAACTTCATCTGTGTGAGTTATTACCTACATTATCGTTGAATAATATACTATTATTTTATCTTTTTTTATATTTTTGTTTATTTATTTTCTTATTTTTTATTTTTGTTAATTATTTGCTACTAATCTTTTACTTAGGTATTTTTTAATTTAATTTATTTAAATTTTTTTTAAATACATTATTATATTCTAATTAAATCTAATAAAGTTTTATTTTTTTATTATTATTTATTTCTACTATTTATTATAAGGCAAGTAAGGGCATTACTTAGGCATATATGACCAAAAGAAGTATGCTAGAAAAAGAAAATCAGCTCGTTAATAGGCACAGAGACTTTCTCCAACACATCTCTCTTATGGCCCACTCTTTTACGCATATCTCCTTTATTAAGGGATATGTCCGTAAAACCTTATACGACTATTCGTAAAAAAGAGTTCTTTCCAAATATTTAAAAAAATAGTGTCCCAATATTAAAATTTTAGTCCCATAGGAACACCCTTGTAGTTCTATCAATAATTCAACCTATATTCATTTTCTTATTTATTATTACAGATGTGACTGATACCGTAAAATCCAAGCGTCAACATTGGAAGGTAGAAGATATGGCAGCAGCCTTAGCTGCTATAAAACAAAAAAACATGGTCTGGAAATTTGCCTCTAAAACGTTTAACGTGCCATCATCAACATCGCCGCGACAATTTCGGCTTAATAAAGGAGGCGAAAAAGGGTACTTAGATGGTCGAAAGCCAACGTTTTCAAAAGGCTTAGAGGCGGTATTAATAACTCACCCAAACGAAATGGAAGAGGGTTTTTTTGGCTTAACTACAAAAGACCTTAAACGTCTAACATTCCAACTACCCCCCAAGTGGGGTACATTAGTCAAATTACAACAATTTATTAAAAAAAGAATTGCAAAAAAATTAAATTGTTTTTTTCTCAATAAAATAGAAATACAGTGCTCTAAATATATGAATATTTAAAAAATAAATTTAGGCACTGGAAAATGTCGGCTACATCAAATCTATATTTTTTAAAGAAAGGTGCCGAAAGTCCCCTTTCCCACATTATCCTAAGAATATGGTCATTTTATGGATTTGATTTACCCTTTAACCAACAATCCCTTGCATTCATCAAAATATGAATGTGCATCGTTTTTCCCTCTGTAATATGTAGGTATTTATTATAATTATTTAAGTATTGTTTTTGTAGATTTGAAAACTACCTACATTGATCTCACAAGTAACTTTCTTCTGCAATTTTTTTCCAGATTTGATTTTTAATGGTTTTTTATCATAACGTTTTTCGCCATACACGCCACACAATTGTAAAAACTTCAATCTTGCTTCATGGTTGATTTTAGTTAGTCTTTTATTAGTCCAAACAACCGATGAACTGATTGAGCTGTATGAATATGGTTCCTGAGAAGAAAAATCTCCTTCCTGTGGTTGTGATATATTACTATTGGGTTGTGCTCCTAATCTCACCGTTTCCCAATTGTTGTTGAGACTCTAATTGCATGTTATCGATAAAATGTCTTGTTTCATCGTCAATGTATATACTAGCTTATCAGCCTATACTGCTGGTTTTATATTTTTTAGATTCAAAGGTAGTCATACAGAATTATTTACTTCCTTCGTTAGTTCCTCCTAAAGGAAGAACACTAATAGGAAAACACCACTGGAAGCCATCTCTGGTAGAAGCACTGGAAGCCATTTGTGGTAGAACGTCGAGAAGGCGTGCTAGTACTTCTTGTTAAACTTATTGCTGGAGATGTTGAGGAAGTCAAGCGAGTTAAAATAAACTCGCATATATATAAAAGGTTTAACCGTACAGTCATATGAATTAGTCATTGGACATATCTTAAAAGAATATTACAGGTTCGTTGGTAATTATTAATGATAATAATCAATATAAATGTGTATTTTTATTACATGCTTCTGTCCCTTCGAAAATAATTGTATTGATGAAAGTTTATTACTTTTTAGAGGGTGAGTGTTTTTAGCCAATATAATATACAATCTAAGGCATTCTGCACACGGAGCTTATCGTCATAGACGCGTATTAGATGCGATGTACGGAAATTATACGATTTTGTGCTGCTCACTTGTTTGTATAGAAAACTGTACACGAGGCGTCAGCGGTGCGGATTCGTCAAAGCAGACAAGCTGTAAATCGCCGGCCGTACAGCTGTGTCAGTCGCTTGTAGTACGTTTACTGCTAAGAACTCGTGTTTTTGGTGAAAATTTCACGTTAAATGGCGGATCAAACGGTAAAATTTGTACAGTTGATTGAAAATTATCAATCTTTATATAATAATACCCTACAAGAGTACTCCAGAAAAGATGTGACGGAAAAAGCTTGGTCAGCATTAGCTAGAGAAATGCAATGGTCAAGTAAGTATAACAAAATAAAACTTTTGTTATTTATATTGATTTTATTTATTTTTATATTTTATAAACAATAATTCCATTGCCATGGTAAAGCAACACTCGGTAACAAAAAGTAATTAGCCAAGTAGTTTCGTAGATGTTGAGGTAAAGAAGTTTATATCTAAATTATCCATATCTGGTATGGTTCTTGCATTTTGCTGGTTATTTACCGTTGCAAGTGCTGAAGGGATTGTATACAATGTGCTGTCCTTTTTTCTAATAAAGTTGTGTAAAACGCAAGCACACTGTATTATTGAGATAATAGTTTCGTATTTTCGACATCTTCTGATAGGTGTCAGAAAAATCTGAAATTTTTAAGTCATCATTCCAAATGCGCACTCTATATTTTTTTTACTCCGACTGAATTGAAAATTCGCATTTTATTATTAATGTTACTTTCGGGGTATGGTCTCATAATATTTTTCCTTAAAGGAAATGCGGCGTCTGCTGCAAAATAGTATGGGAACTTATTTCCACTTTGGTCATGCGGAAGTTCAGTCGAAGGTGGTAAAGTATTGTTGCATTCCAACCAACGACCAAATGTCGAAACACGAAAGATGCTTCCGTCACTATTTTGTTCAGCATATCCGCATTCTATTGAAGTAAAGATACCATCAGCATCACAACAGCCCAGTAAAATAACAGAATGATAATTTTTAAAATTAAAATTGGACGATCCGGAATTTGGATATTCTTGAATTCTAATGTGTTTGCCATCGATTGCTCCTAAACAATTTGATAATTTCCATAATTCAAAAAATCTTTTTGCCATATATTTCCATCTTTCTTCATTTGGTAACGTCATATATGGTCCCTTCAACGAATTGTATATAGCCTTTGTAGTTTCTTCTATAATTAATCCAATGGTACGTCCACCTCTTTGAAAATATAAAGCTAGGGCAGCAAATGTGCATCCAGTAGCCAAATATCTGAAACAATAAAAATAAAAAATATTGTATACTGAATTTTAGCTTGCTGTATATAAATTCAAACAATATGTATTTTTTGCAGTGTCTGATTGTAAAGAAAAATGGAAGAACATTCGGAATGGGTTTGTTCGGAGCCTGAAACCATTCCCAAGTCAAGAGCCAGGAGTTGTACCTTCAGATCTTAAAATTAGTGTTATTGTACCTATACCTAAAGTACAAAAGCCCACCCAACCCTCGGAGTTTAGACCGATCAATTTATTGCCGGTGATAGATAAAATTATAGAAGTTGCGGTGTGTGAAGAGCTGGAAAAACATCTTGAATCAAATTCAATTTTGTATAGTGGGCAAAGTGGTTTCAGGAAACATCATTCCTGTGAGTCAGCATTGCAGTACGTGTGTGCGAATTGGAGGCAGACCATAAGTGAAAACAAATGCTCGATTAGCGTATTTGTAGATTTGCAACGAGCTTTTGAGACTATAGATCGTTCGAGGCTAGTGTGGAAGTTGCGACAGTATGGTGTGATCGGGAATGCTCTGGTTTGAATCAAGAATTACTTGTCAGACAGGTTTCATAGAACCAAAGTTCTCAACAAATTATCAAGTAAAACAGATAGTGGTTATGGTGTTCCACAAGGCAGTGTGTTGGGCCCTCTTTTGTTTATTGTATTTATGAACGATGTGAGTAAAGTTCTGAAAGAGTCATTTGTAAATCTATTTGCGGATGATACGTTAATTTCTGTTTCGGGTGAAAATATACAAGATATAATGAATCTGTTAAATAATGAACTTACAATTTTGTATAAATGGCGTTGTGTAAATAGACTTAAATTGAATGCAAGTAAAACTAAATGTATGTTAATAGGATCCAAAAATATGTGCAAGAGATATTCAACAGATGTTATACAGGTATTTATGAATAACGAAAAAATTGGACATTAATTAGGACTATTTTTGAACTCTCAGCTATCTTTTAATTACCATGTGGCAGCTGGTACACCAAATCTTTAAATGTCTTTTTAGACATTCTGTAAAATGTCTGAGATTTAGAGTCATGTTCTGAAAGCTCTTTGGCGGCAACAAATAACCTTGTATTGTAGTTTATATAAATATAGGGATGCACCCAAAATTTCCTCCGCTTGTTCTTTTTCTTACGTCGACGAAGATAATTTAGCAAAAGTAGGTCCTCTTCATCACTTGACATCTGTGCAACTGCTATAAAATCATGGAAACCCTTAAAACAAGACGATCAGATAAGCTTGAAAACCGATTCATTTGCAGATTTTAAGGCATAGAGGAATCGTCGCTGCAGGACGAATCTGGTACGGGTCGATGACGATAAGCTCCGTGTGCAGAAACCCTAAGAGACACAGGTTTGGCATAATTTTTTTTGCTATGTGATTGTGAAACTGGTTACTTACTTGATTTTATTATTTATACTAGTACTTCAACTAACGTAAAACAATATGAGAGTGCTGAAATTTGTAAATCTGGAAACATAGTCATGACCTTACTTCAACCATACCTCAACAAGGGACATACGTTATTCATTGATAACTGGTATAGAAGTCCCACCTTGTTTGAATGTTTATATGACAATAAAACTAATGCTTGTGGTACGGTAAAAAAAATAGTAAATATATGCCATCATTTACCGAAAAATTAGATAAATCAGAGTTCACCCATAAATCTACTGAGAATCTTCTAGCAGTTAAGTGGGAAGATAAAAGGAAATGCACATGCTGACATCATGTCATATTCCTGATACAAAGGAGACGGGGAAGAAGGATCGGGAAACGGGAAGGGTAATAATGAAACCAACCTGTATTATTGTAGACTACAATGAAAATATGGGTGCCGTTGATAAGTCGGATATGTGTATGCAAATCGATGAAATGGTACAAAAAGTGTTTTTTCATTTGTTAGACTGTACAGTAAATTGTTACCAACTTTACAAATGCAATACTGAAAATACCATAGTTCTTGAAGATTTTCATCTAACACTTGCCAAACAAATAATTGAGAAATATCATACGCTAGTTTCTACGCGAACAGTAGGTAGAACGATTGCTAGATGAAAATGCTGAATTACGTCTAACGGAGAGACACTTTCCTCAAGTAATTCCAACCACAACCAAGAAATATCCTACAAAAAGGTGCACTGTTTGTTCAAAAAATAATAGGCGACGTGAGACCAAATGCATGTGCGGCACCTGTAATGATATACCACTCTGTATAATCCCATGCTTTGAGATATACCATACAAAAAAGAGATTTTAATAAACTAACTTGTTTGATAATATTTTTTATTTATTACAAAATAAAAAAATAGCAAAACAAATAAACAAAACAAAAATTTGTTATAAATTACGAACAAGTAAAAACGGCTCAAGCTCCTCTAGACGTAAATCCTCGCAAGCGGTAAACTTTCCGTCCCTGGGCGACGGCGCACAATTATGTTACCGTCCCGAAAGGGTTAACCCTTAGGCTCCGTACCCTAACAATTGTGAACCCTTTTTGTAAACATGCAATAAAGGTGAAAATTTTAAGTAACTTCGTTCAAAACCAAGCACTATGTTTGTGAGTTATAATTGTATGCCCTATATGCCAGCTATTAACGATTAGCTGCACTAGAAATTGGACTTGTGGATACATCAGGTGAAAAATTGTAATGTTTAGCATTTTCATAATTTGGCAGATGAACTGCAAAAGCACAATACAAGTCTGAACAAAAAATCTTGTGATGAATATACTTCATATTTATACAAAATTAGTTGTGAATTTAAAATAAGATTTTCTGATTTTAAGCAGCTTCAACCAATAGTGATGTTTCTTAAGCAACCATTTTTGCCAGACATGGATATCGAACTGCAAGCTAAGCAAACTAGTGATTATTTAGGTTGCAGTAGCGAAGATATTGAAAATGAAATCATAACTTTTAGGAACGATATTGACCTAAAAGCCAATTTTGGAAGTGGTAGTCAAAATTTCTGGAAGCTTGTGAATAGTAACACATATAATGGCTTAAGAAAATTATCATCGCAAGTTTTCTCTTGTTTCGGATTTACATATCTGTGTGAGGCAGGGTTTTCTTCAATGAGTATAATAAAAAATAAATACAGAAATCGCCTTACAGATCGACATGTAGTGGATTGTTTGAGACTTGATTTATCAAATTATACGCCACAGTACGGAAAACTGGCAAAAGAAATGCAGAGCCAAGTTTCACATTAATTAATTAAGATCTCTATATTTTTGTAATCAAATACACTGTGTGTTATATTTATTTTTATAAAATGCATCAGATTATTTTTTAGTTTGTTTTTTTCATTAAACATAATAAAAAATAAAGTTTAAACATTTTGCTTTAACGTTATAATTTATAGTAGATCTCATAGAAATTCCTATAGCATTGGGTAGATCAAGCATATGAAAAGGTTGAGCAACACTGCCCTAGGCTGTATTTAGTCAGTCTTCATGATTTAGCCGTGTTGTGCACATATTTCTCAACCAGTGTCAGGTGATATTTTTTGAAGAATGTTTCCATTAGGTATGTTTATAAATATAGATTAGTAAGCTTACTTGTTTTGCATTATAATTACATAAATATGATCGCAAGGGGTTATAGTATTGAAGTCTTGAAGAACTTACATTGATTTGTAATTTTTAGGTTACTTTTGTTGCTGTAATTAGAATATATCACAATTGTTGTAACGAAGTTACCTTTTTTTTTATAGTTTGGATTTATTATTTTGAGTATAGAATTTAATATGTATTAGTTTCCGCCGAAATATATTGTAGGTGAGCTCCGTAGCGTTGTACAAAGCGTACCGACTTTTCACCCGGAAGATCCGAGTTCGATCCTCGGCTGGGTCAAGTTTTTTATATTACCGCCGTTGTTTATAACATTCAACTATTATAGTAGTTAATTGTTCAAATAATTAAACCGAGTATAAAGTAGAAAAGTCACTTACAAGTATTCCGTCAATTACATTTTTATTAATATTATAAGATTGTTTATTTTGCCGAGTTTAAACCCCCCTAACTTCACTTAAATATATTTTAGTTTATTTCAGGTCTCTACATTATTTTGCAGAGCTTAGAATAATTTGTATTTTCCGAAATGATTTAAATAAGTTGGTATTATTTATTTATTATTGTTTAATATTGTAAAATATATTTAACATATTTAGGATGTGTTATAATAAGAATTTAGTTATTTCTTGGAGTTTTAAAACCGTTCTTTTTGGTAATGCTATTTAAAATAAATGTAGAAGTCCGTGAGCTTATCAAAATGTTATTTTGTAATTTGTTTATATTATTTAACGCTGTGAATAGGCCAGCAATAATATATTGACAATATTAGTACCGTGTACCACTAAGCCGACCGAATGTAAATCAAAAATTAAAATATCCGCGCACCCAATGCGCGATGATTCTCCCACATGATTTACAGTCACGTGGTGTCTCCGATTTACTATTTAAGGCATTGTAACTGCCTAGAAAGGTCCCTTTTTTTGACCGTCCGATCTTTTGACCATTTCCGCCAGCATCAGCACCAGCAGGAGTAAGTAACCCTTAGTAAGTCCGACCGCCGCCGACAAGCTATCTTCAGGTTCACTTGGCTGCGATCGCTCTATGAGCGTTTGACATGGGCGAAGCAGCTTTGTGTGAGCTTGAAGACGCTGCTCGACTGTACGCTGTTCTTGGTATATACTTCACTAGGTGTACCTCTTGGTAATGGTTCCTCTATGAGCGTTTGACATGGGGAAGTTGCCTGTTAGAGTGCATTAGTTAAGTGTAGCTGGTTACCGAGTATAGTAAATAATATTAGGCTTGTATTTTGTCTTTGGGAGAGCGTTTCACTAGGTGTATCTCTTGGCAATGATTCCTCTATGAGCGCTTGACATGGGGACAGTTGCTTGCTAGAGAACATCAGTTTTACGTACCCAGATTCCGGATACACAAAAGCCTGGTACCCGTATTTCAGTATCTTAAGTGTTTTATCATAATATGTGCCTTGGCCATGGTTCCTCTATGAGCGTTTGACATGGGGAAAGTTGCTGTTTAGGTACATTGACAGAATACCATCAGAGGCTGGTACAGTAAACCGATAGACCGAGAACAAGGTATTTTGTTGCATTATTAATTTATTGTGCTTAGCTTTTCTGGTTGCTACCGCTTTGTTGCTAATTATAGATTGCCGAATATATTTACCTGAATAATAGTTATTGCTTGTCTATTTACTGCTACTTGCTACCATTTGTTGCTAATCTATGTTTCCGCTTATTTATTGTTGCTGCTTGTATAAATAAATATACTGCTATTAATATTTTATGCTTATTTGGTGCTGTTATTTACCGACCGATTTATTTAGAGTATAAATAAATAGTTTAGGCCTTGAAAGTGTGCGACTTTTATTACTTAGGTTAAGAAACATTGACCCTCTGGCACGTGTACTGGTACACCTTCTTCACTGCAGTTACCCAGCCTTTACTCATAAGAGAGTAGAGTCCGCGTGGGCCATTCACCACACTAAACCCATGTTTGGTGGCGCCCGAAGGCAGAAACCCGAGCATTAAAAACCGAAACCGATCTGAGAGCGTCACAAATTGGCACCCTTGAGCAGGAACCGTCACAAATGGCGCCCGAGCAGGGACCGCCACATTGTGTTCTCCGGGACTGTACTATTACTAACTACCTGTGGGCTATTTTAATTAATAGATGTGAAATGCGTATTTTACTGTAACGTTAACAGATTTTTCTTACTTTTCAGGTAGGTGGGGTAATAATATTTTTCAAATCAGTCAAAAATTTGAAAATTTACTAAAAAATTTAATATTGAACTTCAGCAGATGTTAATGAAGTATAGGCTTAAAAACATTAATTCGTGTAACCAAACACTATGGACAGGCATTGCAACACCCTCATATTCTTCGCTTTCTTCACCTCATCCTACCTCGCCAAGTGCATCTGACTGCAGGGAAAATAATGTGCCCCGTAATAGCGATCTTGTAAATAAATCAATGTCATAATGCGGGTTTGGAATATGAAACAGACGTTAGTAACTTATGTTACTTTAGATTAATAACTTAAGTTCTGTTAATTTAGCTAGCAACTGACTTTTACCTAATTACTTCTGATACCTAATTTTTTAGAAGGAGACATTTTCCGACTGTTCCACCAAGACTCTTAGTTCAGGGTGCAGCGAATATCGTTTCATCCCAAATGAAGAACTTATGCAGATAATTGATATAGAAGTGTTTGATCCACCTAGAATAGAAGATCAAGGGTATTCCGAGGAACGACGATCATTTAAAGTACCGATAATTCCTTCACCAAAACAGTAAGTTCCTATAAAAAGAGGGTTTGGAGGACTCCAAACCCTATTTTAGGGTTTGGAGGACTTACTCAAGAATACCGCAGACGGGAAAATAATTTTAGCAAATAAAAAAAAACTATTGATAGACTTTAGACAGAAACTGGCTTAATTAATAATTGTCAATGACCTTAAATATAAAACAACTGTTTTAAACAAAATTAAGATGCACTATAAACTAAAAAGGGGGAATAAAGTATCCTTGGTCTTTTTAGTACAGTAAGTTTTTTCTTTTTAATTTAAGTGATTGATCAATTTTTAGATTAAAAAGTGTCTTTTTATGAAGGTAGCTCATGAAATTGTTGGAGTATTTCCAACGGAAAGTGTCGATACATACTACAATCCTTATAGTTCACAAAACTGGACTAAGGCAACCAGCTCGGGGAAAACTGTGGTCACGTTACGTAAACGCAAAGGCAGCAATTAGAATACGATTATGTGGAAAAAAACAATTGCCTGTAATCCTGATGAAAAATTCCTGATTTTAAGGGTTTTCAACAACTTTTTCACGGATCAGCTGCACCATATATCAACAAGAAAAAAGGTAGCGAACAGATTTTTTGATATCTCAGGCAGTTTATATGCAAGTTAAAAAAACTAATCCTGGAATTCTATATTTCAACACAGATTTTGGTGGTGATTTTAAGAAGTCGACTTCAACAGAAAAAAAAGGTGAGATGACTGCATTCCCATATCTATTTCACCTATTAGGGAAAAGGCTAACGCGTAGAAGTTACCGTATTATGACTTTTCTTTGCAAGTTATCGCAAGTTTGTTACCTGCAAAGCCACCACCACCAAAACCAGGAAAAATTCATTTCCCCGAAAAATTGCATCAACTGCATCAATAATAGGAGAGCAAGAAAGCGATGCCAAAATTGTGCAAGACGAAACATTAGGAAAGCACAATGTGCTTCTGCAGTGGCTGTGTCAATTTTCCACCTTTATGTATTGAGTGTTTTCCACAGTTTCATAATTAGTTCATTCTAGTGTCCTTTGTGTAATCCAATATGTTCATTTGTATATTTTTCTGTCAATAAATATTTATGTTTGTGATAATAAATAAAATACACCAATTGGCGTCATCAGCATTAGCCAAAAATTTGCTTCCATAATGCTGATGACGCCAATTGGCGTCAGGACTTTTTTTGCTGACATAGATCATTACACTCAGTTTAACTATTTTTATAATTACAATTAAACATAGATAACGATTTCACAAAAATACCCATCAACTGTGGACAATTTTCTTATATAAATCAGCAGTGAAAGTGTTAAGGAAGCATGAGAATGATAAACATAAAATAATTCTTCAAGAACCACAAATCCCTACTAATTCTTATAAATGTTACCAGTGTGGCTCAACTTTTTCTATAAAGGTAGATATTATATCACACGTTGCGACTCATAAAACTTGTCACAGAAGACTTCAGTTCCCAGTTGAAAAATATAAAGAAATTTATGTAAGATATAAAGCTTTATGCAATCACTTGGCTGATACCCATTATTTACATCTTAAAGAGGAAAAGTATGAATTCAAGAATAATACAGGTAGGTATAATTACGACATATTTACAAAGCCAATATTTTGTAGTAGATAATATTTAAGAGTTTATAAACTTATTATGAATGAATGTCACCGATCCTTGTCGTCACGATTAGTAAAGAATAGACAAAGAAATTTAAAATCGATGGGAACAAATAAAATATATCGAGCGTACCCATCAACCATTGTTGTCATTTACCACTCTTAGGAAAGCATCTCAGCAGTATTTTATCCTTTACAAGTAGGCCATTTTCAAGAACTAGGGCATTTGAGGATTGATGAAACAGAGACTTAAATAGCAGGAAATATTTTATTTCAAAGGAAAAGTGTTCCTAAATTTTGTAGCATTGTGACGTATACTTCCCGATTGCGGGTAGGAAGTGTCTCTTTGACGCTCGAGTGTCGGTTTATAATTTATTTTTCCTCGGGCGCCAGTTCCTGTTTACAGTGCAGAAACACCACTAATCAGGTAGGTACAGTGAAGATACGGTACGCCAGGCGGTCGATAGGAAAAATTAGACTTCACACAACAAATAGTAAACCCTACTATATATAAAACTACTAGAATGGCTGGTGGTGGGAGAGCTATCGAAGCTTGCGCAGTAGCTCCATATTTCAACTTCAATTTCATAATGCTTCTCAGAGTAGTCTACAAGAGCCCGTGAAATTATACCAAGTTCCAATGCCTTACTTACGCTATTTTACTTACTAGTCTTTTGATACTGGTAACAGCGGTCATGATGGACAGGTCTTGCTCGGGTGCGGTGCGGCCACAGACTGAATGTCTGAGTTGTTCTCAGCTCAGCTCAGCTGTATGAAGACCTTGGACATGCGCAGGATTTAAAATACCGGACTTAGTATATTTTATACTGGTACAGCAGAAATCGGTGAATAGGTCCCCACGTTCTTGTGGACTCTGCAGAATTTTACTTACTCTTCTGGAGTACTAGCTTTCATAGTACTAAAAATGTCTTGTGATGTTATGCATGACCTTTTGAAAGAAATTTGCCATTAGAGTATGGGTAATATATTAAACAGTTACATACTTTACAATGATAATAATAAGAATAATAATTATTATTATTATTATTACATACTTAAAACAAATATTTTTCATTAGAACATTTAAATGTTCGTGTCAAATTTTTTAATCATATTTCTGAAGTAGACGCAGGTAATTGTATCCATTTGATAAATATTGAGCAGCTTAAAAAGGGATCAATTATTATATATTCAGCAGAATTGTTAGTCTTTGTAAATTATTTTGGAATTTTAATTGGTGACCTCATTCCTGAAAATGATGATGTGAAAATGAGATCTTAAATTTTCCTCTGCACAATAGAAGGCGCTTAGACATCTATAGCATGTATGTGTTGCAGCAATTGAAGACCTTGGTGGAAAAACCGACCAAGTCCACTATTGGGTGAAATTTAATTCTCTTGATGGACATGTATTATAATAAAGCATCCCCGATCGATTGGTGCAAAAATCAGATAAGTCCGAAGCATAATAACGGTGTACAAAGCTACAAGGACTTCCCTGACCCTGCACTTTGGAGCAAAAACCAGTCAAGTCCTGGACTTGTTCAATTTTTGCACCAAATTTTTAAGCTTTTGGGTGGGGGGACATGACTGGGGACGATCGCGCCATCTGAAGGTTAGCCTCGTTGTGACATAATTTAGTGTATTTCTGTTATTGTTTTCGGGCGTACGTTCCCTTTGTTTATTGCGCTCGTACATACACATAATGCAAGTGTACGATTATTAAACAGGATGTCATCCGAAGAAGAACCTTTTCAATCATCAGGCAGTCAAGATTTGCCATCAGATAAAAATCAGCCTAATACTAGTCGTAAAGTCGTGTATAAAAACAGACAAAATAAAAAACGAACACAAAAACCCGTTGGTATAGTAAACACAGTCCGCCCGATATATTAATTTAAATACAGGTCGTAAATAGTTCTATTTCACCAGTTGCTGAAGCACCCCTATTTCGAAAAAAAAAAAAGGGGAAACAGAGAACACGAAACGAGGCTTTATTGCAAAGAAATGTCAGATAAGTAAAAATCGTAAAAGGAGAAGAGTATACTACCACAGCTTAAAGTTTGTTACTTAAGCTGTGATACTACTGTGACAAGTGGAAAAGTAATACCAAAAAGAACGGTAGGTGTTCAGTAGGAAGATCAATGCGGAGGAAAGAAACCAAATTCTGCAGGAATTTAATGGCTTAGCTAACAAAGAAAAGCAAGACATATACTTGGGTGGCCTAATCCGGGTAGACAAGGTACAGGCAACAGGGACAGGCAAAGCAAAGTCTGTCTGTCTTTTCACTACAAGGTAGGGTTGCGTAATAAAATTACTATTTAGTTCTATTCTTATACCTACTGTTCAGAAAAATAAAAATGTATTCTTATTAGTAGTGGTGAGAAACATACCGTAGTACCCTCTTTGGGTTTGTGCTACTATCTGTCTGTCAATTTGAAAATAATTGTCAGGGAGATAGTAGCACAGACCCAAAGAGGGCACTACGGTGTTTCTCACCACTACTAACATTCACGATGCCCATTAGGCAATCAAATCGCAACATCGTTCATCGAGTCCACTACCTATGGCACTCTGATGAGCGCAAAATCAGCGCGAAACCGATCAGTGTCTGGTATTTGGTCTCGATGAACGATGTAGCGACTCCTATGGAGATGCTGATGTAATGCAACGCCAGGCGGGGCATATTGCCCGTGCAGTAGTTGTTTTCGGCATCTCCTTCAAATAAATATGTATTCTTAT
Source organism: Pogonocherus hispidulus (assembly GCA_963924545.1). Classification (NCBI taxonomy): domain Eukaryota; kingdom Metazoa; phylum Arthropoda; class Insecta; order Coleoptera; family Cerambycidae; genus Pogonocherus; species Pogonocherus hispidulus. The sequence continues at coordinate 11,622,023 of OZ004697.1, read as the reverse complement.
TGTTTCAGATTCGTGTTAACGGCAATGAATATATAGTTTGCAGATAGGCATTTTGTTCGATTTTTGGAATCACCAGACACCGAGCAAATCATATAGGTCTAACTTAAAAAAAAATCGCCACCCTAATGGACATGAGAGGTAAGCACGATAATCGACCAAATGAAAATTTCCAGAACATTATAACTAGTATTGACAACCAAATTCTAAGCTTTCCCAAGCGCTCATCACATTATAGTCGAGAAAAACATGATGGTCGAGCTTATTTATCGTTTGATCTAAACGTTTCTAAAATGTATATATTATACTTAAAACATATGAAGCAGACGTTTTTCAAAAACTACAACGTGAAGAAAAATGTCAACCAAAGGTTTCGTATGATTTTTACTATCGTCATTTTTGCGTACACTACAATATAAGCTTTGGATCCCTTCGTTCAGATACATGCCACACAAGAGATAGGTTGGAAAATTTAATAGCTGCAGAGGAAGACAGTGAGGCGAAGTTTGTATTACAAACAGAAAAAAATACATATTAGAAAAGCAGAAGCATTCTATAAATTGTTGAAGGAGAAAACCCAACTTGTCAAAACCGATGAAACAGTAGATGTGTTATGTTCTGATTACCAGCAAAATCTGCCACTACCACATATTCCGGCTGGAGACGTTTTTTACAAACGTCAGTTGTGGCAGTATAACTTTTGTGTTTACTCTAGAAAAACCGAACTATCAACCTTTTACATGTACGACGAGTCCACATCAAAGAAAAGTAGCAACGAAGTTACAAGTTTTATTCATCATTATATTTCCACGTTTCTTCCCGACTCTGTAACAACATTAGCCCTTTCACCACTAACGGGACATATATATCCCACTTGACTTATAAAATTACTGATGGATAAATGTGTCCCGAATATGCATGGAGAACGCCAGTTTTAGTGTTTTTGATATTCATATAGAGCATGTGCTTAGTTAGGCAACATATAATACATTCAAACAGCTGGTTTTCTAAAGACACCGGCATTGTGTATGAATGCTTCGCCGTTTTTAAGTGTTTTTAATTTCAAAATAGTGAAGAAAATTAGCGGAGAGACTTGCCAGGGATAAACAGACATCAGAAAAATAAAATGTAAGTAAAATTACCTAAAGCTTACCACGGTAACCTACCTTTTCTTCTTATGGGATTATATGTCCCAACCGTAATTTTTATTGGGAACATATGTCCCTGCCGTAAGAAGAACATATCAATAAATTGAAGTCCGTTCTGAAAGATTTCAGAATGAATCGATATAAGTTGACTGAGGCCGAGCGGGAAAGATTGCAGCTAACTGGAATGGTTTATCATCAGTTTCCGAAGAAGATCCGTTTCACTGTTCTAATGAAGATAGTGATTATGTACCATCAGATAGCGACGAAACAGAGTTGGAAAATGAAGCGATGAGAAATATAGAAGAAGATAAGTCAGATGATGAGGAGGCATTAGAAGATGTGGGCGAAACTGTAGAAAGTGACAACGAAGGAGAAGAACCAACGCAAACTCAAGCACAAGCAAGTCCTTTGTGGGGTCCTCCGGCAGATAATTTTGTTCCCAGGAAACAAATTCCTGCTGAAATTGAAGGGACAGTTCTACTGGATGTAGGTAGATCCGCAACTGAATTAGATGTATTTCTATTTCCCAGAAGTTTACTGATACACATTGCCGACTGTATGTACAAACCAAAGATTAGATCTCTGCAAGAAAAATGTGCATAAAACTGATTTGATTTTTTCAAAAATGTACTATGCCAAACCAGAAAAACCAGAAAATTGTTCCAAAACTTATTATTTGGATGATGTGGTTTGTTGTTTGAAACAAATATTTCAGCGTGCTAGATCAGAAAGTTCCCATCAGTCTATTGACGAAACAATGACTAAATTCAAAGGACGTTCGAGTATGAAGCAATATCTTCCTATGAAGCCCACCAAGCGAGGGATAAAACTCTGGCAGCGATGCTGTGCAACGACGGGTTACGTGTATGATTTTAATATTTATGCGGGTAAAGATCTTGACGCTGCAGATGGTACACTTTGTGAAAGGGTGGTAAATAAGTTAGCATCCACAATTAGATCTCCAGATGTTTGTATCTGTTTAGATAGATTTTTCACTAGCGTAAATTTGATGCTAAATCTACCCTATGCTTGTGTGGGGACCTACATGAAGAACAGAAAAAATACTCCAACGTTCAATGCTGATAAAATTACCCGGGGAGATGCGGAATTCCTAGCCAGCAATAATGGTATAATTGCTACCAAATGGAAAGACACAAAAGTATTGGTTATGTCTAACTGTCACTCAAATACATTGGATGTTGCGAAGAGAACGCTGAAAGATGGACAGAAAACGGATTTGACATGTCCTACTGCCATTACATTCTACAACAAATATATGGGTGGGGTCGATTTGGCAGACCAAAAAGTGTCTACCTATGATCTTGACCGTAAATCGGCAAAATGGTGGCGAAAGGTATTTTACTAGTTGTTGATGACAGCAGTTGTAAATGCTTGGATAATATTTCAGCAGGTCCAACATAAAAAATTGCCACTCATTTCATTTTTGGTGCCTCTACCGGATAGACACCGGTAGAGAAAAGGCAACTGTAAAAAGACGTCTTAGTGGAAGATCTGGTCCACGAAGCAAACGTCAAAAAAACATGATCAATGTTGGTGATCATCTACCCACCGACGGCTCTTCCAGAAGAAGATGTCATCGAAACGCATGAAAACTACATGCGTAGCTTGTAATATACCTTTATGCAAAACATATTTCTTGCCTTATCATTCTTAGTTGTTTACTTTTGTTTCCAATAAATATATTTGCAGGAAGTCTATGTTGGAAGTGTATGGAAGTGTATGGTTTTCTTACTATTGGGATATTATGACCCCACCATAAAATACTATTGGGACAAAAAATCCCAGGACGTTATACAGGACAACCAATATCCAAAAAAATAATCCTCCCGTTCCTATGACCTTTGACCCCATACCTATTAGTGTCTATTAGACACACTTGGTGCAGTTTCATTTCAGATACAAGATATAAATTTAAATTATGATTCTAGATTAGCAAAACAATGTGAATTATTTTTTCATAAAAGTAATAAAGAAATATAAAATAAGTATAAAGGAATTATTAGCTCTGTTTATCATTATTCGAGGTCATTGTGGATATTCGAATATAAAAAAGGTAAGATACTATCTATTTTTTTTTACTTAATTGTTTATTTATTTGTTAAAAAAGAATGTCACCTGGGGCAAGTTGACGAATTCGTCATCTTGCCCCACCGGTATCTACGGTAGATACAAAAACAAAATTAATTAAAGACATTTGTGTTATTTTTAGATGGTTAGAACTTACAAAAAGCAAACAAACAGACGATCTTGGTCGGAAGAAGTGTTGATTGCCGCAATGCACTCTTCTTCAGTTCTGTAAATGCAGCTAGTATTGAACATGGAATCCTAGAGGCTACATTAAGAAGATATATTAAAAAAGAAAAGAACAACCAATCACTTCCATTTGGTGGTGAAAGATTTAGGAACTTTTGCTGATGCTCAAGAAAAGGAGTTTGTGAGTTACGTTACGGATCTCAGTTCCAGAGCCTTTGGCCTTACGTCCATGGAATTTAGAAAATTTAAACCTAAGAACTCCGGAGTCTACGTCACTGGGACAGTTAATGGGGTTTAATAAAGTTGAAGTCACTAGATTGTTTTACTTGCTTCGAAAAATTAGAATGAAATACAATTTTACGACTGATCGCATCTATAATGCCGATGAATCAGAATTATCGACAGTCTCTAATAAAACACCAAAGATTTTATCACCTACTAGGTGTAGGAAAGTGTCTAAAGTTGCTAGCGGAAAGCGTGGGAAAAATACCACTCTTGTGTGCGCCATGATTCCACCATTTTTCATTTTTGGAAGTCAGGATGCGACCCGAACTTCTTAATGGATGTTCCCTAAACTCTGATGGTATAGCACAACCTAGTGGGTGGATGAATACACAATCGTTTATCCCATACCTTAAGCATTTTGGTAAATTTGTTCGGCCAAATAAAGAAGCACTAGTATTGTTGATAGTTGACAATCACTCTTCTCCTACATCTCTAGAAGCAATGCATTTTTGCAGAGAAAATGGAGTAGCTGGTAGCTGGCGAGTGTTTCGCCATTCATATATTTTAATTTTGTAATGGTGGAGAGAATAGACAATTAACACATTCATTCGAAGAGTGGCCAGACGGTCGACATTTCATAAGGAGGAATTACCAGGGTAAGTGCTTTCCTTCAACTTTTGTTTTGATTTTAGACATTAAGTTGCCCTGCGGGTCAGTATCAAATAAACGCATTTGCGTATAAAATAATTTATAAAAAAATTTAGAATTGTTCCAATTTACACTCCATCCAATACATTGGTCCAATCAACGACCCATCAAACTGCAGAAGCAAACTCGATTCAGACTTGCAACTTAATAGATAGGCAAAGAACTCCTAAACCAAATTCTCTGCAACCTGGATGCTCAGGAATGAATAACATCAGTAACTGTCACGAAATTCCCCTTTCGAAAACGAATTTCGCGAAACTAATAAAAGAATTGGAAACTAGAGGTCTGAAACCCCAAAATTAAATTTTACAGCTTGCAAATCGGTTAACAAACTCCGAAGTAAGCATCTCAGAAATTAAGCCTGAGCTGCGAGTCTATTTCGTAAAATAAAATAAAATAACTTTCAAAATTTAACTAATCAACTTGAAACTTTGCACACACTCATAACTTTATATACTGAACACAGTAATATTTTCCATTCTCCCGGATCTTTTCAAGAAGCCCGGATTTTTTATGTAAATAACGCCCACTTTCATAATTTGACCTACAGCTTTCAAACCCTTAATCCGAATTACTTTAAACTTTCACAGATTATACTTCAACTTATTCTCTATCCAACAGTGAAAATCCCATCTTCATAGCTTTTCCCGTCTCCGAGTTATAAGCACCCATTCCTAAAATGGACAAGCCACGCCCACAAACTAATTACGTTAATTACTCCGTAACCGCTGCACATAGCGCAACGGGACAAAGTTCGGCGTACTCAGGAGACGATGCCCGATCTATCAATACCCATATCATGGCAGTAATCCCATTAATTCCGCAAACTTTAAAACGGCCTCCAGAACGATCGCTGTCGCTTTTCGCAAATTGTTCTGGAAATGCCATCGAAAAAACATTAATTATCTCCACTTCTAATTATCTGATCAAAATCGTACTTGTACTCATCGATAGGTCATTTCATCCCCTATCACACCCCCAAGTTCTAATCTTCTAATCTAATCTTATCACAAAAACCCGCAAATTAACAATTTCTATCTTCGAGCAATCGCGAAATTCTAAAAATCGAATTTCGCGAAACTCCAAAAAGTATATAAGCCGACACATAGCGGCCCCAGTCAGTCAGTCGAAGTACAGTTAGAGATACAATATCCTAGTGCTTCCAAAGCTACTCCAAAGTGTTCCAAAGTGTTCTAGTGAGTGCGGGCTGCGTCTGAAAAGCATTCGTCGGCTGCTTTAAGAGCGAAGTAGCGTTTAGTGACAAGTGCCTCAGTGGTCAACCGTCTCCTAGTGAATAGCGTCGTGTAATACCTATCTGTCCGCGCTAAGATAAGTGTGTGACATCCCCAAAGGCCCCGATAACTACGATAGTGTCGTCGTGCCTCACTCGCAAACACCAACCAAGCAAGCTGCCTACGAAGAGGATATCCATAAAACAGGCCACGTACGGATATTTTCGCCAGTTCTTCTATACAATTGTAAGTTCGAGTTTCATTTACCTTTCCTATCATCCTGCATTAGTGAATAGCACCTTATGTACACTGCGTTCTCTAATAAGCAGTCATTTATACAATTATCATTCAATTATTAGCTTGTTCAAACTTCTTTTACAATTCTACTTTAAACTAATCACTGCCCATACACAGGGTGTTATCCAGCCTCTATCCTAGTGCGTATACGGGGTGTTGGATCAAACTAAACCCTATAATAAATACTTTTAACTCTACTTTCATTCCAAACAACTCATTTTATCATTAGTACTCAGTGCCTACTTGAGTCTAGGTACCTGTTGTGCTCACCCTTTATACTCATTAATTGAAACCGAACATAAGGTGTCGTTCCAAAGAATAGCTCCGTGTCTTCAGGTCCCAAATACTACTTTCAAATACAAATAATTGTCCACGTATTAAATTGACTGGAACCTTGAATATTCCAGTCATCCACTGATTGCTACCCCCACTACAGTTAACAAACCAATAGAAAACGACCACTCAGAAGATTGACACGTGACATAACATAAAAGATAAGCAGATTCCAAAACTAGCTATTAGATCAAGTTCTCCACAATTTGGATGCTCAAGAATGAATAACCTCAGTAGCATAACACGTAAGCAAACTCCAGAACTAGCTATTAGATCAAGTTCTCCACAACCTGGATGCTCAGGAATAAACAATAATGTGCCAAAAAGATCTAGTTTTGCACTAGCGCTTGATACTATCATGCGTGTACCTAGTTCGAACAACTCAGCGGGTCACGAAGCGAAGACGAAAGACCACAATAATTGCAGGATCTCCGTACAAAAACGAATATTATGGACTAGAGCTGTAAGAAATCGTTACTATTCGTTATTCCGAGTACTCGTGACTCGACACGATCCGAAGTAACGATTACTAAAAAATAACGGGTCCGAAACTCGAACTTACCCTACCCAATCAAATAGGTGGCGATGCCGATACCAAACACCGTTTAACCGAATATTGCAGTTACGGATTCCGCTGATAAAAACGAATTCTGCGCCATCTGTTGCTGAAATATTGAATTTAAATATTTTACAGATTACTATTACTACTCGTATATATAATAATGCAAGATGAAAATCAGTTTATCTACTTATAAATTAAATACGTTTCTATACCTATTTACTTTTTTGATCTGTTGCACTTTACAACACTTTAATGCTGACTAAAATAAATTTGTGTTCCAACTATTTCATGGTTTAGTGTAATGTTTAATGAATCTATAGTTAGGCTAGATAAGTTACCTCCTGACAATTTAATAATATAACTCCGCAGGTAAGTAAATTTATTTGTATGCATTAAAAAGTTAGAATTGTGATTACAGATGTACCTAAATATAAATTTTAAAAATACAAATAGGAAATCATTATTGAGATGAATAAAATTAGTTTTGTATGTTTTAAGCAAAGTACCATTAAAAAGATGACCCTTCTGTTAAATGGTAAAAATAAATTAGTTAATATGTTTGTACATAAGCTTTACTTTTGTAGAAATGTCTGGATATCAGAAAAGAAGTGAAATTTGGAATTTACAACTGCATCAAGTGATAAAGCAAAATATAATTTATGCAGCACGTACTCATACAAAGTAGGAACAACATCAAATTTAAAAAACACCTCTCGAATACACATCTAACAATTATGCTCGGTAAAAAAAACAATGTGCAACAGGAAGTAAGTACTAAAAGTAAATGTTTTTTAATAAAATGTTAACTAAGACCTAACTCACTATCTGTATCTGTGATCTTTTTAGTTCAAATTCATATTAATTGTAACTTTAAAAAGAACCAAGTAGATATCTATCCCATTGTTTTTAAATTACAAAGATCCTCAACATCGGCTACTGCTGTATTACCATCAGCTTCTACTACTCGTAGTACTAGTATTAGTACTGCATCATTAGAGGTAGCTTCAACATCTGCTGATGGCCAGGTTATTTCTCAACCAGCTAAACGACCTAAACTGCAATCTTCTTTGATTACTGCTTTTCTTTCTAGACCAATATCATTTTCGAGACAACAGAAAATTAACAATTTAATTTTGAACATGACTGTTAAAGATTTGCAGCCAGTTTCTATAGTGGAAGATATAGGTTTTCGACAACTGATTTTAGCACTTGAACTGTCATATACAGGGTCCTGCACCACAGCTCCCTTCTTTTGTAGCTCATGAACCGGTGCCTTTGTAAATTTCGTTCAAATTTGACTGCAAACTATTCGTAGAGAGGCACATTTTGAAAATATTTTCAAATATACAGGGTGCTCTAAAAACATGTACCATACTAAAGTTATGTTTTTTTTAATGGAACACCCTGTATATTTTTTCATTTTTGGATTCTACAGAAAATTCTAAACACATTTCATGTAGGATGTCCTATACCTATCTTCAACATTTTTTTGAAATATTGACAGGTGAATATTGACATTTTTGCAACTTTGACACCCTGTAAAATCTAAGCGGTTTGAGATCAAGCAAAATGGTTTGCACATTCCTATCTTAACTTTTCATAAGCTATCGTTTGGTACTAATTTCAAATTTATACAGGAATAAAAAATTTTAAAAATTTTCAGAAAATTTTAAATTTTTGGATAATTCTGAAATTAGTACCAAACGATAGCTTATGAAAAGTTAAGATAAGAATGTGCAAACCGCTTAGATTTTACAGGATGTCAAAGTTGCAAAAATGTCAATATTCACCTGTCAATATTTCAAAAACAGTTGAAGATAGGTATAGGACATCCTAAATGAAATGTGTTTAGAATTTCAGGTAGAATCCAAAAATGCAAAAATATATAGTGTGTTCCATTTAAAAAAACATAACTTTAGTATGGTACATGTTTTTAGAGCACCCTGTATATTTGAAAATATTTTCAAAATGTGCCTCTCTACGAATAGTTTGCAGTCAAATTTGAACGAAATTTATAAAGGCACCGGTTCATGAGCTACAAAAGAAGGGAGCTGTGGTGCAGGACCCTGTATATTTCTTCCCAGACAGACACTCAGTCAATCATTATTGCCAGTACTACATGAGGATACCAAGGATGGTATACAAATTATTACAAAGCACTCACTTCATAACACTAACAATCGATGGCTGGACGAATGAAAGTTATATTTCTGTTACTGCTCACTTTATAACTCAAAATTGGACTTTTTATTCCTGCTTGTTAGAATGTTTTCCATTTCAACAACACCACACATCACAAAATTTAAGTGAAGAGATGAGGCGTTTAGCAGCAGAATGTAATAATTCAGATACAATTCATACAGCCGCTACAAACAATGCCCCGAATGTAGTTAATTCAATTAAAACAATTGGATGGAGCCACATACCTTGTTTTTCCCATACATTAAACTTAGTAGTGCAGCAGTCACTTAAAGAAATATGTAGATACAATACGTAGGAAAGTTAAAACTATAGTACAATATTTTCATCGAAGTTCTCAAGCAAACGCCCAATTTTTAGGAAATCAAAAACAAATTCATCCGGATTCAGTAAAGTTGAAAAATTATGTACCAACGAGATGGAATTCTACATTTTATATGTTCCAAAGGATTATTAAAGTTGAAGAACCTCTAACAGCAGCTTTAGGTTTATTACATAATCCAGGACAATTATTATTACATTCAGAGTTGATACCATTAAAAGAAGCATACAAAATACTAAAACCTTTTGAGCAACTCACTACTGACATGAGTGCTAAAAAGGCAGTCACTGGTCTAAAGTAATAAATACCCAACCCGAATGTAAATAACCGCTTTATTGCAGTCAATGTCATCAAGATTTGCAAATATTGAGACAAACAATTCACTGGCAAAATCTGCCTTTTTAAAACCTAGATTTAAAACCAGAGCTTTTAGCTACATTGAACATTTCAGAAGGGTTAAAGAAAAAATCCAAGACGAAGTTGTTAAATCTTTTAAATCGGGAAAGCCCTGAAAACCCGCCTGAGGTGCGAAAAGTTTCACCATCTATGGATAGCCATTTAGACGATGAAGATGATCTTATTTGGAAAGACTTTGATAAAGAGGCAAAAAGTACAGAGATTTTTCCACATTCCCAGGCAATAACTGAAATTAGGATGTACATAGAAGATACAGCGCTAGACAGAAAAGAGGATCCATTGAATACTGGAAAGGTAAAGTTACTATATCCGAGGCTATCGACAATAGCAAAAAAATATTTAGGTAGGTATTTTTGCCACTTCAGTGCTTTCTGAAATATTTTTTTCGAAGGCTGGTGAAGTAGTTTCACGAAGACGCAGCAGCGTAAAGGGGAAAATCTTTTATTCCTAAATTGTAATCAAAATATATTATTGTAAGCTCTGTGATATTTTGTTTTAAAATTATTTTTTATTTTTATATTATATTTTTAATATAATTAAGTAAAACATATACCTATTGTAGGTATATTACATTGTTTTAGCTTATTATTTAGTATATTTATATATACATTTACATTATTATACAATTTTACATTCTACATAATTTTAATTTTATTTTTTGCGTTATCCATATCAATTTTTTTAATTTAATGTTATACTTCTACATAAACGTATTTCTGTTATTTGCCAGTTCAATATAACCTCAGAAGATGTTGATTTTGTTTAAAATACTGCACAACTATTTATCTATGAAATACTGTAAAAAAAAACAATAAAATGTTACTAATTCATTTAATACTTTGTTATTTATGTTGTGAGAAAAATAATTATTTATACATGAACATGAAATATGTAATTGTTTGCATGGAAGTATAATCATTATTTACTGGTAAAAGTGTGGCTTAATAATTTCTACATATAATAACAGAGAGCAAATCTAAAAAATTCGTTTATGTATGTTTTATTATAATATAACCTTTCAATTTCAATTACAATTTAGACCTGATACTCGGCAACACAACATACACATAACTTTATACTTAAATCTATACCGAGCTGTTAGGTACCTAAAGTCTGTTTAAAATGTATACGAAGTTCACTGACCGCCTAAAGAAACAATCGCTATTATCACATGTAATTTTCAAATTTCTCAATATTCAACTAAAATATCCACAAAACAATATATAAGAGTTGTATATATTATTTATGAATGATAAAAGCAATACAATAATTTAGCATAGGCCAAGATATTAGCCATTTTTACATTTACTTCATTACTATTTAGCTCGTTCTCGACAAACAGCATATATCTCTTTTTAACTTATTGGAAAGACGTGCTATCTGTTTTCATTCGGCAGAATACATGAGTGCTCTGGCCTGGCAGTGGCGGGTTGGAAATATGTTTCGCGCGCGTTTTTTATTGCAATTATTATCGTCCGGTTATTTACATAAGGAATTTATATAAATTATTCGACATTGGTGCAGTGCAACTGTAGATAAGTGTAAGTGATTTAATAAGTGTAAGTGATTTAATAAGTGTAAGGCCCACCGCCCACGGTGCGACTGTTTTAAGACAAAGGTTGCAAATCAGTTGACCTAGCAACTGTTTTCTATCCGCGGCAGCGTATAGTAGTGTTGAGCCGCACACGAGTCGATTCGAATGAAATTAGTTTGCAATCAGTCTCAAATCGGTTGTACGCGACCATTTTCCGCGGTCGCAGTTTAAAGTTGACCGGTGCTTACCACGTGTTATTTGTTTATTTCAAAATTAGTGATCAAGAACTGAAATTAAAATTTGTCGGAGAGGTGGAGAAACACGAACACACTGTACAATATTAAACTTCCTGGGTACTCAAGGAAAGACGTGGCAGAGAAAGCATGGCAAGAAGTGGCTGCCCAAGTGAATATGTCAGATAAGGAAACTTCTTGTGTAATTTATTATTATAACAGGTTTTTTTAACTCATGTGAGTATTTTATTAGTAAAATCAATAAAATAGAAAAATATTTTTAGACAAGTATATGTGTTAACGCCACACGTTAAGTTTAATTTTAGTTTATTTAGTTAGTAATTTTCTGCTATTATTAATACCTAATTTTAAGTAATTTAAATACTCAGCCCTTTTGGCTGCTAAAGTAGCAACTCGGTAATACCTCGCCAGATGTCGTACCTTACGCGAACAGGTGGAAAAAGGGCCTCTCGCTCGGCCAGTACGAAGAGACACGTGTTCGCGCCCGCTCGAATAATAGAAAAAGAAATTCAGTGGTTTTCCTGGGCATCTCAACAAAGCTCTACAAATACAGTCCACTTCGCATTGAAGACCAGGTGGTTGCAACCCCAAAGGTACAACTAAGAAAACAAAGGTAAGACACTTTGGCGAGATTGCGATTTTCCCGCGGTCTTATGATCTTATGCTTAAATCGTATAGGAAACATTGGCCCATTACGAACCGGATTTATATTGGTAATACGGGAAAATTACTAACTTTCTTTTCATTATATATATAATTAATTAATTAACATCTCAGTACATCTTGTAAAGTAACGACAGCAAGTGTAGCAGCGCTTATCGCTAACTTTTTGCCGTGTTTTTTCTCTGAGCTCGCACTCGAATTCGTTTGTTTACATTTTCACGTACGAAATCTTATTATTATTTCAACTCAGAAATACAATAAATAATAATTGATATTTTCGTAATTAATCGCTAAAATAAGAGTCGCAAATATAGTTCTGTTGCTACAATTAAGTCTTTCCTAGGATCGCAAGGGAGGTACAATCGCATTAAATTGATAATACTATTACTAATTTAATTTCGCATACACTCGATTATATTAATTTAACTCTTGAAATTTAAACTTATACTTAAGTTACACTCTGGGCTCCTGTTGCTTCTCTCTGTTCCCTTTGTAATCTAGGTACCTATCGAACGCGAAAATTATTTTATGCAGTAATTCATTGTTTGATGCACAAGATAATTTATAATAGATAAAAGGTATATCTCTCTCTCTAATACAACATTGTGCTTGCACTAGTAAACGTTATACAGGGTGGAATAGCTATAATAGGTTATGGGTTTAGGCACATAGTTTAATGAGTTTTATTAATAATTATATTTTGACTTGGGATTTTCATTCACATTGTGCACTGAACCTCGGGAATTATTAGCTTCTTCCCTAAAGGTTCAGGGACATAGCTCCGGTTAGCTCTGGGCTCAAGGCGGGGATTGGATTTTATTTACTGTGAAGCTTATTTATAAAAAAGTGGGCACCAGGTAATTTAAATGAGAAAAAAAATATATGAAATTGTGAATGCGTGAAAGTAAGAACAAACAAATTACGTTAAGATAAAAGTATATATTACAAGTTATATTTACACTCAATTTATGTTAAATTGAAAAAAAACTCTACAGCCTGAAAGCGTTTATCAAAATTTTACAAACACTTTTACTGGGCTGGGTTCACCAGTCTTCGGCCTACTTATGGATTGATCTCACCCACTAGCCTCTCCTAGATTAATCCGGAACTCCTGAACAGATCCCCGTCTAGCTAGACTTGCTGGGGTTGCAGGGATGGATGTAAGTAAATCCCACGTAGCTAGGTTTCAGGTTTCAGGCTCCAAAGGTGGAAACAGGCACATGTAAAAGATTGTATGATTAGCCCAGTCCCAGAGTTGTACAAAAAATGATCCAGGAATTGGAATTTTGTAAACAATCAAACCGTAGAGCAACTATGTCTGAAGGACAATATATAAAAATTGTAATAGAAAAAAAATAACTTATGACCAGTACTATATACTACAATAAAAATTACCAAAATTGCAGTAACAAAATTCGTAACTGTGCTACACAAAAAAACTGGTTAGCATAAATGTGAAAATTTCTAATTCATACATGAGATTTTAAATGAAAAATTAACAATATCAAGAACAATGAAATAGAATTAAATTGAAAAAAAATTTATGTGAGACGGTCTAGAATACCAGCAAGTAATCAAAAATAAAATTCCTGGATATAATAGATTCTGTAATTAGCAGTCAAAATTTATAATATATCAAAAATAACCATATGGTTATATACAAACGCACTAACCAACCCAGGCTCTTCACAGAGAACAGACCTTTGCATACAGGGTACAATTTTCTTTAATCATATTCAATTTGTTAAGAAAATGAAATGTACTCACCTGTATGCAAAGTGCAGTTCCAATCTCGTGTATCCACCTTAAATATGTCCTAAGACGTTCCACCTGGAATTGGATGGTTTACGAGAAAAGTAGATTCCTGGGAAGATTAACGTCTCAAAAACTCTGCAAAAAAATAAAAAAATTCGGCAGAAAATTTACACCACGTGTAAACTAAATTTATTATCACTTATCTCGTGACAACAACAAAATACGATAATATCAATTAATGAGCTTATTACAGATAATACTCTATTATATCAGAACACCGATCACTAACAATAGTGATAATAATTTAAGATTTAAATGAAAGTAAAATTTAAGAACATGTGCTTCCAAAAAGCGTAAAATTGTCAACTTGCTTGTACTCTGTTGAAAACCAGACTCCTCGAATTTTAAAAATGTCTTAATTTCCTGTCTGTTTTGCGTCCCTACCTTTTCATAAAAGTGACCAATCAGAAACACTTTAGAGGTAGACAACACATTACAATGAAGAGCATTTTGGGTTGCGGGTATTCAGGGAAAATTTATACTTATTTTTGATATTATTTTTAATCGTCCGGAAATATACTGATCGTCATATACAAAGGAACAAAATGATTAAAATTTTGTTACAATTGATATAAGTTAAACCATACCTACTTGTTTTTTTGCGCTTTTTTTAATTCTCTTTATCTGTTTATTTCCTCTTGAGGAATTTAAAAGATGTCTAATAAAATAAAACAACTTCGTGCTGGTCGAGAAACCACAATTGAACGCATTAATGAAATTTACGAGATTGCCGACAGTGCAAAAACAAACCCTAATCTTCATACTTCTTTGCGAATGCGAGTTGGAAATCTTGATAAAATCTTTGACGAATTTAACTCTCATCATGCCTCTTTAATTCAGCTGTTAGCTACACAAGATGATGTAGATTTAGAAAATGAAAAAACTATCCGCCAAGACGTGGATAAAACATACTATTCTATAAAAGCTGTTTTTCACGAATTATTCGAATCTGCATCACTGAATAACTCAATTTCGAGTGGAAGATCATCCAATATTAAATTACCCAAATTAAATGTACCCAGTTTTAGCGGCAAGGTGGGTGAGTGGCATAGCTTTATAAGTTTATTTAAATCAGCCATACATAACAATGAAATTCTCACCCCCAGTGAAAAGTTTCAATATTTGTTGTCTGTTTTAAGTGGAGACGCTCTCATTGTGGTAAGAAATCTTAAACTCACCGATGATAACTATACGGTGGCATATAATAATTTGAACAAACGTTTTGAAAATAAAAGATCATTGGCTAAGTTCTACTGGGAGGAAATATCTAATTCTCCAAAATTGTATAATGATTCACCGCGGCCACTTAGAAAATTATTGGATACCTTTTCTGATCACTTAGATAGAGGCTTTGCAAAACCTGGGATTCCCAGTCGAACACTGGGACTTTATTTTGTTTTATATGCTCAGTCAAAAAATTGATGACGAAACGTTAAAGCGTTTCGAATTGCTGCATGGATCTGCAGAAATACCTCGATATGAAACTTTAAAGCAATGTATTTCACTGGATAGTATAAAGTCTACAAAATCACAAAGGGTATCAAATGATTCATCTCAATTAAGAAAACACTCTCCTCAAAATAAATATTTTACCACTTCCACTCTTTTAGCTAATGCTAATCCCGTTGCTTGTCCATTGTGCCAATCTCAACACTCTATTTACAAATGTGCTTTATTTAATTCAAAGTCTCCAAGAGAGAGATATAACTTAGTAAAACAAAATAATTGGTGCTCAAACTGCCTCGGATTTAAACATACTTCGAAAAATTGCAACTCGACGTCCACCTGCAGAGTGTGCAAGGGGCGTCACCATTCCTTGCTACATTTCTCTCCAAATTCTACATCACAAACTGCCGCAGCTGTCGCAGAAATCTCTCCCACTCCCCATATTAATACTCAACCAAGTTCCTCCCGTGAACAAACTCACTCCTTTACTAGTATCTCTCCCTCGCATACCACAATTCTTCTTGCCACAGTTCAATTAGAAGTTTCGAATTCTACAGGAGTTTCCCTTCCTGTTAGAGCTGTATTAGACTGTGCCAGCCAAGCTAATTTTATCACCGAAAAATGTGCTAACAAGTTAGGGTTACGTCGTGTTCGTACAGGCATCTCAATTCACGGCTTAGGTCACATGTCTACAGAGTCAACAAGCTCAGTAACTTGCACCATAAAACCCCGAGGGTTGCCCCAACCATCCTTTAGCATAGAGGCGAAAGTCTTGCCGAAAATATGCTCTAATATGCCCATTGTACAATTCTCAAAAGAAAACTTGTCTCAATTTGCTAATATAAAATTGGCTGACCCTAATTTTAATATACCTGGTCCTGTCGATATGCTATTGGGTGCAGAGATCTTTCCTCTTATTCTCAAAAACCGCCACTCTTTGAGCAACATTAATAACCCGTCAGCAATTGATACCCACTTTGGGCATGTTTTCATGGGAAAAATTGCCTGTCACGATGCATTGCCAGTAAGCTCTTTTCTTACATCACTTGAATATTCAATTGACTCTACCCTAAGAAAATTTTGGGAACTTGAAGAAATCCCCCATAAAATTATTTTGTCTCCTGATGATATTCGTTGTGAAAATATTTTCTCCCTCACACAACATCGTGATAGTTCAGGTCGTTATATTGTCTCACTTCCGTTTCAAGATGCATCACCCCCTTCATTTCCTGACACACGTTCTCAAGCATTGCGTCGATTTCATTCATTAGAACGTCGACTAATCCAAAACTCCTCTCTCTATGTTGAATATGCAAACTTCATGAAGGACTATCTCCTTAGTGGCCACATGGAACCAGTAACCCAAACTCGTCACACTGATAAAATGTACTACATTCCTCATCATTGCGTGTTTAACCCCAATAGTGCCACTACCAAACTCAGGGTAGTTTTCGATGCATCAGCTAAAGCATCAAATGGACAATCATTAAACGACACTCTCTTAGTTGGGCCTAAAATGCAACAAGACATTATCAAGATTCTCCTTAATTTTCGCTCTCATCGCTACGTATTTACTGCTGACATTAAACAAATGTATAGGCAGATCGTAATGACAGAATCTCATCAAGATTATCAAAGAATTCTCTGGAGATTCAATCATACAGATCCGGTACAAGACTTTCGCTTGCGAACCGTCACTTATGGGGTGTGCTCTGCAAGTTATCTCGCCATTCGCACCTTAAATCAACTGGCTATTGATGAAAAGGATAAGTTTCCTTTAGCAGCACAAGTATTATGCAATGAAATTTACGTGGATGATTTAATAAGTGGGAACGACTCTCTCGAGGAGGCTAAAACTCTTCAATCACAATTAATTTCCTTGTTAAAATGTGGTGGATTCCAATTACGTAAATGGTCAAGTAATCACCCAGAGTTATTAAACAACATATCTCACGATGATCAGCATCCCTCTTCCTTATCTTTTGATAAGAGCGACTCTTTTCTCAAAATTTTAGGTCTGAAATGGACCCCCTTTAAGGACGCTTTTTCCTATGAAGTTTATCCCTCGGACAGACCTTGCACGAAACGAACAATTCTCTCTGACCTTGCACGAATATTTGATCCTCTGGGTTTTTTATCTCCCATTTCGTTTTACGCGAAGTACTTGATCCAACACTTGTGGACTCTGGGACTGGATTGGGATCAAACACCTCCGCCCCATATTTTGGATTCTTGGACAAAATATAGAACTGAGCTTTCCAAACTATCCGCAATTAACATTTCGAGGAATTTAATGTTTGAAAACTTTAACTCCATCGAATTACACTCCTTCTCAGATAGTTCAGAACGAGGTTATGCAGCCGTTGTCTACTTTAGATTTCATCTTCCATGTGGGAGGATTAAAGTCTCATTTGGATGTGCAAAGTCTAAAGTTGCACCACTTAAAAAACTCTCAATTCCCAGATTAGAACTTTGCGCGGCTGTTCTATTGTCGGACTTAGTAGCCTTTGTTTTAGATGTTTTCTCAGAGAAACATAATTTTTCAAAAATCTTTGCGTATACAGACTCAATGGTAGCGTTATCTTGGATTAAGTCGTCTCCTCACCGTTGGAGTACTTACGTAGGTAATCGCGTCTGTCATATTCAAAGTAAAATATCTCCTAATTTTTGGAATTACATTCCATCCCAAGATAACCCCCACTGATTGCGCTTCTCGTGGTCTACGACCCTCCGACCTTATTGACAACTCCTTATGGTGGGCGGGGCCTCCGTGGCTATTGGATGAATCCGATATTAGTCGACCTCTCAATTTAAGCTCTATCCCTGTCACCACTGAGGAAGAAAAGAAAATTAACCTCTCTTCCTTTGTCCCTGTCGACTTGTTCGATAATCTTTTGAATAAATATTCCTCTTTGCCAAAAATTAAACGCATCATCGCTTATAGCTTACGCTTTGCCTCCAATTTGAAAGATTCTCAGAATAAAAAGTGTTCTTCTCTTACTCAGAAAGAACTTCATGCAGCCTTACTCGTTCTTATTAAACTCGTTCAGTCTGTCTCCTTTCATGAGGAAATCTCAAAACTAAAAACCAAAGTTTCTCTTTCCAAAGGTTTACGCAAATTAAATCCATTCCTTGACGACGAGGGCTACTTAAGAGTAGGCGGCCGGTTAGCTCTCTCTGGCTTATCATACGATCAAAAACATCCATTACTGCTACCTCAGAAGCATCGCCTGACGGAACTGTTAATCGAAAGCGTTCATCGAGAGCATCTACACCCCGGTCAGCAGACCTTACAATATTTATTGAATCAAAATTTTTGGATATTATCTTCCAGACGTGCCATTCGTCGTACCCTATCTCAATGTTATAAATGTTTTATACTGAAACCTACTCCACTTGCCCCTCTCATGGGTAATTTACCTGCAGCCCGCATCAATCAGGTAAAACCGTTCCAGTGTGTTGGAGTAGATTATGGTGGTCCCTTTTTTATCACATCCCGTAAAGCAAAGGGGGTAAAGTCGCAAAAGGCCTATATTTGCTTGTTTGTATGTTTCACTACGAAGGCCCTTCATCTGGAATTAGTTTCGGACCTGTCAACTGAAGCGTTTCTCGCTGCTTTGAGGCGCTTTATCGCTCGTCGAGGTCGCTGCGCTCGAATATTTAGTGACTGTGGCACCAATTTTGTCGGTGCACACAGATATTTGGTAGAATGCATGAAGATTGCAACAGAAACTGAGCACATTGAGTGGTCGTTTAATCCTCCTTCTGCACCCCATTTTGGTGGTCTGTGGGAAGCGGGAGTAAAAGCCATCAAATCCCACTTATTTCGAGTCATCGGCCAACAAGTCTTAACATTTGAAGAGTTTTATACGGTCCTAACCCAAATTGAAAGTATTCTCAACTCCAGACCCCTCTGCCCTATGAGTTCGGACCCTAATGATCTATTGGTTTTAACACCTGGCCACTTTCTAACACTTGAACCTCTGACCGCACTGCCAGATTTCAACCTGACCAATCTCCCTCTTAACCGATTAACTCGATGGCAGCTATTGCAACGACTGCAACAAGACTTTTGGCGTAGGTGGAAGGACGAGTATTTGCACACTCTGCAACAGCGTAACAAATGGAACAGAGAGGGTAAAAATGTAAGCCCTGGCACCCTAGTGCTAATTAAAGATGAAACTGTCCCGCCACTGCAGTGGCGGTTGGGACGCATTGAAAAAACCCATCCAGGCTCGGACGGCGTATACAGAGTCGCCACGGTACGTACGGCTCGGGGTACGCTTCAAAGGCCTTTTACAAAATTATGCCCTCTCCCCTCTCAATAGCAACGGAAATACGTTTTGTATTTCGGTGGGCGGTATGTTAACGCCACACGTTAAGTTTAATTTTAGTTTATTTAGTTAGTAATTTTCTGCTATTATTAATACCTAATTTTAAGTAATTTAAATACTCAGCCCTTTTGGCTGCTAAAGTAGCAACTCGGTAATACCTCGCCAGATGTCGTACCTTACGCGAACAGGTGGAAAAAGGGCCTCTCGCTCGGCCAGTACGAAGAGACACGTGTTCGCGCCCGCTCGAATAATAGAAAAAGAAATTCAGTGGTTTTCCTGGGCATCTAAACCAAGCTCTACAAATACAGTCCACTTCGCATTGAAGACCAGGTGGTTGCAACCCCAAAGGTACAACTAAGAAAACAAAGGTAAGGCACTTTGGCGAGATTGCAATTTTCCCGCGGTCTTATAATCTTATGCTTAAATCGTATAGGAAACAATATGTGTATATACACGAATTTTATTACTATAACAACTCTTGTTTTTTTTTATAATATATGTAAGTTGGTTGTTTTTGTCGTGGTGTCCAAGTTGTGATATATATACTTTATACATTTTAGTCTGTATTGACCTGAAGTTGAGATCTCGAAACCGGTTGCCAACAAAATAATATACGAATTGTGAGATTAAGGACTATTTATTTGATTGATTTTACTAATTTATTATTGCATTTTATATCATTTTATAATGAATTATAATGTTATTCCATATTCCCCCCTAGTACTGCAAATTTCCACTGCCATGATAGGCATGCACGAGGAGACAGAAAATAGTTTGCCAAATAATTTCTCAAAGTATTCGTTGAAGAATCTTCGTGTACCAGCAAGTGTCGTATTTCTATGTTGTTCGGTATTTCCACTGTCTCATTTATTTCCCCCAAGTCTTGGGGCCTGTACTGAAGTCTCTCTCGTTTGCTTACGAAGTTGTGAAGGATGCAGGAAGCTCTATTATATTATTGACTATTGTTGAATCACGACATCGTATGGGCCCATTTAACACCGCAAACTTTTTTGCTGCCATTCCAAACACACATTTAATAGATTTTCTTCCTCGGCTCAATCTATAATTAAATATCCTCTTGACATTGTCGAGGGTTCTGCTTGAATAGGCCCTCAATAAATTGCGTGCCAATGGAAACGCTTCATCTGTGACAAAGTAGTAAGTGGAGTGTTTTTTTCGTCATGTCGCAATGGGGAAAGTAAAAGGATATCAAAACCGCCGTGGATTAGCCAGTAGTTCATTGCACAGGCTTTGAAAATACCCCCATCACTATTACGTCCAACGAAACCAGGTTCTATCATGGTAAATAGGCCATCTGCATCACAGCATGTCAGTAGTATGGTAGAGTAGAAGTGCTTGTGGTTGAAGTTTTCAGAACCTGTATTTGGAAATTTCTCAATTCGGATGTGTTTTCCGTCTAGAGCTCCAATGCAATTGGGAAGGTTCCATAACAGCTCAAAACGATCAGCAGTATGTTTAAATTGTTCTCGTGTCGGTAGAGGCATTTAAATATCGTTCAATACGTCCCAGATAACCTCTGTTGTTTGTTTGATAATTCTTCTCACTGTACTCTCACCTCTTGCAAAATATAATGAAAGTGACACAAATGTCACCAGTAGCCAAGTAGCTGTAAAGGAAGTAAAAATCAAAACAATTGAGATAGTTAAAATTTAAAAAATAAAAAATTATATAGCACCTTTGATGATGCTAATGTTTATATGGTTTGATTTCAGCTGCTGAGTGCAAAGAGAAGTGGCGCAATCTTCTTTTTCAAGATATGTATTTACAATTATTTTCTTCTTTATTTATTAACTATATCATATATTTTGTTTTAGCATAGTAGTAAACGACAAAATGACTTTAAACAATTTCAAGAATTCACAGACACTGAGATCCATAAGATATTGTATCCTAGTCAGACCCGATGGCTTTCTATAGCTGCTGTAGTAAAAAGAATTCTTGAACAGTGGAGAGCACTTTTTTGTTTTTTCTGAAAAGAAGTTACACAGTGTCGAAAAAATTTATGAAACTCTTTCTGATCCGCACGCAAAACTCTACTTCCTTTTTCTTGACTTCGTCTTGCCAAAAGTAACCCAAATGAATGAATATTTTCAATCAGAAAAGGTCATCATAGGTGACATTTATGAAAAAATGGAGTACATGTAATTATGGACGAATAACATAATAAAATCAGTGATCGAGAAAGTGCGGTACATAGATACAAAACGGTAAAAGAAGGTGCGGCACCATCGATAACGAACAGAAGCAGAGGTAGTTAGAGTGAAAAGTCAGAGTTAAGAGTTATAAATAGATACTAGTATTTATTGGAAAATAAACAGTTGAAGAAGTAAGAAGGGGGGAAAATAACGGCCAATTCCGAAGTCCTGCAAATCCACAACCCACCAACAACATTTAAGGCCGGAACAATGTCCACGATGCCGACGACAGCTGCCTCTGCTCCAATCATAACTGCAACTCTTAATGCACAACAGGGCACAGACCGATCAAGCTCTACACAGAGGAGTGACCCTCCATCGGCACAACAATTGGAAGACTTGAACTTCTATCTGCGAAGACTTACAGTGATGAGTACAGCTTTATCGACAGCTTTAGAAGCGGTCCGAATTATCAAATGTTCTTCGAACCCGTCAACAGCACAGGGATTCAGTATAATTTGGGAGAAACACAAATGCTCCGAACCATCGAAATGAAGTTGAAGGACAAGGCCCCGAGACATGGGAGAAATGAAGGAATGGTTCCGAAGAGTCTTTGGAACAAAACTGACCATCAGCGCTGGGAAGAGAGAATTAGAGAGATGTATTCGAACACCAGGAGAGCCATTGGGCAAATACACCCAGTGTTTCCAGCGAGTACACTGATAACCCCCTAGAAGCGCTGCCATCGGAATATGCTTCCAGCTAACCAATTCATCGAAGATCTAGACCGCAGATTGGCGTACCTATAAAGTATTATGGAGAGTTCTACCAACTAGACGATTATCTGGAGGTAGCGGAGGCATGTGAAGAAATCACCTCGAGGATGATACCCGACACCCGATATGAAACCATCAGGAGACTGGAGACAAATGCCGGAAGCGGAAACCAGGATCAAGAACCAGAAGGAGCCGATACGCTATTATCACCGAGTGCAAACAGGGCCCCCGAAGCGAGCGGAACTGGCAAGCCCAGTTAGGAAGAAGAGGTATGGAAATACAGCGTAGAACCCAATGACGGGCACATGATGGTTCTAGTTTGTCCAACATACCTTTGATTTCAGTCTTTACAGCTAATTTCGTAAGTCCCCGACTTTTCCTTACGATTTACGAAATTAGCTGTAAAAATGGTAATCAAAACTATGTTGGACAAATTATAAGGTCAATTCAAACTATATTCAAGGAACTTATGACTCAATCTCAAATATGGTAGAACAGATAAGTCTAGTGTCGCCCAACATGCGTTTAAGAACAACCAGAAAATAGATAGTAGCAATTTAAGACTAATTAGGAATATAACAAATTCCAGACCGCTGGATGCTTTTAAGTGTTTGGACATTGCTAAATGTAAAAATAGTAAGAATGGTGATAGAAGGCCAATCCCATATAGCCCGCTTTATTGGTTAAGTAAGTCACGGTTCATTGATCAGTTGCGGCTCACTGGTTAGCCGCGATGGTTCACTGAGCAGTTGCGACGGTTCACTGAACCGTAGAAATAGTTTAGGTATAAATAGGACACAATGTTAGCATAGATGACCTCATTACTCAAGCCACCCTGTTAGATACACGTTTTAAAAAATTAGGATTTTCAGATCAAAACAAGACAGAACAAGCTATTAAACTAATTAAGCAAAAAATATGTAATATTTACACATCGACCCAGTCAACACTGCAAGAAAATGCTGTAGTATCTGCAGAATTACCTTCTACATCTTTGCCTTCTTCATCACTATAGAGTGAATTTGACGAAGAGGTAAAAAAAGTGCAAGCTACTGGAAATCAGATTGCAGCTGGAATTGTTGAGGTTGACAAGTATTTGCAGGAACCTTTACTCAACAGAACTCAGGATCCTCTTTAGTGGTGGAAGGAAAGAAAATCTGTTTACACTATGTTATATGAATAAGTTAAAAGACGTTTATGTATTGTTGCCAATCTGTTTTGATGATATCCCGTGCATAGATGCAGAGAGACAGAGATAGGGCGACAGCTAGCCGTTCCAGTGGAAGATGACGCAACTCCCATGTCTTCACTTACATATTGTTAATTTTCTAAAGTAATATCCACTCCCATACTACCTTACTATAATACAATAAAATATAAACTAAAACCATAGCGTTTTATAACGCAAAGGTAGTAAACTTTTAATTAGCAAATCTCATTGTTCTGGGGAAATTCGTTCTTGCATATAGTAATAATTGAAGAGATAATGAAATAAATAATGTATTACTAATAACTGAAAAGATTTTATTTTATATAAGACGACGCTCTAAAATCATATATATTAGTTGAAGTTTAAGGCTGATCACACATTGTAATGATTGTAATCTAAAGTACTAGAGTATAGTACTATATCTGCATATATACTACACCCCATACTAATGTAATAATTTTTATAAGACGATGCTCTTAAATCATATATATTAGTTGAAGTTTAAGGCGGCCCAGACATTGTATGATTGTAATGTAAAGTACCTACTAGAGTATAGTACTATATCTGCATATATACGGGCCCTATACTAATGTAATAATTTTGTAAATGATGGATTCAAATAAATAACATGGTTAAATATGTTATCATTTCATATTCCCCATGTAATCGTATTTCTATAATAATTCAACGGCCTTCAGTTCAAGATCAACACATAGTTACAGCCAGCGACCTTCAAACATGTGAAACGAGGCCGGAAAGCTATAGAGATGCAAGGACGAAAGTCAAATATGTTAACATTTCATATTCCCCATGCAATCGTATTTCTATAATAATTCAACGGCCTTCAGTTCAAGATCAAGAGCAAGTTACAGCTAGCGACCTTCAACATGTCAGACGAGGTCAGAAAGATAGGGCTGCTGTTATGGGGCGAAAGTCACCTGAGGGGGGTACCAATGCCAAGTTACAGCCAATAAGAGCAGAGGGTGAAAAGACAGTGTAGGTAAAGTAAGCTCAAGTCAAGCGACGCCAATTCTTTTAGTCTCTGCAGCCTCCGGGGGTAGTTTAAAAGTGCTTTCGTGCTCCGCCTGTTTTTTTTTGTAGCATTTTTCAGTTTTGTGTTGTTTCTCGATTGTGTATACAGTGTAGAAAATGGTAAGAGACGGCGAGAATAATGATTGTCATAACCATGATAGGCAAGGTTTAATTGATCTGGCGACACAGCTCACCATAATGACCTATCTTACCAATTATAAGGTGTCGCCGGACATGTCTGAAGACTCAGGGCCCATTGAAATCGTCGACCAACAGCTCCCCGAGGTGCCACAATATGTTGGGTATGTTGATGACATCTCAACTCCTCGAAGAGGGCTCTATACATCTAATTATGTGGATTATGGGGTCCCGAGTGCATGTGTGGCCAATGCAGATGGGGCCACACTTGCAGATATCAACGAAATAATGGACATACAGCTTGCCTACCATGGATATGACAATTCTTCGTGTACAACTGCGACTGCTACAGTAGACATCCCGGTGTTACATGTAACGAGTCAGGACTTCGGTAAAGTTCATACGGACGCCTCTGACTTGCTGCATGGCACCCAGATATCTGATATACCTGCGTCGACTGCAATCAGCGATGAAGTCGACGTCGGTGTATCTAATAAAATAGAGTGGCAGTCGCAGTGTCTTACCAACAATGAAATCCCAAACCCGCAGCATGTAATTTCTACTCCGGTACCCAAAGTGAAGTCGCGATCGGTGAAGTGAAAAAATAAAGCACGCCGCCCCATAAAACGATTGATACAATCAAGGAAATTTAAAAATAAGGCCCGTCGTCCCATAAAAACATCGAAAGGGGTAAAAACATCTGCAAAAGTGCAAATTATGGGCGACGGAGCCATTTTAAGGGGGCTGCTAACGAAGCCGGCTGTTTTCCCACTCCCACCTGCCTTGAAGTGCAAAATCATGCGACTCCAAGAGTAGATGGCGGGTGTGTAAAATGGCCGGCTTCAAAGGCGGCGTCGATCGTGACTTCGGCAAATACAACATCGCCAATAGACCGGAGTAGTCCGGTTGTGAATCAGGAATCCACCATCGTGGCAGTGGATTCTGATTGAGAATCGGAGATTTACGCTCATGTGGACCATGCAAGTTTAATTAAAAATTTTATCAACTTGTATGGATCCTATAACAGCGAACATGCTGAAAATTCCGCGGCTTCTCAAAGCGATGCCGCTTTACGTGATGCAGCCAATGCTCGCATACTCAAAGCAACTCAAACAAGTATGAAAGCACTTGTGGGGACGGAAATATTTTTTTGCCACTCTTTTATTTTTATATATAGATATTTTTTAATTTGATTTTTTTGCAATTCTTTTATTTTTATATATAGATATTTCTTAATTTGTATATATACGTATTTTAATTTGTCGTAGATTTAGTAATTTTTTAATTGTAAGTTGTAGCATTAAGATTTATTAACATGCATTTTGTTAGTTAAGTATTAATTTTAGAGATAAGGGGACAAATCCAAAAAGTTATTAGTTGTAACATTTATTTGTATTTACATTTACTTAGGCTATGTATTAATTTACTTAAAGCTGGTGGTTTAATATGCTGTAGGTTTAGAGATTGCACATTTTTCATAATAACATTTTGTAAATGGTAAATAATACCAGTTTGTTTAATTAAGCTTGTAAAATATATACACTTTGTTTTAGATATACCTATTCCAGATCATTAATAAAACACATGTAATCCTACCAATATGTCTTTTATTTATCTTTTGTTTCAGCTGGCTAATATAGCAATAAAAAAGATATTTCTTAAAACAAAATAATGAGTGTGATTTATTGGACCAACTATTTTTGTAACAGGTATGTTCTGACTGTTCCTTGGAACGGTTACGGATCCAAAGTTTTGTTGTGAGTATTCTGATATATATTTCTATGGATATATCTCTATCTCTGTTTTATGGTATAAAAAGATATATGCCTAAAACATAACAGTCAAGTGTTACAAGCTAAATACAGCAATATATACAATACACAAAAGGTGTTTCTTTACAATAAAATATGAAAATATATATAAAAACTAAATTTGTTATGTTGTAGCAATAAAAATTACACATGTTTACAACTAAAACACTTAATCTATTGCAATTGTTCCAAAACAATATTAGTTATATTAGTTATTGTTATTACCTTGGTTTTTTTTGTTGAGCCAATCATCATGCGCGACACCAAAATAATTTCGACAGTAGTGGAGAATGTAAAATTTTTGGATAGCCTTAACTCATTCATTTGAGAGGAAACTCAGCCTTCTCTAAATCCGAGACGCTTTCTGCGCCGACGTAGTAGTAATACCGTATAGTATTATAAGTGCTCATCAAACCGAACGATTTGATAATGACAATAAGACGGACATTTAAAAAGAGAAAAGACACTCGGAAAAACGCAAAGACGAACCTATCAATAAACCTGAGTTAATAAATTTTTACACTAAACATAAAGAAGGCTTATCTTAAGATGGGTCCACATATCATTGTGCTGTGATCGTTGTACCGTATCAGATTACCATATCTGGTATCATCGACGCATGTCATGATCGTTGTGTAGAAGAGCCATGATACGCAATCATTGATATGCCCGTAGCACAGGTAGGGTATGATATGCGATACGGCCCGTTCCATCTCAGTTTGGACAAATTATAAAAGATTCTTCGACACGATGAATTGGAATAATGAAAATACAATAAAGTTTATAGATCGCTATAGAGAAAACAATGTTTTGTGGGGCCCTAGTCATAAGGATTATTGCAATAGAAATATCAAGCAGGAAGCCTGGGGGACGACTTGGTGTGTCCTGTCACGGAGTTAAAAAATAAAATGGAATATCTATCTGTACTATCAGTCCTTCGTCGTGAGAAAGATTAAAAAACGAGCACAACAGAAAAAGGTTAGTATTATATGCATTTCAATAAATTATGTTTATTATATTTCAAAACTTGTAATAGTGACATTAATTATAAAAATTGTGAAAATTTGTATTTCTTATTGTATTGGCCTTGAGATGTGTGTACCTTGAATGACATTGAGATGGGTCACCTTGGGTGACCCTGAGGTGGGTATATATATATATATACTGGTGGGTCATCGTGATCCATTGGAAATAATGGATGAGCAAGCAGTTGGTTGCTTCAATAAAAATATTTTCATTAAAAAGAACATAGGTAGGTATGTATTCGAAAACTAGAGTACAAATTTTCAAATTCGAGTTATTTTTAGTTTGTATCGTATATGTACATTTATGTTTTCAATTTACGACTTGGCAACATCGAATGGATCCAATTTGTGATTCATGTAGGAACAGAGCTGGTAGGTAATCTGTGGTTGTTTCAGAGAGTAGGTCAGTTTAATATTAATTTTATAACCACACTTTATTATTACTTTGACAGTTCTTTTCAAAGCTTGGATTTTCTATATAAATTGAGGGGTAAGTAATGTGATTTTGCCCAAACTGCTACCTATTAAGTACTGCTATATTAATTTGTACTGTTGTTTTATTTTGTAGATGATACCTACCGGGGAAACATTTTATTTCACAAGCACAGGAAATGAAAGGTGTTTCCTAAATATTCTGGAGTACTCTTTGAAACTGAAAAAAGAAATTGTGGTCCCATCATTTCAATAAGCAATGTGCAGGAAGTATGTTAAGTAATCTGCAATAATATCATGATTAATAATTTATATACATTTTTATTGCAGTGAGTATAAGGTGCAGGAGCCCTTAAAAACCATTGTGGTTGTTAAACAATGTAAGGAAAATAATGGACTGTTATATGTGTTATCCCCTGGAAACAAGGGACCCCATTGAATGGACAAGACAAGAGATTTGCCAGTGGGTATTAAAATGGCAGTCCTTAAGTAAGGAATACCACTACCACCATATTATAGTATGTTAGCCGAAACATACTATAGACACTACAGTGTCTACACTACATCAGAAATACTGTGAAAAGATCACTGTGAATTTAATGCAATTGAATTACAATGTAACAAGAAGCTTTGGACACACGTAATGAAGACGTCTGGCAAAATTACATTCGTCATACTTAAAAAGTAATTCCAGATTGGTATGAACAAGAACAACATATCATTAGCTGTGTTGCTACTATCAATGAATTCAAGCTAACCAATCTTCATTATATTACTGTATATATATATATATATATATATATATATATATATATATATATTTGTTAAAAATATTATTTTGTGTTTTCAATAATTTAGTTATTTTAAAATGAATTCCTAATTATTACTTACGATTATCGAATGATTTATGTTGAATAAATGTATTTGTAAGAAATCAGATATTTAGGTACCTACCTGAATCGGTATACGTAGGTATATGTTGTACGTATAAAGTATAAAATAGTTTACATATATATTTAATAACACTGATATATTTTAAGGGTATTTTGTTAATATTATAATAATTCTCGAGATAATTCTTTTTTCATTCAATTTACAACTTTATGAAATCCTAATGCTCAATATATCGAGACAAGCACAGAAGAGCTCACACTCACTAATTATTAAAGTATTATTAAAAATGATTCTAAATATATGTATAATGTGAAATCTTGTTTCAATTAATATTTTTTAATTTAACAAAAATATTAGTAAGTGTAGTTTTTTATTAGACAAATCAAGTTTATTAGTAGAGAGTATATATTTTTTCCTACATTGCAAAAAAATCTAAAAGTAGCCCATTATAGGAAGTTCAAATTTTCGAAGATATTGTCATTTATTAACTATACCTACCTCGTTGTATTGTCCCTTGCATAGAGAAACTATTAGGTTGTCTCTGCTGCTGCTGGTACCTTGACATATGTACATTACCTGATTTGCTTGTGTTGAAACTTACATAATACATATGTATGGCCCTTGACCAATATTCTAAATTTACTTTGTGTAACTTTTCATCTTAAAAAAAGGTAATGAATCTCTTTAGATTATAACTATAATTAGTCTCTAGACGACAGACTAGAAGAAGGGTAGTCCTATAATTATTGTGTCAAAAATGTTTATATTCAGTTAGTTTATATTCTATTCCAGTGGGGCTATAAAAACTGAAATATCTATTGCAAATTTTACCAATATCAGTACTTTGTTAGTACCTAAAATTATCATTTAAAACACAAAACAAAAATTGAATCACTTCTTGCTTTTACTATTATATTTAAAATAATATGAAAACTAGAAAGAAATATAATTGAGTTGAGAATGAGTCAACTATATACCGCCATATAGTAAATATGCCTGTAACCTATAATTGCAAATTAAAGAAATCAAAAATGACTGCAATTAATTAATATTCTCTAGTTCTTTAAAGATTTTTATTGAAATGTATGAAAACCATAATCAGGAATACAAAACTATATATATATACAGGGTGTCCACCTAGTGCGCGTAAGTCCAATATCTGGGTTAATAAAAGAGATAACTAAATTTTTTTTTCTACAGGGTTATCTAATATCCCGAGCTGCACAAAATGAAAATATATTTACATATTCAGGGTGTTCAGTTTTTCCTGGACAGGTACCAACTTCGTTTTTCTAAATGGAAATATATATTTTTTATTGCTTTTTCGAACTAAACCCTTGATTTTAGTAGGACTTTCATCAGCCTTCCCTATACCTAACTTAAACTGTTTTTGAAATATTGACGGGTGAATATTGACATTTTTGCAACTTTGACACCCTATAAAATCTAAACGGTTTGAGATCAAGCAAAACGGTTTGCACATTCCTATCTTAACTTTTTATAAGCTATCGTTTGATACTAATTTCAAATGTATCCAGGAATTAAAAATTTTCCGAAAATTTTGAAAATTTTTAATTCTTGGATAAATTTGAAATTAGTATCAAACGATAGCTTATAAAAAGTTAAGATAGGAATGTGCAAACCGTTTTGCTTGATCTCAAACCGTTTAGATTTTATAGGGTGTCAAAGTTGCAAAAATGTCAATATTCACCCGTCAATATTTCAAAAACAGTTTAAGTTAGGTATAGGGAAGGCTGATGAAAGTCCTACTAAAATCAAGGGTTTAGTTCGAAAAAGCAATAAAAAATATATATTTCCATTTAGAAAAACGAAGTTGGTACCTGTCCAGGAAAAACTGAACACCCTGAATATGTAAATATATTTTCATTTTGTGCAGCTCGGGATATTAGATAACCCTGTAGAAAAAAAAATTAAGTTATCTCTTTTATTAACCCAGATATTGGACTTACGCGCACTAGGTGGACACCCTGTATATATATACAGAGTGAGTTTTATGTATGGAACGCCTCAATTATCTCGGAAACGGCTTGCCCGATTTTTATGAATTTTGGTTTATAAGGGTTTTGTAATATGGCCGATATTATTGTGGCATTTACATTGTTGTCAGATCTTTCGTTTTTCTGGAAATATACTGAAATTTGTTATTTCAAATGGATCACCCTATATATTTTTTTGTTTTTGAAATCTCTAAGAAATTTAGAATATTTTTCATGTAATGTTCCCTATACCTAATTGCCATAATTTCGGAGTTACAGCTACATTTGCAATATCTCCGCCGAAGTTAAAATATTACATCAGGGCGGCTATGTCTGCGACAAAAACAATTTTGACGTTTTAATAAACTATTATTGTTGGTGTTTATTGAAAGTTACAATGGACCGTTTATCTGAGAAAGAACGAATTGAGATTTTAATGATATTAGGATATGGTGATGTGCGTAGAAGTCAACAGGAAACGTGTAATATCTTTAATAATTTATATCCTAATAGAAATCCCATAACAAGATCTACTGTGAGTAAGTTGTTAAAAAAGTTTAACCAAACTGGAGCCATAAAAGATTTACCGAAATCAGGGCGTATAAAAACTGCAACAACTGAAGACAAATCTTTAGATGTTTGTGTTATGTTAGAAGAAGATCCACACTTGAGTACTAGACAAATATCCAGGGAAGTTGATATTTCTCAAACATCCATAATGAAAATTTTACATGCCAATAAATTCCATCCTTACAAAGTAAGATTGGTTCAAGAGTTGTCAGATGATGATTTCGATAGACGTGAAGAGTTTGCCGACACAATGATGGAAAAATGTTACGATCAAAATAATCCAAATTTTTTAAATAATGTTATGTTTTCCGATGAGGCCACTTTTTGTATTGATGGAAACGTAAATCGGCATAATTGCAGATACTGGTCACGTAACAATCCTCGTTGGATGAGAGAATCCCACACCCAATTTCCACAAAAGATTAATGTATGGGCTGGAATAATAGGCGACAAAATAATTGGTCCTTTCTTCATTGAAGGAAACTTAAATGGTCCGGCGTATTTAAATTTATTACAGAATAATATTATACCTGAGTTGGCTCGGTTATTTCCAAATCTAAGTAAGTATTCTCAATTGCCTGTTAATTTAGAAATTTTATTATTTGAAACTTTCAGACAATAACAATGTCCCAAATAACAATATTTGGGTGCAACAAGATGGAGCTCCACCTCACTATGCGCGTGACGTGAGGCAATACCTAAACGATGTGTTTCCCAGAAGATGGATTGGAAGGCGTGGTTTTATCGAATGGCCCCCGCGATCACCCGACATGAATCCTTTAGACTATTTCCTGTGGGGTCACTTAAAAAATATTGTTTATAAAACCAAACCTGCCAATATTCAGGAATTAAAAGATAGGATTACCACAGAGATAAGAAGAATTGAGCAGTCAGGAATGTTACAAAATGTACTGCAAAGTTTTAAACATCGCATGGCTTCTTGTATGGAAGTAAACGGACAACATTTTGAGCATCAGCTCTAACCGCCTTTACTTTATGTTTTCAAAAGATCCTATGGGATTTCTATTAGGATATAAATTATTAAAGATATTACACGTTTCCTGTTGACTTCTACGCACATCACCATATCCTAATATCATTAAAATCTCAATTTGTTCTTTCTCAGATAAACGGTCCATTGTAACTTTCAATAAACACCAACAATAATAGTTTATTAAAACGTCAAAATTGTTTTTGTCGCAGACATAGCCGCCCTGATGTAATATTTTAACTTCGGCGGAGATATTGCAAATGTAGCTGTAACTCCGAAATTATGGCAATTAGGTATAGGGAACATTACACGAAAAATATTCTAAATTTCTTAGAGATTTCAAAAACAAAAAAATATATAGGGTGATCCATTTGAAATAACAAATTTCAGTATATTTCCGGAAAAACGAAAGATCTGACAACAATGTAAATGCCACAATAATATCGGCCATATTACAAAACCCTTATAAACCAAAATTCATAAAAATCGGGCAAGCCGTTTCCGAGATAATTGAGGCGTTCCATACATAAAACTCACTCTGTATATATATATTATTGCATTTTTGGATTCTACGTCAGACTCTAATCTAAACGCATTTCATGTACACACCTTTAGGACGTCCTATACCTATCTGCTTCAACTGTTTTTGAAATAGTGAAAGGTGAATATTGACATTTTTCAACTTTGACGCCCTGCTGTATAAAAGCAAAACGGTTTGCACATTCCTATATCTCAACTTTTCATAAGTTAGGTAGGTATATGTATATATATATATATATATATATATATATATATATATATATATATATTTATATACCTATCGTTTGATACTAATTTCAGATTTATCTTTTGCGGTGTAAATAATTATTAATGAGGTACCTACCTACCTACCTCCTACGTAGACCTACCCCAAAAACATTAACCTGGCAACGCTTCCTCATCTTAAATCTACGTCTATATTACTAAGACCTCCCTCGATCCCTTCCTGCTCTCCCTACCTATGCAGTATAGTTATATTTTTTGGTGTAGTTTTGATAGAAAAAACTAGACATACATGATGTAATGAAATCAGTAAGTCTCTGGTTTCGTTACGGTGAGTGAGTGCGAGTACCTACGTAGCTAACTACCTACCTACCTATCTATCTATAACTATAGTAATCCGGTGTGTTTTCCCGCTTTTTTGAAATTTTTGTGGTAGGTAAAAATAATGTGGCAATTATTTATTATACATATATATATATATATATAAGTATATTTATATCAAAAAATTCGTTTTCACCTCTCTAGATCTATATCTGGATCTACATTTCGCACATCTTGCTTTTTAAGATGTTGCTCTGTTAAAATTTTTGAAGTTTTTCGTATAAAATATGAAAAAAAGTCGATACAACTGTTGGCAAATCCGATAATCGAACAACATAATATAACAGGTTATTCATTCGGGGTGAATACTGCACGCGTTTTTCAACTTTTTTAAAATTTCAAAAATTCCAATTATTTCCCAAGTTCGACCCTTATAGGTGGTAATTTTTATTTTCTCGTATACTTGTATGTAACTTTCTTGTTTTATCCTACTTTTTAACCGTTCGTCTTTTCGTTTACAGAAAATTATCCAATCATCAATAACGATGAGGAGAAGCAGCAGCGGCGGCAGCAGGAAAGAGCAGGATTCAAGAGCAGAGGTAAGACAACGACGACGAGGACGACGGCCTAGTTTTAAAAACTCAACATACAGACAAAAATATCGCATATTTTCTTGAAAGTATTTATTAATATTTTTTTTTCTTTTAACAGTTTACGTGCTTTTTATTGCGAATAAAAAATTTTGGATATTTTTGTAATTTTAAATTTGAAAATGGCAGGAATGTGCAGCGGCAGCATGCCAATGTTTTGCTTTATTTATATATATATATATATATATGTTAAGTATGATCTACGACGCCAGTACAAAATTTTTATACAGTCTGATATATGACGCCATCAAAAAATGGGAAAGGCGTCATATATCGGACTGTATAAATATTTTGTATATGCATATATATTACGCCTCTTAATTTTATACAGAGGAAATGAGAAATAAATGGGAACAAATTAAGGCTAAGTGCGAGAAATGGAGGAACTCGTTACTAAACATTTACAAAGCCTACTTAAAAAAATCAAAATAAACGTTTTCGTTTTATTGTCATATTAATTTAATTAAGCGATATATATTCAAAAAATCAAAATGTTTCAAAAATCGAGTCTTGAAAAAAAATTCAAAACGGTCATATATCGACAAGCTATAATGGACTATAAAAAACCTACACAAATATTTCTTACTATTGTTATAGGTAATAAATATGTTGAAATCATATATTTAGAATGTCTTTACATCTATTCCTTACAGCGTCTGAGATATTAACACATTTATAAGAACTTCACAGTTACAGGGGCATCCGGAAACCTCTGTAACTATATTTTGATTGAAGATTAATAGGTACTTGATATCTGGCACACACAAAGAGCTTAAGCTGTACTATTGTTTAATATGAAAACTTTTAAAAATATTATTCTATACCAAGTGTTATATTTTCGCTATTTCACTTCAAGCAAACAAATTCAAACTGCCATAACTGTTTTAAATCAAATGGAATACCCTATATTTTTTATTCTATGTTTAAAATTAAATTCGCATTCTTGTGATATCAACATGGTGGGGGTTAAAATTATACATATAGTTACACCTATTATTGGTTAGGGAGATATGGCACACCCTCATTTCATACCTGAAATCTCACAACATGCCACTGAAAACAGCGCTACCTACACTATACATTGAAGAGCCTTTTTAATTTGTCTATGGCCTGGTCCAATGTGCCATAATATTATTAAATTAGTATCAACATACATTGTTTTCATCTTTTCATATTGCATCCAATTTGACCTATTTGATAAAAATATCCTAGTTCGCTTTCTTATATCAAAAATTATTATCTGCCGCCTCAAAAACTCCCTGAAACATTTCATCCAAATCGGCGTATGCTTGCCGATCTGTGAAAAATGTTGACGGTACGCACAGATTACTAACGGTACGGTTCACGGTCTTTAAACTAATACGGTTGTCTGGTAAGCTATGCAATATGGCGACCTCTACGTCACAGTGACGTCACAAGACTGCTGCAAGTTTTATGTGGCATGCCATTTCCATTTTGGTTATTTTATCTAGGTTTCCATTATTCCATTGTATTCCACACGGTTCACGGTTCTATATTTGTTAATTAGTGCCAGAGGTCTCTGTTATATATATCTATTATCTATGTCTCTGTTAGTGCTAATTTGCGGCTATAGTGTGTATTTCGTGCTCTCAACAAATTTATAAGTATTGTTACGGAAGCTCACCTACCTTATTGTTTATAAACCTATACTTATTTCGTTAATTTAGTTCTTATTGTTTGTAAATTAATATTTGTAGAATCTTTAGGTTGACGTTTCTCATCTCGAATTTTCGTCTCAGCGATAGAATCATTCCATTGGGTTCCAGAATAGAAAAATATCGTCTCCAACATTCTGGAAGCTTAAAAAATATATAAATACCCACGAATTCACCTGGGACAGTCAGTTTTGTGTGAAAGCTTGTCCGCGATAGTTTGAAACGTCAACGTGCGAAATAATTTATTGTTGACAGTTGTAAATTGTGATCATGTGATTATAAGTCATATTTGTAAGTTAATCTAGTGACAATAAAGTTCGTTGTTGTTTTGCTGGAGAAGCTGTTTTGAGTTTGGAGGTTAACCAAACGTTTTGGTATTTTAATCTAGGGTTACAGTATTTAGGATTTTTATTGAACTATCGCGTTAAGTGTTTGCATCATTTTATTTTCGGTGTAATTAGCTTCAAATAAAAGGTGGACAGACAAAATGTTTTACTGTGCTCAATAATTAAATATTTACCTACTACTTTTTAGCAATATGACTGGAACTATTTACAGTGTAGCGGCGACTTGCAAAAGTAATAGTGATAAGGCAAAAAAAGGGAGAAGTGATTAGATTTTTTACTTTTCCAAAAAATATGGTAATCGCCGTGTTATGTGCCAAATAATAGGATAGACTGTGTAGAAGGAAAGATACATTTAACCCTAAAAATAAACGGGTTTGCAGCAAACATTCTAGTATTTATTCTTCGCTTATTACTAATATTAACCAGTATTTGTAACCATTTATAAATATAGAATGTTCATGTTTCTAGCTTGTATAATCCTGTATATTTCATTAAGGTCATTATGTAGGCATTATGTACATATAAGGATGCACAATATTTTGTATAATCATATTATAATTTTCTCCTATATGCATATACGTGCTTTATGTTAAAACATTTTTACAGAGTAGGTACGAACTTATTTTATAATTTTGGAAATAAGTAATGACTATTATACTACTGACTAGGTATTTAGGTAGGTAGGTATTTGGTTTTTTCTTATTTTAAATTAATTTTTGCAAGTTTATATTAATAAACTACAGAGTAAATTTACCCTAAAAGACAAGTTAATTTAATGTTGTACGAGTATGGTTGTAGGTATAACAGCAGGAAAATATAGTCAATTAATTACCATGATCACAGGATAAACAAAACCTCAATACCTACCTAGTAACTGGTAACTACAATACCCCCTAAAGTACCCCTAATTATTACTGCTAGCTAAACTAAAACTGGATTCAGGTAGGTACTGAAACAAATTTTATATATTAATTTCTGTGTTACCAATATTTATTTATTTAATAGTCTACCCATAATAGGTTTAAAAATTTTTAATTTTATTTAATACAGAGAGTACCAGAATGATTGTACGTGCCGCTTCATAATGATATTTTATGTGCCGCCTTTTTATTTTTAGTATCTGCACTAGAATCATTAGCGCAGGCAAGGGAATTTACTGGTTTGATTTGATTTGTTCCATGCCATGGTACGTCAGTAAATATAGATTATGTTAAAAATAAAATAAAGACAATTTATTAAAAATAATATAGTTATTATTTTGTGTTAATCTATTCCTGTGTATCACCAGTATAACCTATTCAAACTATGAATTGTGGAGCGTTAAAAAACTTTAATTTATGGTTCTTTTATTAATTTCATATTTTAGCAAATGTAGGAAAACACTTTCATTTTAGTGTTTTTTAGCAGCAGGTAGGTACGTTGTTCAATTACAAGAACAATTTAGCTTTCCTTTTATTATTTAAATTATAAGTTGGAGTTTACACGTAAGGGAAAGAAATAATTTAATAAAACATATAATGTATTTTCGTTACATATTTGTTGAAACCATTGCACGTACACTGGAGGTTACAAAGGAACAATAGAGAAAATTCTGAAATTATATTGTACCTAACATGTTTCGTAAAGAAAATTTCAGTTAGTAACAATTAGTCACACACTACACAGGCGAAATAACTATCATATGTTACTCCTGAATCTTGAATGTTTCCGTTCTGTCAAGACAAACAAACAACTGTTGTTAGTACTTACCTATTGTAATTTTCATTTTATATTTAGTAAGAAATTTTAGTAACTCTCTAATTATCGTGCTATAAGTACATCAAAAATTCTCTGCAATATATTGCACGATAAAGATTGCCACGAAAAGTTACAAAACTACACACAGAAGCAAAAACAAGTTTAGCTTTATATCCTGTGTTCTTTGAGCCTCAAACTACTTTGTGCATGTGACTACAAACAACCTAGAGAAAAACTGACAAAATGGATGAAATACTTATTTGTAAACCTGTAGTGTCAATGCTACTAAAGAAAATATTTTTAATACGGTAGGTATTTTTTCTCGTAACTTACGGAACTAATATGTGATATTAAGTTGGTGTTATTTCAAAAATACTAAGAAAACTATAATTACACAGTACATACCAGAGAAGAATATCAACCAACACTAACTTTAAAAGTTTTTCAGATCAAACCAACGATTAATCACAATTTACAGATAAACACAATTTACTAAAACATGTTTTCATATACCTATTTACGTTTATTTCATATTCAAAATTTCTTATTTTACAAACCTAAATCACATTTATGGGAAAAAATATTTAAATCTATTGTAAAACATTTAGTTATATTGTTTACAACAAATGCACAATATGTTCACTATTGCCTTGTATGCACATATTTAGGTCCAACGTATCAGCATCGTTCAAATTTTCATCAAACCAGTGACGGTGCTGTACACGTTTTTCAGAATCTAATGGGTACAGTTCCTACAAAACAGTAGGTACCTAACCATACAGTAACTTTATATGGATGAAGATGTAGCTTCCTTACTGCTCTGTGACATGAGATAGTCCTGCAAAACATACATTTATAATCATAATTAATATTCTAAAAAGAAATATCTTTCAAGGAATTACCTGTTTGAGCAAATAACTGACCCAAGGATTCAGTAGGGCTTGCTCGCAGCCGATATTCTATGGAGATTTGCCTTTACAATAGCTGCTAGTATTATGAAAGCGCTCAACTAGCCATCGAACATGTCGTGAAAATGTATCGTAGTCAACAACTATGGTCCGGAACTTCTTGTTGAAACTGCAAAAGGCATGAGTTCATTGAATACTTCCAACCATTTTTGTCGTGCTGTCTACTACGGAAATAAGCTTCCAGAAGAAACATAATTTTCTACCGAAAATTCCATTTGCCTAAAAATGAACTTATAAATAATAATTATGTATTCTCAAGAAATACAAAATTACCAACCTGATTTAGGACTCTCTGAAACGGATTAGTATGGGAAAATACTCTTTTGAACACAAATGATATTTCAGTAAAACAATTTAAACACGAAAAATGTTAAACGCCACTGATCAAACGTCAAACGCTGTCAAATATGAAAGATAGTTAAAAACAGTGAACTCTATACCTACGATAACGTATAGAGTTCACTGGTTAAAAACAAGAGAGGTGGAATAATATAAAGATTGAATGTTTCACTTGATACTGGCTCCAACATCTATTTGTTTGTATCTAATCCACATACTTAATTTCTTTAAGTATGTGATCTAATCAGAAATGTAGAAACCGTGCCCGTACTTTATCGTGTATTTCCGTTCTTATCTGTAAATAATCGATCGTAAATATTCGGAACAATCTTTTATTGTACGCTGCATTTGACAGACAGAGAGACTCAGTGAACTCTCTACCTAACCGTAGGTATAGAGTTCACTGGAGAGACTAGATGATACAAAATATGAGTTAACAAATTGTTTATTTACATTTGTTTTTTATTTTTATATATCTCTATATTATAAACCATAGAGAAATATAAAAATAAAGAGAGTGTTTAGT
The DNA here is from genome assembly GCA_963924545.1 of Pogonocherus hispidulus. NCBI lineage: Eukaryota > Metazoa > Arthropoda > Insecta > Coleoptera > Cerambycidae > Pogonocherus > Pogonocherus hispidulus. The sequence continues at coordinate 11,581,905 of OZ004697.1, read as the reverse complement.
TCTTATGAGCAATTTGGCAGAGAGTTTATGGCCAGCCGCCCATGGAGGCGTTATAAACCAATTTGTCTGTTATGCTGCAAATGCTTTTTATTATTGTGGATTTGTGGATGATACGAGATGTGAATTATGTCGATATTATAGGAATAACAAATGCCAAAACTGCAAAACTCTTAAAAATGGTTTATCAACATCTGGGACACTGATATTCTTTCTACAGTAGATTTTTCTACACATTTCTAAATATTTTGGTTTACAGCCCATATAGGTAACTAAGTTCTCCTTCTATTTTAACAATGTAATAATATTGTGTTGTTTGGAATTGCAGAATACATCTTTGAAATCTTGCACTGACGTTCTGTGTTGATGAATATACGAAAGAGAAACAAGATTCAGGTCAGCAAATGCAAGAGAAATGGTATGCAAGCAAATGCATTAAAGAGAAAAGGTTCAGATGGCATGTACAACTACAAAAACAAATAGGTGAATAAAAGCAGCCGCTCTATATATGCCTCTTTATGTCATCTGCTTCAATACCTATCGGTGGAAGAGAACGAGATAGTCCTATGTTTTACAGAGTGCTCAGCCCTCGGTTCAGCCTTTATTAAACGCTACACAGTGCATCAAAATTCAAAAATAGTTTATTTTTTAAATTCTTTCTTCAACAATACTTACATTTCAATCATACCTACTTAATCTTCCAAACTTATAATAGTTTCCAACCTTATAATAGTACCTAATAATCTTTGGTGAGCTAGAGGTGTCGTTTTATACATGCAAATTTATAATACCTTGATTTTACTCCATTAGAAATGGTAAAATTATTATGTACCTACTTCTATTCCATAGTAGGTTCCTCCTATGATGTGAAGATAACACTGACGTAGTTTTCCACAAAACACTAAAACACTATACTCCTCGAGTATAAAACACTCGAGTATAGTGTTTTGTGGAAAACTATGTCAATGCTATAGTACCTCGTAAATATATTTAGTTCATACATATAGTATTAAAAACTTAAAATTTACAGTTGACACGTATGTAAAGAGAACGAAAAAAAAGTTGTCAAGTGTATGCAATAGTTTGTACATGTATGTAATAATTAATACCTAATATGCTTGTTCACAGAACGCTCGCGCTCACACAACACTATTCTCGCACGAGAATTGTGTTGAGAGGAACTGGACAACAGGTTCTGACTAATCTCATACTAGTCATCAGTGCTCTGGGAACAAGTCTATTATTGCATGAAACATGAAGCTAAATTCTTTAAATTTGAATAGTAATTGCAAAATTGAAACAATCTTATTGGACCCGAGTTGACATAGTTAAAAGGTTAAACCAGTTAAAGGACCCGGTTAAAAGTTATCATGTATATTAATTTATTTTTTCCTACTGTTGACATTTGTTATTGTTATTAGAACATATTATTTATTAATAATTTTAATCTATTATAAAAATAATAGCAGTTTTATTGAATGATGTGTGTATTATATTTCTTTTTTATTAAAACGGCATGGCATATTTGTTATAAATGTTGTAATGAAGCACATTTCAAGTGCTCATTATGTCAGTAAGTGTAATCCGTTTGCATGCAATGTTCCGTTTTCAATAAACAAATATAAACATCCATCAGTACCCATTTGTTTATACTTATTCAAAACCGACACCCGCTCCGTACCCCGATCAAATAAGGCCGTCGCGCGCCGCCAATATCCACTGCTGCTATAGCCTGACACCGCCCAGCGCGAAGAAATTCAGTCCGTCTCCGAACTACAAGCGAGTCAGCCGTGCCTCCTGCGCTCCAACACCGCCGTCACGAGGGAACCCAGAGACCAGCGCCTCGACGTAGGAAGCCTACGTCACACCGCCGACGTGTCATAGCCTGCGTCACACCGTCGACGGGCCATTGCCTACGTCACGCCGTGACGTTCGCCCAACACCAGCCGACATTCTTCTGCGCCGATCCGAGAGTGGGGATATTGGAAATCCTAGGTAGCCTGCTCACGACATTCAGAGCAGCGAGAGAGTCTATCACCGAGTTTTTGTTTTATGTCACCGAGCCTCCAGCTAACCAGCCGTGCCTACCAGCAAGAACGTCAAGTATTGTCTCCACAGCACCCGGCAGTAAGTAACGATTCTAAGTTATTTTTGGTGTGGAAATTCAACAGAGTCCGTAAGTTTGATACTTAAACATTGGCACTGTCTATTGTCTACATCCGTCGAACTGTACTAAGTGTTAAATTTCCGATCTGCGCATGTCTAAGCCCCACTAGACATATTAAAGGTAACACTAGTAGAAGCCAGGATCAGTACCAGCCGACCGCCCGAACCGAGTAGACGTGCCTACACACCTAAGTGGAAGTAAGCTAATCATTTAGTAGGGCATTATTACTTGGCTATTGTATGTATGTGCTAATTCACATGTTTCCTTTCCAGCTGTCACCATAAATAGAACGATTCATTCGGGTTACCGTTGCCCTTTCATCTACGCTTGAATGAATCGTAGCATTGTAAATTAAGTATGTTAGATGTAACCGTATTTTAAATTCATTGTCATTTAGTTTCGCGATACCAGTGAGTCGTTTTGGCAAGTTGCCCATTCATTTACCAAGACGACTCCCGTTTGCTAATAAGCTTTTGTTTAATTACTAATTCGCATGTTTTCTTTCCAGCTATCACCATAAAAGAGAACGATTCATTTGGGCCTACACTTGAATGAATCGTATTGTAAATTCATTGTCATCTAGTTTCGCGATACCAGTGAGTCGTTTTGGCAAGTTGCCCATTCATTTACCAGAACGACTCCCGTTTGTTAATGAGATCTTATCAGTGTTTAATCATGTCATTGTATTCCAGCTTTCCTGCCCGAGGCTGACCTGTTGTTACCATGGAGTAATAGTTTTCTTAGTTGTAGACAATAGCCAAGTATATTGATAGTAAATAGCTGTAGCTTGTTTTAATTGCTTACTAGTTGCTTTTACATTGCTTATTAATAGTTGCTTCCTCACCTGGTATCCGTTGTAGATAGACCGATACCGTAATTAGTATCCGCTGTAGATAGTCCCGCTTCGCTTGTTACCCGCCAGCTAGTCGCTTGTCCCCAGCTTGTATACCTGTTTGTGTTTGCTTGCTCTGGAGTGTGCCTATTTTAGTTAAGGATTTATTTAGCTTTATATACTTTAGGTCTGATAAACAATATATGTTTAACAGGTTTATTGGTGTATTATTATTATCTGTTGTGTGAAGTCTAATTTTCCCTATCGACCGACCTGGCGTACCGTATCTTCACTGTAGCTACTCAGGTAGTGGTGTTTCTACACTATAAACAGGAACTGGCGCCCGAGGCAAAGTAACGAGATACCGATACTCGGGTGTCATTGTGACACTTCCTACTAGCAATCGGGAAGTGTACGTCACAATGTGTAGGTCCTAAATTTTCTTCTAAAACATTTTTTGTTCCAGGAATAATGAAACACATATAAACGACAGAAACAATGCAGACTGAAAACTTGCCTCAAGTATGTTTGGTTAACACTAACTTATCAATGTTTGGAATTTTTTAATTATTTTAACATTGTTACTCAATAATTGTATTTGTATTTAACTCTAATAAACTGTTTGTGTTCATTTCATGCAATAATATAGTTTTAATTATGTACCTATCTAATGTATCGAAGCCAGAACAGTAATATCTTAGTGTGAAATACCTAATAACTATTATTTTTGTATTTTTCAGTGGCAAAATACCCAAATAAATAATAGTATATTATATAATAAGTGTGGTAAGTAGGTTATTACTTCACGAGAGTGAAAGTTGCAAACCGAGCCGGTGAGGCGAGGATTGCAATCACTCGAGTGAAGTAATAACCAAGTACCACACGCATTATATACGATATTTTATCTACAAGCGTGCGGTCACCTTTAAAAGTAATAATTAAATCTGTGTTTTGACGTTTCTACTGTAATTAAAATGACATCAATGTCAGTTCGCCAGATATGTAGATTCCTGACTTCTCGTGACAGGCATATACTTTTCTTTGGAAAGTTCTCGAAACTTCGATTATCTTCTATGTCGTTCCAAACACTTCCGCTAGCTTCCTCACGTCGAGACAAGCACGGCGATACGTTACACTCGGGTATAAGCCTTACTCGCGGCAAAGTTCTAGAATGTTCCACTGTTTTTCTCGAAAATACCACCGTTGGCTTCCTTACGTCGAGACGAGTCCGGCGATATGTCACACTTGGGTATAAGTCTCACTTACGTCAAAGTTCTAGAATGTTCCACCGTTCTTCACGAAAGCACCACCGTTAGCTTCCTTACGTCAAGACGAGTCCAGCGATATGTCACACTTGGGTGTAAGTCTTACTCGCGGCAAAGTTCTAGAATGTTCCACTGTTTTTCTCGAAAGCACCACCGTTAGCTTCCTTACGTCAAGACGAGTCCGGCGATATGTCACACTTGGGTATAAGTCTCACTTACGTCAAAGTTCTAGAATGTTCCACCGTTCTTCACGAAAGCACCACCGTTAACTTCCTTACGTCAAGACGAGTCCAGCGATATGTCACACTTGGGTGTAAGTCTTACTCGCGGCAAAGTTCTAGAATGTTTCACTGTTTTTCTCGAAAGCACCACCGTTAGCTTCCTTACGTCAAGACGAGTCCGGCGATATGTCACACTTGGGTACAAGTCTCACTCGCGGCAAAGTTCTAGAATGTTCTACAGTTCTTCACGAAAGCACTACCGTTAGTTTCCTCGCGTCGAGACGAGCACGGCGATATGCCACACTTGGGTGTTTATCTCACTCACGGACAAACGTCTAGAACCTTCGACAGTCCTTCTAGAAAACACCACCGTCGATTTCCTCGCGTCGAGACGAGTACGGCGATATGCCACACTTGGGTGTTTATCTCACTCACGGACAAACGTCTAGAACCTTCGACAGTCCTTCTAGAAAACACCACCGTTGATTTCCTCGCGTCGCGACGAGTACAACGACACGTCACACTTAAATGTCCCACTTGCGGGCAAAGTTCCAGATAGTTCTTCCTAGCTTCAAATCTAATCACACTTCCGACACCACTGTAACACTTTTCTAATTTCTAAAAAACACTTTATTCAATACTACAATTAACAACTATCACAACTAATTAACAATTCAGTACTATTACTTAATTAAATTCACTACTTCACTTCTTCTTATAGCTCGGTAATCATACGCGTATTCACACAAGAATAAAACTGACTTCTCCGTCTTCCCGTCGTCATTTATATAGGGCTTTAGAGACTCTAAGAAATTCGGGAGTATGTTTCCATCACTTCTACACGCTTCCAGATATTTCCTAGAACCTCGCGACTTGTTTACATTTCCAACATCGGCGATGATTCATGTGTTAGTACGGGCGCAACCCGAATTCATAGTGCGGGTGAAATCTTGTCACAATACGCTAAACATTATTTGCATATTTCCTGTTTTAAATCGCGCATTTTGCGACTGTGAAAATCAACTTTCAAACAAAGAAAATTAATTCAATATTTTTAAAGTTCCCGGGCATTTTGGACTGTGTCGATATTATAGTCTGCTATTATATCGACGCCCATTGTACCGACTGCGGCGCCATCTGCAAAATGCTTTGCATTGAGTGGGAGAGAAAAGTTGTAGGCTTTCTCTCTCGATGACTAAAAATTTACATTAGCTTGCCAATCTGTAGTAATCTGTGCGCTAGTTCCCCTTATCCACAAACTCATCAAGATGTTGGAACAAAACACGCGTATGGAGGTTAGGGGTTAGAACCTCCATAAGTATAGGGAAGCAATCTCTATTTTATTCCACCTCTCCTTTAAAAACTAAAAAGTATAAAAAGATAGTAATTTTAGCAAATGGAAATAAATTTTGATTATATTCAAGAAAGGCTGCGTTCCCGTACCGAACAATCATTCTGGAACTCTCTGTATAAATATGTGATTTTTGAAATATTATATATCGCGCTCTGTCTACCTTATATTATTTTCCATCTATCTGCCTTTGTACGATGTACTGAGATGCCCATACACTTGGAGAATTAACATTTAGAAGTAATTTTAATGTTTGAATATAACGTATTTAAAACGTATAAAAGTTTAATAATATCATTATTACTACGTTATAAAAATGTTTTCGATAGAACGTTACTAAAGTGCCTTGTTTTTAACGTTACAGAATGTACTTTTTACGTTTCTTGCATAGTGGGTTGGCATTCACTTATTTATTTGACAGTTCTTTTCGTCGTGGAACATCCCACTTCTGACACCAATGTAACGTTTGCTTAACCTCCAAATAGGTTTAAACTCAAAACAGCTTCTCCAGCAAAACCACAACGAACTTTATTGTCACTAGATTAACTCACAGATCACAATTCACAACTGTCAACAATAAAGTATTTCGCGTTGACGTTTCTATACGTCTATAGTACAAGCTCTCAGACAAAACTGACTGTCCCAGTTGAATTGGAGGGTATTTATATATTTTTTAAGCTTCCGGAAGGTTCGAAAGAATCTTTTCTAATTCCGGATCCCAATAAAATGATTCTATTGCTGAGAGGAAAATTCTAGAATAGAAACGTCAACCTAAAGATTCTACAAATATTAAATTATAAACAATAAGAACTGAATTTACGAAATAGATAATAAAGTTTATAAACAAGGTAGTTGAGGTAGTAACTGGAACGGCCGCGCTATGATAGCAAACTGAGGCAAATTTAGGTAGGTATGCAACCCTCAATGGTGTAGGATCTAGAGATGGGCAGCACATGTGCGAGTCGTACAAAATGTACGGCACAGTTCAGTGTGCGGTGCTGATACGACTCTTTTTTAATGTGCCACCAGCACCTCGTCGTATCAAGGAGCGAGACCAACCGAGTAAGTACCTGCCTACCGCACGCGAACGAGACATAATCGAACATAGCACAGAATATTTACCAGTTCACAGTGTCGAGGTGCTGGTGAGTTGTTAAGTACGAACTAGTGCCAAATGATTCGACGTACGCTAGTACCAAAGAGTAGAGATTAATTTCTAGTCTTTGCTAGTACTATATGGGCAAACCGATACACTGGCACTGTACGGCTTTGTTTTGTACTACCTAGTATGACACATATGAATCTTTGCGCTTAAACTTGCTGTAGGTATTTGGTGTCGATGGCGGCAAAAATGAAAATAAACAATCAATTAAATATAAATTTTAAATATATACATGACAGACTGCTGAGCGGTATGATACCTGCTTGGTCTAGTCTGTGACGACACATCGTACAAATGTACGACTCGCACAGTACGACACACTTAGGTGTGCGGAGCTAAGTGTGTCAGCACACCAAAATGTACGGTGTGGACCCATCACTAGTAGGATCCCCATCCTTGTTTATCTTATTGTTTTAAATGGGGAGTTTTATAGTTGGGTTGAATATTCATAATTTTTTAAATTATTTGGGCAAGGAAATTACAAAATTTCAGATAAAATATGGATATTTGCTGAAGAGAAATATTATACAGAACAAATAAAAAAAATATCCAGAAATTAATTAACTTTGGAATCACCCGTTAACAATAATGAGTGGGAAAAAGATGGGGATCCTACATCCAGATGCTTTCTCTGTCTGTTGCCCCTGACACAGTCTTCATGCGTTTGTTGCATTACCGGGGCCTTTCCAGTTACCGTAGGTATAGACTTCACTGTATATTAGTAATCTGTGCAATATATGTTAATATGAACTCTTTTGCTGTTTTTTGATATATGGGTACCATATATGATATGTACGATTGTACGTGGGTATGCAGTGGCGTCGCCAGAGGGTGGGCCAAGTAGGCCACGACCCACCTAAAATTGTCTTGGCCCATCCTTTGGCCCACCTTGTCTAAGCCTGAAAAAATACTAAACCTCAAAGCTCAAAGCCTCAACTAAATCATTAGGTACTAAGTTTATGCGCCATGCCATCTCTAGTTTCTGAGCTGAGTAATAGCATCAGCATATAAGAATGATTCTCAAAGAATCCTAAGATTTGTTAGCGATCGATCCTGTGATTGATAGAATTTTAAGTGAATTAAACAATCGGTTTTCATCCCCAAAGATTTATTTACAGACCTATCTTGCCTTCACCCTAAACTTAAAGATACATTTTTAAATTTTAAGAATATCGTTGCCTTTGCCAAGCACTTATAACTCAGACCTACATTTATTGCAATCCGAGTTAAAATACTACCCAGTACTATAAAAAATTACAAAACCGAATACAAAATAAAAATTGAAAACACAATGCAGTTGGTGGATCTGGTAGAAAAATATAAATTTGCATTTTCAGAGACTAAATTGATTATAATTACTTGGTATTACTATCCCCGTGCTAGTGCCACGTGTGAGAGATCGTTTAAATAGTTGGTATATTATAAACAACAAGTTTAAAAAAGCATAGTTTTACTAAACGAATATAGCGTTTGCTACTTAAAGCTATATGAGTTTAGTAAAACTCCTTTTCTTACGAGATTTGTTTATACTATTTTTTCGCATTTTGTGTTATTAGATGATTATAAACAAATAGTTAACATTTATAAATACTTGAATATATATACTTGTATAGGATTTTCGCCTAACCTAGTAACCTGACACGGCTTTGTTTATTTACATAATAACAGTTAAGTTTAATTTTCGTGAGTTAAATTGATTTTAAGTTATATTATAAATTATAAAAATGAGACTTGCTACTGAAAACAATTTAATATAGGTGTATAACAATGTTTCCAATATTTCAATAATTTATGTCAAACTGTTATTTTATTAACAGTGACATTTACATTGTGCCACTTTACTAAACGATTTTAAATTTAGTAAAATAGCATATTATCAGTCAAAACGCAAAAACAATTATTGAAGAAATACTATGGCCAATGAAAATTTATCAACTTTAGCAATAATAAATATTGAGAAATAAATTGCAAAAAATATTCTTCCTGTATTATTTACAAATCAAGTGTTTTCTTTAAATGTTCATTTAATGTCCATTATGTCCTATTTCTATTCTAAAACCCAAAAATTTCGGCCCACCTTCAAAACACCATGCCCAATACTGGCCCACCTGTTCAAAAACTCTCGCGACGCCACTGTGGGTATGCTCTTGGAAGCAAACGATAACAGGTAGATATATCTAAAATAAAAATAATGTTTGGTTGTATTTATGTAACAAAGTTGTATGTTGTATTAAAATTTCATGAGAATTGAACGAAAACGTTTGAGGGATGAAAATGATCCTTTAGATATGCCAAGATAGCAGATTTGTACAAAATGTTTCTATTAGATAAATAATCTTACATAAATCTGATCCACAGTGTAAGGCTACATAATATACCCGATGGAAATATTAATTCCATTTCAACTCTAAAAAGGTAGGTAAGTAAAGGACCGTGGGTGGGTAAGTACCAGTGTTTAATATAGGTAGTAGGTACAAGGCTAACATCTATGTGAAATAATAAATTGTAAGTAGGTAGGTATGTGGAATAATTATTAAATTTTAGGTTCTCAACAACTGAGCAGATCAATCGCAGAGGTTTATTTGGTTATTACTGATTTACTGAACATTTATTACCCCAGTGGGTGTAGTGGGTGAAATTTCCCACAAACAATGAAGATAGCCTAGCTGTGAAATGAGAGTAAGTGAACACGATACTACACATCTTGTAATTTTAAATTTTTTCAGATTCTTTTTCAAATATGGACTTTGTGGTGTTTTAGGTCCTGTAGATGGAACAAGGACACGTGGAAATTATTGCACCCTCTGCAGCGGATGAAAACCATCCACCCTTTGTATACATCAATGGGAAAACACTCAATTAACTTTATGCTAGTGAGTGGGTTGATAGTGTGAGAACATGATTTTTTCTGGCTCTGTACATGATTCTCTGGTTGCTATTCTCGGATTCTGCTGTATGGCAAAGTAGTACAGTAAGACGTTATTTATATAAGCAAAATACAATAATGGTGATGTAACTAGTCATTTAATAGGTATCTACATAAGTACTTCTAATGAGAAAAGTATTTTTAAGATATAGTGGTTATCCTCTCGAACCTTGGCTGTTTACGCCATTTTTACAACCAAGGAACCCACAGGAGGAAGCATTTAATGCCAATTTGACATCTGCACGTAATTTGATTGAGAGGAAAAAAGGTATAATAAAAGGACGGTTTCGCTGCTTATCACGACATCGCACATTAATTTACCATCATGGTAAAAGCAACAAACATAATTTATACATGTTGTGTTTTTCATAAAATCACATTACCAAAATGTGATGTGAAATCCGAACATTCGCATTTCCGAAAATATATCTGATTACATCCTTTTTTGATAATCTGATGCAGGTAGGGTCACATGTCAATGTATTATGTACCTATGTGAATAAAGTTTTAAAAGCAATTTTGTTGGATGCTTTAATTTGTGTGTGCTCATGATACAATAACTTAGGACGAAATTGCAAGAAATATTCAGGAAGTTTTTCTCTACAGCGTGTGAAATTTTTCACTTTTTTCCATTTTTATGATGGTCAAAATTGCCTTGGATCTTTGAAACAGCAACATTTTTTTACTAAATTTTTACTAGCATTTTTACTAAATGTAAAATAAATTTATTTTACAATTTACATTGACATTCTAACATTAACGAGAAACATTGTTTAAAAAATCCAAGGCAAGCTTGACCACCATAAAAAATGAAAAAAGTCAAAAATTTCAGATGCTGAAGAGGAAACTGACAAATGAAAAATAAATTTATTTTACATTAAGTAACACTGTTTCAAAAATCCAAGCCAAACTTGACCATCATGAAAATCAAAAAGTAAAAAATTTCAAATGCTGTAGAGAAAAACCTCCTGTATATTTCTTCTTGAAATTTCGTCAACACTTTGGGCGGTCCTGTTAATTCTTCAACTGTTTTGAAATAATTCCATGGCACACTCGACTTGCCAGGCGACTTTGAAGTCCTTATTTTGTTCAGATTTGGTAAATGGGGAGTTTTATGAGATTAGCGCTGTTGTATTAGATTTTAATTAAAAAAATCACTAAATAGTTTGTGAAAATTGGGGGTATAAAAAAATCGTGGCCGTCCCTGGATTTGCATTTTGACAAAAGTAATAATGTCAAAAAGAGCGTTTTTAGAAAACATTTTGAACAAAAAAGTTTTTGAAAATATCTCACATCTCACAAAATTAACTTTTTATCGATTTGTACATATTTAAAAGTAGATACTGTATATAGAAAGAAGAACACGTATAATTTAAAAGTGTATAATCGTTGATTCCCGGGAACTTCTCAGATCTAGAACTTGACGACTATAAGACCAATTTACCATAATTTTAACATAAACAAAAAATGAACTACATAATTAATATTAACCGTATGTAACAAAATAATGTTCTATAATTTAAAGATGGAACGTTTTAAAAGTTATTTTCACATATTTAATTATTATTCTATTCTATATCCCAACCATCATGGTGTATATCAGATATAGTGTGTTCCTACCTATATCAGAGTAATAAATAAAGGGGAGACCGCATTCCCTATATCAATGCACAATGTAAACATGTAACCTCAAGCTATTGGATGTTGATAAACAAACAATAACAATACATAACAATGGTCCCTGATGCAGATTTTAATTAATTAATATTATCGGCATTTTTATTAAAAATTCAGTACAAACACACAAGACACTCGACTTTCGACTTTGCCAATTTCAAGTGTTTTCAATTTTCAAAATAATAAGCGTCACTTGCTGTGGCAATCACAGAGGACTAGCCTAGACGGGCAATGTTCCACTTCCAACCTGCTTCCAACACAAGTCACAAAGAAATAGTGTCGTAAGTTTATACCTATACAATGAAACTCATTTGTAAGTCGGTTGAGGTCAAGAATGTGGTAGATTTTTGCAAATTAATCAATGAAAATGACGGGTGTACTCTAGCCATAAAGATAAAAATGAAACTTTGGCATCGATGTCAAGGACGTTGCAGGGACCGATGTTTGTAAATACGTTTACATCAACGCTTCACTCTAAAATGTAAATAGCGGTCTCCCCTTTATTTATTACTCTGATGTTCCTATAGTGTGTTTCGACATTTCTGACGACTTTAAATTTGACTTATATAGGTCATTCACGCTAAGTTTAAAGTGACGCCATTTTAAGTAATTGTTGTCAATAAACGATAAACAAATGACCAATAAATGAGCATAGCAATTGATATTTACAAAGAGCTTTATAGTTAGCAACCCTTCTCTGCGTTGTCAAGTTGTTATTTATTTATCAAATATCGATAACAATTAATTTATGAACATGACGTCACTTTAAACTTAACGTGAATACCCTATACCTATTGGAACGCTATTGGTTGAATCAGATTACGGAATACCCGTAGGTATGGATTGAATTTTCAAATTTTAGCGGCTTTCGGTTAATTCTTGTCTTAATAAATTAATCGTGTACAAGTTACCGACACAGCTCCAAAATAATCCGGCAACCGGCAACACTTAAAAAATAGTGGATCACACCACGGACAATCAAAGTGGCAACTTGGCCAGTGCAGTGCTTGCTTGTTGGGTGCAACGGGTGAATGAATACAGGCGCAACTTAGAACATAATATCTCTGCAGATGCAAGTATACTTACCACTGACTACATAAACTTTTCTTTAATAAAATTTTAATTAGACCTAGGTATACAGTTATATTATGTACTGCATATTTTGATATAGCATAAAATTTTGAGCAAAACAATATGTGCCATGTATTATACGTAAATTCAATAATAATTGTTTAGATAGATATAGATGTTTCGACTTTGAAGTTTTTTTTACACCAGTTTTATACTTCACATGGTTACAGAATCTAAACAGTTAGACTTAGAGCAAAACGGTTTGCACTTCCCTATAGTTTTTCATAATCTATGATCTGGTAACAACTTCCAGCAAAATCGGACACGTTGGAACGTCAGCTATTGTATCTGCAGGTATTCACTCTTCCAACATGCGAGTAGTTCGCCCTGCGTAAGCCATGCATAAGGAAGTGCAACTCGTTTGGCTCGAAGTCAAACCATTTAGAGATTCTGTAACCAACTGAAGTGTGAAAAAATGTCAACGTTCAAATGTCAACTTTTAAAAAACCAATTGAATTTACGTATAATACAGCATGTACATTAATTATAAGGAATTTTTGTAGTGTTGGCAGACACTTATATAAATGTCCGGACAGAATGAAAATGTCTGGACATTTATCCTATCTGTCCAGATTCCTTCAGATTTATAATTCCCGCCATTTTCATCTAACTAAGCTAACCTAAAATTTGTCACAATTCTCTTGAAATGGTTTTCTAGTCTTTCTGTGATTTTATTTAGGATTAAAAGATGGTGAAATCAGAAACTCTGATTTGGAGATACTTCCTGAAAAAATTATAAAATATACTGATATACTTATACTTATTACCTGTCTAGCTAAAGAATGAGGCCACAAAATAATTATTTTTATTTTTTCAATACACTTTTAAGGGATAGAAAATATAGCACCTATACTTTAGCTACTCATAGGTAGTTAGTAGATATCAGTATTTTTATCATTTTTTCGTCGTGGTCCCAAGTAAGACTCTACATGAGTAAAATCTGCATGTGAAAGTCCCACCTTAACATCCTTTTTCGCCAACTGGCATTAAATGCGTAGTTTTACTGACCGTTGTCAGTCACTAAAATGTCACATTTAAAGTTAAAACGATTTTTGCTGCCGCAGGTCGTATTTGTGACATTTAAGGCTTACAACTGTCTACAAAACTATGCATATAATGTTAATCGACGAAAAGAGCTTACTATTAAAAATATAATCCGTGAAAAAAATTGTGATTAACATGGCACTAAAACTGATTTACTTAACCTACTTAGCCTAACCTACTTACCCTACTTAGCTTAATAGCTAAGGTAGTAAATCAGATTAGACTTAATAGTCTACACCCAGCAGTCAATCTTGTACTTTAGAGTTTTAGAGCCTAGTTAATCAGTGAACTGTTTCCTATATTATAAGTCTGTAATTATCTAATTAATAACTAATATCGTTAGTTTTTTTATTCATATGCCTAAGAATTTGTTTTTTTTTTGGGTAAGCAATATTACATTACGATTGAGTGTAAATGAAATGTTTATGTCTGTGTAGAAGTTGAACAATTAAATACAAGTGGGTGAACATAACGAATCAGTGACCATCGCACCAACCCTAGCTCCGCTCACCTAAAAAAATTAATACGTTTCTAAAGAGAGCATCGTGGGCTACTGTCAAGGTTCAGAGCTATGGTACCATGCTAGGGTCCGAGCGATGGTTGACACTCCGTTATGTCCATACCCTAATGGTTTTCTGGGTGGGTAAGATTATAATTGTTAAATTTGCAGAAATTTCAATAAATTCTTAGGTTAATTAATTTATTGAATTTGAAATAGATATATAGTCCATTTTGATAGAGCAATAGATATTGACAAAATGGAAATACCTACTCGCATTGTTTGTGTAGGAATATGATATCAATTGTGAAATTTTGTATTTTTAATAATGATCAATAAACCCGAGGAATATGACCGTTGATACATCATTATTTGTTACTGCCCAGTTCCTCTAAAAATTTCCATTTGAATTTTTTTTCTCCTCAGTAATCCTTTCTTCTTTTTCAGAAATTATTTTATATAAAAAATTATAATGCATTATAAATGTTATGTGTATTACTATTATATCAAGCTGATATTTTAAATCGGGGTTGTTTCATTGAAGCAGAACACTTCATATAGGTAAATTTAATTTCAAATAGAACACTACTGCTTTTATTTCACTTTAAGGTGGGTTCTATCAGAGATTTAATTTAAGACAATTTAATTTAAGATGTAAAAGTTCAGCATGTAGAAATCAATTACCGCATTCATACGAGTACAACTGACGTAATTTCAGATGTAACTTAACATTAACTTCTTAAACATAAAAATCAAAATGCGCATGCTTATAATGTGTACTGTCAAAAGCTAGGTTAAACAAAATAAATGTTGGGAGGATAAACTTAAATAATTTAATGTAAATTGGTTGGCTTCATGCTGTGTAAACATGGAACGTTTTTCTAATTTTATATTAAATCGCCTGTGCTCATATATTGCTACTTCATCTTCCTAATTCATAAATTAAATTACTTTTCTGTATGAACGCCATCAAAATTAAATCTTAAATTACATCTTACGTCTTAAGTCTCTGTTAGAACCTACCTTTAGTATTTATAAATCTACTGTACAATCACAGATAACTTCTTGGTGGTTTTTCTATTTGTTTTTGGATCTGTTAATCTCGGCTGCAACCCAAGCCTTGATGGTAACCGGAGTTCGTTTAGATAAAATATCATAATATTTGTTGTATACTTCTGTACATTCTTGTAATGATGGTAAGGAACCAGATAACAAGTGTTTCTTAAAAACTGACTTCAAAATATTTTTCTCCTCCACTTCCCAGGGTACTGGAATATAAATTCAAATATTGCAGATACAGAGAGATATTGAAACGATGGGCACATTCAGACAGATAAAATGAGTAATTGCAATTGAATTGGTCACGTGATTTTGTTACATTCGATGTATGTGTATGTTAACATACACATCGAATGTAACAAACATACAAAAATTCATGTTAAATTTGTCGAAATGTCAATCACGTGACCAATTCAATAATACCATACCATAATCACGTGACCGTTGTATGCTTGTTCTTACAATAACTTTTTTAAACTGAAATGATGCACATGTACGGGGTGGTGTTGGAGGTAAGGGCACAGCTTAGGTAACCAACTCCACCACTCGACTGGTTAATCGTCAGAAGCGGCGAGCCCGCTGGCAGTTTGTTAATGGTATGTTGGACGTTCATTGACCACACAGTTGCTGTGCTCATTAGCCGCAGTCCGGTGATAAGTGGGGATGCGCACTTGGATCGGCGTTCTGACTAAATTTCAATTTGCCGATAAGGGAGTGGTATAGCTGGTTATCTCAACTGTGGTATAAGGACTTGCAGAGCGGTGGCTCATAAAGTTAAATGAAAGCTAAATATTATTTACTTTCATTTAACTCTGTTAGCAACCCCTCTGTAAGTCTTTAACTCCAACTTCACGCAGAATTGTGCAAGGTCATAGCTGTTTAAAAAATCTACCCTGCATTTTATTTTAAATTTGAATATTCCTTCTTTTTTCGACCATAGCAATATACACTTTTACTGTATATTATGTATGCTGCTTTAAAAGATAGCCAGTTTCATCATAAGATCGTTAGATGTTCAATGCTCTGTATATTATAAATGTAACAATTGCAAATTATGATACAGAAGATGATTTTGTAAGTTACTTTAGTTTTATAGTACCACACATTTTTTTATATTGTTACTCTAATTGTGTATGGTATGTCAAAAGTCAAATACATATTTTTTAAATAACTATACCTAAAGTTAATAGTTTTGGAGATATATTAATAT
This sequence comes from Pogonocherus hispidulus, assembly GCA_963924545.1. Lineage (NCBI taxonomy): Eukaryota > Metazoa > Arthropoda > Insecta > Coleoptera > Cerambycidae > Pogonocherus > Pogonocherus hispidulus. The sequence continues at coordinate 11,565,364 of OZ004697.1, read as the reverse complement.
TTGTTGATAAAAACAGTGATTTATAGAAAACTTCAGTATAATTTTTTTATTTATAAAAATTATAAATGAAACTAAAAAGGTAGGGATTTCAGCAATGACAAATAGTATAGAGTTCCATTGAAAGAAAAAAAAAAAAGAAAAAATAATGTATTTGGGTTTTGAAATACCCTGTATACAATTTGTACAATAAGAGGAAAAATGGTTACTAGAAAAGTAAGCTAACATACAAAGTTAACGTCTGTAAATAATTATTATAAATTGTTACATTTACAACATACAAGGCACTGAATATTATGATTCTCTAAAAAAAAAAAGAACTGATCATAATACCCTATATAATATGGTAAAAGTGTATATTGCTGTGATCGGATAAAAAGGGAAAGCAGAGTTCCTCAAAAAAAAAAACCGATCTGGCAACGTCATGTTAGTAGGCTTACAGACCAAAGTTGCATGCTACTTGCGACTTGCTGCCAGAACATGCCACATCACTTCGGTGTGAACATATTCATTGCATCCATAAGGTTTTAAAACCAGTGGTATGCTTCCTGCTTGCCGGCAGCAAGTCGCAAGTGGCATGCAACTTTGGTCTGCAAGCTCACTTATGGTTACAATGATTTTAAAATTACTCCTGTAGCAAACTATAACACGAAGTCTTCTATGATAACAGGGTAACTGTTGAGTGACAAGCTGAAAAGAGGTGCTACAGCTATGAAAGTGGTGGAGAGATACGAACTTAAATAGACATATTTTTGAAAACAACAATGGACACACCAATGTTTATGCAATATAATTTCCATTTAGGTTAGAATCTCTCCACCACTTTGACAGCCGTTGTGCATCTTCACAGCTTGTCACTCAACGGCGTAACAACTGACCACCTCAGCTGTGTTGACTCACCCATAGATTTAAAACTAGATATTTCTATATATAAAAAAAAAAAAAAAATGGAAACATTAACCTCAACTTAACTTACTAATAGATCTGCGAGGTGTCATTCCTGTTTTCTTTGGCAGTCTATTATGAATAAACAGTTTCATCTGGGTTGCAGTTCGGGAACTTAGTTCTGGACATCTAATTCTTGCATCTTGACACTCCTGTAAGCCAGGACTCCTTCCTGCTTCTAAATGACCACTAAACAATTCCATCATTTTGGTTTTTTCGATATCTGTCCAAGATGTTCTTTTACAATGCCCATAAGGTGACGCTAAAAAATTTACGATATTATATACAAATAATATTTACTTTTACATTGACAAAATTCACACTGCCTTTTCTTTATAAAGATCTAAAATAACAACTTAGACTTACTACTTCTTCTATTAGGTCTGTGTGTATCATCATCTTCCTCATCCGTTATTGAATTTGTCGAGTTCAAATTTACTTCAAAATCATCGTCCGGTTCTTCTCCCTGTGCCATTTCCAATAATTTACTTATTGTTGTAATTTCACGGGCCGCTATAGGCAATCTATAATGATTTTCATGTATGCTTTGCGAATGACCCATAAAATTTGCAAGGTCTTTAATTTGCAATTCGTTTAAGTTGTAGAGTGCTGAGCTTGTTGCGATATGCTTACGTAAGTGAGTACCTCTTAGTGAATGTGGATTTTTTGCACCACATTCAACAGAGTACTCCCTCATAAGAGAACATGCCTGTAACGTTATGTGAGAGTTGAATTTGCTTGGTATTCCAAACACATAAGGGTTATCCTTTGGAATACCTGCTTTATCCCTATTTTTTAGGAGTAAATTTAAGCATGCTACCAATTCTTTATACAATATAACGGGCACTTGACGACCCAATTTACCCCTTATAGTAAATCTAACGTAATTACTGGCAGCATTTTTTCCTTCAGCTGATAAACTTTTAAAATAATCAGGAAAATGCCCTTCATTAATTGATTCGCAATTTTTGTAATCTTGTAATTCTATTCGTTCGATTTCTCCTGCTCTTCTTCTATTAAAAATTTGTACAGAAATTAATGTGACACTTAGCAATTTTTTATAATATGTGTAAGAATACTTTTGTGACAACAAGTCGAAATAAGTTCTACGTGTCTTCTTTAAATAATCATTTAAAGCTTTTATGTCTTCTAAATCAGGCAACACAGTTTTCTTTAGTCGCTTCTGTTCCAGCTGATTTTCTTCAACAGTTTTATTAACCGCAGTCCCAAAATCTTCACACAACAATTTCTGAAAGTTTTCCACTTCATCTTTGCCTTTACCGTTATTCCTTTTTATAAATTCAGTTATGAGTATATTCGCACATTTTTTTAGAAGCGTTCCACATGAAAAGGCTGTTGCTGGTGATCTGTATTTTTCTTTGGCTTCATCTAAACCAGCGACTTTATTCACTGCTAATATAACACTATCAAAATGTTTCGGGCAAAAAATACTGGCAAAATCAGTTATAGTACTGTCGATACCTTTTAATTCGACTAAAATTCGCCCTATCAATCTTAGTCTACTTCGAATCATTTTTTGGTGGTGTTTTTTCCTATATTTCACAGTCATTTTGTTGGCATATATGCAACAAAGTTCGTCAAATTTTACAATGTCAGTTATAGTACATTCTCTTAAAACTGGGAATATTTCATTCTTTACAATAGCATTCGCTATTGTATGACACTGACTTTTAAGTTTTCTTGTTAACTGAAATAATATCTTTTCTCCTTTAACAGCAACTCCTGAACATTTTACATAATGCTTCCTTAATGAGTTTTTAGCATAAAACCCATGGCAACTGGGACAAGGTTCATATCTGCTACTAGCACAAGTTCTTAATGGCACAATAATAGATGAATTTTTATTTTTTATTGCCAGAAAATTACCTTCCTTCCTTAATTTGTCTATTAAAAGTTTTCTTTTAGGGCAACCTGAATAAAAGATAAAATAATTTAAAAAATTTGAAAATGCTCAAACTACATATTTGTTACAAATTGTAAGCTCTTCATACAGGTGTTAAGGAAAAAAACTAAAATAATAAAGCGCATGCAAAATTAAAGGCAGTTTTCATATTTACTTTACACGTTAAATGAATCTCGTCATTGTAATGTGAATGCGTAAACTCAATGAATTCTAACCACACCATGCTTATTATTATTAATTTTAAATTAGACATTATTATATTGCTAGTGAAAGCTATTTTGTTACCACAAAATACAAATAAAGGTAAATACATGCAAAATATTTACAATTACAAATACTTATTACTAATTACCTCTAGGCAATACTGTAAATTCTTTAACCCTATCGTCATCTACATGTATACTCTCCAAGTGTCGAGGTAAATGTGTTATCAACTTCTTACAAAACATGCAATGATTCTTTTTCTCCCTTTTTCTGTTTGTTAAAGTTGCCTCTAAATACACAGAAGTTAATGAATATTTGGTTACTACTGTCTACAAAATATTGTAACAATTCCAAAATTAAAACTGCACAGGGTTATTCGTAAGTAAACAAAGGGACATAACTTAAGGACAGTCTTACCCAAATATTGCTCATTTTCATTTAACACGATAAATGGAGGCAGACGCTGCAGCAAAAAAACTACTCCGCTGGCTAATACCTCGACCGGCATTGAATTACATCTGCAGCGTCTAAGGAAATACAGCTGAGAATCATTCGCTCCCAGACTTCAGACCCAGACTAGTTTCATGCTTGTTGGCAATTTCTAGTGGAGTCGTAAACAATCTGAGTGTGAATAAAAGCCAGCTGTATAAATCTCTTGTGGGTGAAGATTGCCGACACTCTGCCAGTGCATTCTAAGAGTGCATGAATGGCGGAGCACGACCTGCTAAGCAGGTTCTTTGACACAGTCTCTGATCGCACTCCTTTGGTGAACGGTGTACGTAAATGGAGGCAGACGCTGCAGAAAACAACTACACCGTTAGCTAATACCTCAATCGGCATTGAATTACATCTGCTGTAACCCTTAGATGCTGCAGATGTTATTCAATGCTGGTCAGTCGAAGTATTAGCCAGCGGTGTAGTTGTTTTCTGCAGTGTCTGCCTCCCATTTACATACACTGTTCTTCGAAGGAGTGAGATTGGACACTGCTTCAAAGTACTTGGTTAGCAGGTAGCGCTCCACAGTTCAAGCATTCTTAGAATGCAGTGGGGTGATCTTTCACTAATTTTGAACATTTCTTGAGAGATTATAGTATATACTGAATTCATAATCATGTTTTTTACGATGCCTGTTATGGCTGTGACAAGACCACGTGTTATTGATCATGATCTGTAGAGGATGTTTGTTTTATTGTCCTATAAGTCGAAAATTGTGTCTAACTTATTTCTCAAAAATATAAATATCTGACAGGAAATATAATTGAAAACTATGAACTTAATCTTCAAAATCTGCAGATACACAATTTTCTGCAAGTACATATAAGAACTTTTTAGAAAAATGTAAATAAGCCGGCAATGTCGCATCCAATTGCAAAAAATAAAATATGTATTAGATACATATTTTATTTTCCATCACTGGAGAATATTTGTCGCCAACGAAACTAACGTTCGTGAAGATAACAATAAGGGCACAAGGCTAGTTGTTAAAAGACATAACATGTAATTTCATTTAGGTACAGATTAATCACAAAAAGACCTTTCTCATGCGGAAATGTAGACTTGGAATCAGAACAAACAAAAATCACAAAGAAAAATAATCTATCACTGCCCATCATTCACACATTTGATGTTATTTGACATATTCCATGTTAAATATGGCGTGAAATTAGCGTCGATATCAATAGGGCAGGAGCCACGAGCACACTCTGCCAATAAGGGCAGTTGCTCAATTGTCACCAGTGATGTCACGAGCCGCAGATTTTACTGTTTGTGGATGAAGCTTTTCTAATTATGGATTGAAAAGCTTATAGTGATACTAAGACAATATCCATTTAGTAAAATATCCTTCTAATGACACTATTTAACAACCAAAATAAATAAACATTTATCTTAGTATTTTATTTAACTAATTTTACATCAATGGAAATGTCCATTTGATTTTACATATGACAGTTCATTTTGGTCCTCCACTTACCGAACACCCTATACTTATTGACTTAATTTCTGTGAATGTGCTTAAACTATTCGTATATGACCTGAATCTGACACTGTTAAACTGCGCGGCTAGGAGACTCTAGTTATTACATTCGTAATCGCAACGAAAAAAACCATAATTGATTCTCTGTTCGAAATACCGATAGCAAACTCTAAAAATATGAAATAGCCAAAATGTTAAAAAAAAAAACTATCAAAAAAGCTCAATCAGGAGCATTTGCGTGAAGCATTCCCATACCCTTTTGTAATTTAAATGTTATTTAAAATATTGTCTATAGAAAATATTTACCATTTTTCTTCAAATGAGGCATTCTTTCACTCGTACTGCCAATTTCGCTTTCTGCAATGATGTTAAGCTTATAGAAACATAGAGAATTTGATGGTTTGTAATATTTACCACCTTCATCCAATGGGTTCCTGTTCTCATCAATATCCGTGTTACCATTCATACTCCTTTGGACAGCGCTATTACCAACAGCGGAGCTATGGTTAGCAAAAGTAAATGTTTCTTTCTCTCTTTCGTAGTCTATATGACATGTTATACCCTCGTTGGTGATATCATTACTGCTAGCATCTGAAGCATCTGTAAAGAACGTACCCACATTAATTTTATCAAATCCAAACTACTGAATTTTTGTTGACAAATTGTTTGGGCCACTTATGTTTAGTATTTACATTGTAATTAGGGATGGACCGATACCGATATATTTATATCGGCGATATCGGCCAGAAGGCCCATTAAAAATTTATAACCGAAATCATTATTTTTATATTAAAAGTCCAAATTAGCATTTTTAGTGGCACATGAGAGTGTCGAATCCATTTGAATAAGCCATAAAACACGATTTTTGCCACGAAATACAGCCAACATTTTCACTAGTAATCTCCCTTCACTTGTATTATTGCCGAAAATTTTACAAGAAAAATTTCCAAGAAAAATTTTTTGAATTACTGTTGTAACAAAACAAAGTTACAAACTTCTAATTGGTTGGAAAAGGTTGGTGAGATTTTCTCAACAACTGGTGTGATTTAGTACAAATATCAAAAACACTTTTTTTTTATACAATAAATTAACAACTAGGCAATTATTAACACTAAAGGATAATGTTTGATAACTGTTGTTTTAGAATAACTTGAATAAATTAGGATGAATAGTAGTTTATTTGTGAAATTTTGTACCTATTTTAAATTATCATTTATTTTTGCATACCCTAAACATTGAAATTTCAAATAATAAATAGATGTTTTTTATTTCAGCCGATAGGCCGATATGTCGGTTATCAGCCTTACCAAATATTGGTATCGGCCAATCACAAATTGTAATTACCATACCCGCAAAATTGTTGGTATTAACCTAAGGGGATATAGTTTGCCACTGGTGTACTAGGTGATATAATAGTATATGGTGAGAGTGTAAAGTAAGGAATAAAATTCCTGAAATGTGCACCTAAGATTTCTGGAAAATATCCAGAAGCAGGTCAAGTATTATTTATAAACGGTCATCTTTTGGCATAATTTAAACGTAGCACTTCCGGTTAAACCGGAACCAACTATAAACTCCATTATTTTAAATGGAACACCCTGTATATTATTGCATATCCAGTTAGAGCTCTTCAAGACAAATCCAATGATACAAGGTTTGATAGGTCTATCTCTTATAGTGACGGAGATATGACAAGTTGATTTTGCCATAAAAACGATGAGTAGAACGGAGATGGTTTAAATTAACCATTTTCTTCCACTCATTGGTCTTACGATACAATAAACCATTCATATGACCCTTATTATAAGATAGACCCATCATAAGCGAATATGCAATAATGTACAGGGTGTTCCATTTAAAACAACCCAGTTGATAGCTGCTTCCGGTATAACAGGAAGTTCTACGTTGTTTTATTTATGCCAAAAGATGACCCTTTATGTGATGATGAACAATGAATGAATTTTTCTGAATGCATGCTTGTATATATATTATTCCATTCATACGGTAGTTCAGTTTACGTAACACTTGAATTCATTTTTGCATAATTAATAAATGATAACGTGCAATTAATTGCTAACAAATTCATATATGTACTTCTTCACAACATAAGCTGTCATGACTGGAAACATTAAAATGAATCACTAATCGCCTACTCGCCTACGGATGTAAGAAATTGTGTACAATTACTCATTTCTCGATGACATTCCACGTATTCAGCAGATAATTGTCATCAATTGGTTATTGATAGGTTCTGCTGAATCCGCCCATTATTTTATTGGATTCACATTTGTTCCCTAGGGAACAAATGACCCGCTTTAATCTCTGCAAAAGGAGAAATAAAGAATCAACTTTAGTCCCGGAACTGCAAAACTTTATTTATAAGTTCAAAAAGAAGAAATCGCGGTCAAACTGATTCCGAACCAGTAACAAGCAGACAGTCCGTTCAATATTCGGCAGACGCCATGTTTAAACAAATATTTATGTTGTCTCTAATGAGATTTCAAATTATTTTACATTACAGAAAAAAATATTACTAAATGGTTTCATCATTTACGTTGTTAACAAAAGACAATATTAATTAATAACAGTAATTACTTACCAGTATCATCAGCTGTTCCTGTCCATGGTCCAATAAATTTTCTTTTTCCATTTAAATTGTCAATATTAAAGTCAGGATCCATATCACTATCATCGTCATTGCAATTGTCTACAAAATGTATATGTACATATTATACATACTACACATACATAGGTACATACAGGGTGGTCCAACAGTGCGTTCAAGTACAATAGCTCGGTTATTATAGGAGATATAAAAAATGTTAAATAAAAAGCTGTAGGTATTGCCTAGAGCTACAAAATAAAATCGTTTCCATTTATACAGGGTGGCGCATAAGTTTGCCACAAACCAAACTTCCCTTTGAATTTATTGAGAAAATTCTGACCTAGAGTTTTGACTTACCCTGTATACCGTTATAAGGGAATTCCGAAAAATATTAGGTAATCTGAAAGAAGAATATATTTCCAAGGTTCTGCCATAATAAGATGATTATAGCTTTGATATTGAAAATGATACAGGACGTCAAATGTACCACTTATTTTTTAGAAAAGTAGCCATAAATCATGAAAAACTCTGTTTAGACCCCAACAATCCTATACTGGGTGGATGGCCAAAACAAGGGCAATCCAATAGTAAAATAATATATAGGGTTTTTCATTTAAAAAGAGGTAAGTTTGGTTTGTGGCAAACTTATGCGCCACCCTGTATAAATGGAAACAATTTTATTTTGTAGCTCTAGGCAATACCTACAACTTTTGCATTTAACATTTTTTTATATCTCCTATAATAACCGAGCTATTGTACTTGAACGCACTGCTGGACCACACTGTACATATTACATTTGAATTTTAATTCCGACAATTTAACAGTGCAAGCACCAACCTCTAACCATAAAACTTTTAATTGGATCCTCTATTTTAAAAAAGCCTATTGCTACCCTGATTTCTTGAAAGGCCAATTTAAAAATTAAAACTATAATAATATTTATTTAGTATTTATAAATAAATTCATGTCCATATGTAAATAAGACGTTAATTATAAAAAAAGAAAAAAATCAGTAAAAATAATGAATTCTATAAAAAAGTTTACCTCCACTATAAGACGATATTGAGTCTTCCACTTCTACATCGATTGTATCTAGACGTGTGAGTTCTAAAAAAGTACAATATACACAGTTACATTTTTAATTGAAATTTGGTCAGGTATTTTTGTCAATACTTATGTAGAGCAGGTAGAAGATAATACATGTTTTATGTATTATCTTATTATTATTTTATATTTTATGCAACATACTTTTTATTTTTAGTAATTTAAAAAATATCGTCAAAAGCCATAAGTCAAAATTGAAATAGCTTGCTTATAGCACATATCCATAATAACCACATAATTTTTTCATTATAGTGCTTTCATAAATGATTACAAGCTACGTGACCTCAAAATTATTGGCTATTACAGGTAATGAGTGACGTCAATAGTAAAATCTACCAACAAGACATGTTTCAAGGATAACGTAGTTAGATAAATCGTTTGTTAAAAAATAGCCAAGGTTCATCACATCATAACTACCTATTCAAAAGTAACTAATTGGTCACGTCGCTTGTAATAATTTATAAAAACCCTGTATAACTAGTGTCAAAATAAGTCTCATTATACAACTCAAACGAGTTGCATAATACAGCTATTATGAAACAGGCATAGATAAAAATTTAAAATAACTCATATAGGTATACAGTACACGCTCACCAATCCGCTGTTCAGTTATCCGACTAGTCCAGTAATCCGCTGTTTTTGTATATTTTTCCGCCCAAGCAAATCTCATTAGAGAGCTTTGTAATCCTACATTTCTTCGCTTCATGCATTCTTTAATCCGACATTACTTGTTACGTATAAAATTTTGAGCTCTATCGATTGTTCTACAAAAACTGACCTATATTGGCTCTACGCAGTCTTTTGACAATTTATATGACAGAATGACAGGTGAGGAATGATAAATGAAGTTTCCTCATAATGAACTTGGATATAGTAAACAAATTAAAATCTGACGCTGGACTTATGGCTATTGACATAATCATATGGTTCTTGCTTACAAAAAAATTACCAAAGAATATACCCTAATTTTACAATTTCAAGAAACAATTTACAAATGATAGTATTTTTAATATAAATACTTTAGAATGTGGTTAAATTATTTTGTGTGCATTATAGATACACTGCAAAACATCAATTAACATGACACTACTAACCATTATATTTCAAACACATCGCCGGCTTTTCCAGCACTTAATCTGACACATACAGAAACTTTATTGTGCCGGATTAGTGAGTGTGTACTGTATAGTATCTTATGACATAATATATGTAATAAGCTTTTCCATCGTAACATCATAGTCCGATGTCTGCCCAACTACCTATAACCTCACTATATCTCACTTCATATTATTATACTATGGATGCTATATGGCATACTTACCAATTATAGGACATCCCTGCATTAAATTTCTTTTAATGTCTTGTAAAGTTTCCATACATTCTGTAACAGCGAAATGTGGAGTAAATTCCCACCATTTTATAACTTGGAAAATATGCAAGTATTGATGATGAAAAAATAAAGTACCTAATTTTAATAGACAAAAGCGGTTGTGAATATGTTCAGAAATACTCACTAAGTATACATAATTTTAATCATCCGGTATTTATTCTACAACTTATTACTATAAAAATATTGCCGTTTTCTTTTAATTTTCTGTTTACCGAGTCACCTTTTAGGTCATTCTTTACTTTCACTTCTTTGCTACAAAGAAACTAAAATTACTCACGTGTTCTACATGACCCATGAGTGTTATTCCACTATATTTTTTCTTGCGCAAATGCTTCAAAATGTTAATGAAAAATCATTCAAAACTCCTAAATGTTTAACTGGATTCCACAATTTTCTCTTCTTTCAGGTCAATAAGCAGACATTACCACATTTCATTTATTTTCAGTGTATTTGCTACATTTGTGACTTATTTTCCTTACCCTACACCACACGTCCCTACTTTTTCTAATTCAACAGTCCTTGCCCTTGCTAAGGACCTTGCCCTTAAAAAACGTTACACAAACAAACTAATTTTTGTTATTTTTTGTATTTGATTATGCGCAAATTTCAATTGTCAATACTTCAGTAGGTAGTGATATTCCTTGCCCGTTATAGATTAATTATCAGTCATTTGCGCAACATTTCTTCACTACAAAATAACTACTTATAGGTACTCTCTACTAATGCTACATTAAAAAAAAAAAAAAAATTGCAGAAATCCAGAAGTAAGTAGTCAAAATAAAGAATTACCAAAAGGAAGAAAATATTTCACAGATGCCACAATTAAGCTATAAAGAATAGATATATGCATATCATGTTGTAGGGTACTACCTAGGTACTTATGCATTGTAGTTTTTTTCACAACGAAATCAGAAATATTTGGAAATGTAGGTAGACGGGATAAAATTATTTCAGAAACTATTTTTATATTCCATGTAAACTCAGTGGGCAAATCAATTAGGTAAATTAATTTTCATAATCCGGACAGATCAATTTAGTTCATTTTTATTGATTTTACAATTTTTCTAGTAATGTAATATACAATTAAAAGTCCAGTATTACAATAGTTACAAATAAAAAATTATCGATACCTAATATTGATGGCATCCTCCACGTTTCAACTTAAAACATGAAGGATGCCATCTTAAAACTTTTAAGGTAGAAGCCTAGATAAAAGTAACCTGTAGAAGCATGAGAATGAAACTACAAAACGAAATAATTTCTGACGACACAATACATTTGCGTAATAGATTTACATGAGGTTGGTGAATTAATTGCCTATTAATTGATACTTCAAAATTTCAAAAATATACATAAAGTTGAGCACTCACCATTCATGCCTAGAATTATTGCCCGATACTTGTAGCCATCTTCATATTTAACATAGGCCATTGCACCACTTCTTTTATACATATGCTTCGTAGAACAGATGTAATAAATACCATCATCAACGTATTTTACTAAAGCATACATCCTGACGATTATCTAAAACAGATTTTGGGTCAAGGATTGTTAACTTTTAGGTACCTGCTGCAAGGTCATGATCATGAAAGTAAGAATAAGTAAAAAAGTACAAATCCAACGTCGTTAATAATATCACACAATGTGTGCATTCAACTCAATAATTAAAACTTGAGACACTAAAGATTCGAATATAATTAGACACATGTAATTTTATAATAGTAGGTGAGTACTTACCACAAAGAGATGTATTTTGAATAGGACCAGAGAAAAACTTATATTGAATAAGACCACAAAGCAATCAAAGAACCTACCAAAATAAGATTGAGGTTTACAGTGTTTAACTTTACACAAAAACTACAAAAACCGTTATGGAAATTTCATTTCCGTTAGTTTAAAACACAGAATATAATATATATACCAGTGTTTAAAATTCGTAGTCACCTTTCCTCTATATACTCTGGTCACAGTATATTGCGGCAGGCAGGGTTGCCAAGAAAGGTGGAATATATCCACCTCTCTTGGGTTGCCTTGCCCATAGAGATATTATAATGTAACCATTAGAGCTGCCTTACAATATGCCGTATAATTTGTTTGTATCGTTCACTATTGAGAACGTATAAGTAAGGAGATGTGAGGGAGGGAACGGTGCCGCTTTTCTATTGGTGGCTTGAGAAGCCGACCAATAGGAAAGCGGCACCGTACTTCCAGTCTTGAGGACAAAGTGATAGGAAACAAGTCACCTCTAATGGTACATTATAATAGCTCTATGACCTTGCCAGATTATCGGAAGCTGTGTCGCCAACTTGTCGCAAGGATTTTATATAAGAGGATTGCTTATTTCGCCCGATTTGTTAGCCGAAGCGGTCCGCAGTCGTGACGTCAGCGCAGTCTACTTTCAGGCGCATCTCATTTAAAATGTATAGCGATACCACGTCTTTTTTAAGATTAGGCTGTTTATCTCTTTTTTTTATGTTGAAACTAAAAAGTATTTAACATTTTTCAAAGAAGCATTTAAGTAGAAAGGAAATTAAATGCTTTTTCAGCTTGTATGAGCAATACAAATGGAGTAAAAAATTTGTAGAAAACAGATGACCATTATTGCGGTCTTATCTTAATAGTACATAATAAATGAAACATACTAGGAAAATGTTTTAGCTTATAGAAATAACTTCAATTGTAATTTTTTTTAATAGTATATATACTTAACTAAATAATAAATGTTGGTACTAAAAGTATAAAAATGTGTTACTTATTATTTTTGTAAATTATTATTTTTATAAAACTTCGTGGGTGTAAACTAGGTGTAGAAACATCTTTCATGAAAAAAACGGTTTTTCAGTTTTAACCAGTGCCGTCCCAATTAATATGACCCGAATATTTTGAATGAAAAAAAAATGATACACCACTACTTTTTTCAAAAGCAAAAATTATTTTCTTAATGGCGCTTCATTTTGTAATACAAAAGATCTTTTTTGCTATCTTGCACTGTTTTTGAGTAAAAAAATAAATATGCCTAAACCTGTACGAAATTAGAGTATTTTTTTCACTTTCAGATAGAATTCTTTATACAGTGCGTCCATAAAGTAATGAATAAATTTATTATTAGCTAAATAGGAAATATTGCTGAAAATTCCCGAAACAGGTCGATTTTTGATTTTAATTTACTGTTTTTTCAAATAATACTTTAATATACAGGGTGACCTAGTATTGAGTAATGACGTCAACACTGGTTTTTTTAAATGGAACACCCTATATTTTATTGAACTTCTGAATTCTACGAGAAATTCTTAACACATTTCATGAAGGATGTCCTATACCTATCTTCAACTGTTTTTGAAATATCAACAGGTGAATATTGACATTTTTTCAAATTTGACACCCTGTAAAATCTAAACGGCTTGAGATCAAGCAAAACGGTTTGCACATTCTTAACTTTTCATGAGCTATCGTTTGATACTAATTTCAAATTTTTCAAGGAATTAAAAATTTTATGAAAATTTTGAAAATTTTCAATACCTGCTGGATAAATTTGAAATTAGTATCAAACGATAGCTTATGAAAAGTTAAGATAGGAATGTGCAAACCGTTTTGCTTAATGTCAAGCCGTTTAGATTTTACAGGGTGTCAAATTTGAAAAAATGTCAATATTCACCTGTCGATTTTTCAAAAACAGTTGAAGATAGGTATAGGATATCCTTCATGAAATGTGTTTAGAATTTGACGTAAAATCCAGAAATTCTATAAAATATAGTGTGTTCCATTTAAAAAAACCAGTGATGACGTCATTACTCAATACTAGGTCACCCTGTATATTAAATTATTATTTGAAAAAACAGTAAATTAAAATCAAAAATCGACCTGTTTCGGGAATTTTCAGCAATATTTCCTATTTAGCTAATAATGAATTTATTCATTACTTTATGGACGCACTGTATATAGCTAATAAGAATTTCTGAGTAGAGAACTGCTATCAATAATTTTGACAAACTATCAATTTGCTGTTAACAAAATTAATCAACTATGTGAAGCGATTTCGCGATATAACATTCGTTGGATGTAACAGACAATTGTTTTTTTTGAAAAGCAGTTCAAGATGCGAAAAAAAGTCGAGATATCTTTTTCATTACAAAACGAAGCACCATCAAGAAAATAATTTTTGTTTTTGAAAAATGCGGTGGCGTATCATTTTTTCCATTCAAAACATTCAATGGACCCATTCATTCCATTCATTTAACATTCATCTGCCTCCCATTAATTATTGCAATCTAAAATAAAATAAAGTTTCACGATATTGTTTTTTTTTTGCATTATAATGAGAAAACTTACCAAAATTGTTGAAATACTTCTGAAAAGTTATTAAAGTCTAAAAATGTCCAAATGTTTGTCACAAATTGGGCATATATAAACATAAAAATATACACACAAAATAAAAGTTTTATACACAAAACTGCAATTGTATAGTGTTCCCAAAAGTTTATTATAATTATTTAGCAAAAAAAATTAAACAATAATCACTGAAACCTTAAAAAAAACCGCATACAATCACCATATAAACACATAAGATTCCATTGAATACAGACCTCAGTTCACTTTCGTTACGTCACAACCGATCAGTCTTCCGTCCGCCAAAAGGCCAACGTTGCTCTTATGGGTATAAGCAATCCTCTTATATAAAATCCTTGAATTTGTCGTACATATCACAGAAATAGAAACTGCAGAATGGCAATATACACATAAAGTCTGTTAACGTTTCTGTGACTACCCAGTAGCATCTGAAAGTCCACTTTGGAGTATGCGCAATTGTGAAAGCGACTGTCATTTGTATTGTGGTTGTTTAAGATTAATTAAAAAAAATTATATTGTTTGAATTCCAAAAACTTTATTTTATATCTTGTACAAGAAATCTTCTTAATTAATTATACATTGGTAACTAACAACAAATTTTTATTGATAATATATCAATCCAAGGTTTAGATGATTATTCCTATTTACATTTATGAAAGTGTAGACTAAGTGTGTACTATATTTGTGGACTGTATTCAAGATTTATTTAGCTGCAATTAAACATGTTCAAGAAATTTGAACAGTGGTGATAAATGTTCTTCATTAGTTTTTAAACGGTTTTGTGATATTTTTGTATTATCTCATATTTTAGAAGCTATTTTGGTTTACCAGTTATAAAATAAGTCAAAATTGCCTTATTTTGTGTATGATATACTTAATGCCCATACTTGTAGGTGGATTGTAGCAGCTGGTTGGTGGTCGTACTTTTTGAAAATGACATTACCATTCTCCAGTTTCTATTTCTGTGTGTCGTACAAAAAGCAGCAGTAGCCCACGGTCTTTAAACTAATAGTTTAGTTTAAAGACCGTGGCAGTAGCCCAAGTGCGCCAACATTTGAAAATTCCGTAATATGATTCAACCAAACCAAATTTAAATAAGTCGCCAGAGAAGTCCATTATTTTTTGCTTTAACAGAAAGTAGGCAAGCTTCGGTTGAATTTAGGAATACACTGTAACTGATATATGTTATTATGATGATTGGGATATAGAATAATAATTAAATATGTGAAAATAACTGTTTTAGAACTTTTCATCTTTAAATTATAGAACAATAATTTGTTACATACCTACATTATATGAATTTTTCTAAAATTATGGTGAATTGGACAATAGTCCTCCATGCATAACCAACAATTTACTGGAAATCCTGCTAAATAGGGAGTTTTTGAATCACTTAAATTTTACGTTATCGTTATGATAATCGTTATTTTCAGCATGCGCAGTGTCAATAATGATACTATTTTTGGCACTGTATCATGCGAATACAGAATAGCGATATCGAAGTTCTTCAGTTTTAGGGGTTCAAAAACTCCGTAATAGCACGACTTCCTAGATAAATTATCTAGACAGATCCACACAGGTCGATCTTATATAATTCTCATATATGCCCTGTTCGATGGGTAATTATATAATCATACATATCGCGTTTGAATTTCTTAAATAGATCGTAGATTTATTCCATCTGATTCATCAGCCAATTATTAGCAGGACCGTACCGTTTTTTGACAGAAAACCGGACCAGAACCGTAAAGTTTTTTGTGGACTGAAACTGAACACATAACCTGAACACATAACCGGCTTCGCAAATTCAGGAACGTCATTTTTGACATTACATAAAAAATTAAATACATACTTATGTATAACTTCGTTTTCATTTATTGCGATCGTGCAAAAAAATAGTATAAGCATCACGAACGTTCGCAGACAAAATTGTCTTCAAACGGTAAATTACCCTTACCGTTCTTAATTGACTTTGTTAGAACTCATGAAGCTCTTTATAATGTTAAGTCAGCGGATAAAAAAATAGATAAATATAAGTACATAGTTTTTGTTTTGGAGATAAAAGCTTTTTAATTCGATTGCATGGTCTTACAGCAATATCCTCCTGTATGATGTTTAAAAACAATCCTGGTGTTAATCGAAAATATTCTTTGAATTTTATGTCATTTGGTACTAGATGACGGCAAATCAAAATTTCATATATGCGCCCTCTGCCTCTCGTCTCTTTGTATATTTCTATATTTCAGATTCGTGTGTCTTCTGATTTCTACATCTGATGATTCCTCGTTCACAACACAAGACAAATGAGGATGGCCAGATTTTGGCCAAACACCACAATTTTACTACACCGTTTCTGCAGATAGAATAGCATTTCTTATTTTACACTACTTTTCACGTCGAAGCGGCCGTACTTTTACGCTGCCAAGAACGGCCGTCAAATTACGCCCGCTAATTTACGGTACCGCTTTGTAGGAAACCGTAGCTTAAGGGAATGTGAGGAAGGGGAGCTCCCTCCCTTATATTTTTCCATTTTTCCATTGTGTCCAGGCCTATAGCGTGAGTCGGTACGTTATTCCAGTGGTCGACTGTACTTGCTGGTTCGCGCTTCTCTTGCAGCTTGCATGTTTTTATCATCACAGGTATTACAACACAACGCGAATCGCAAATGCGAATATACCTGTTTATATAAGTGTAGCACATCTACGCTGCATAATTTCCAGTACAGGTTACAAAAAAATATATATACAGTGAGCGGCCAAAGTATGGAATATATTTATTTAAAAATGAGATGTTCGTTTTTTGAAAAATCGTTCGGACCCGTCGATTGGTATTTTTGGTTGTGCATTTTTTTCCACAAAAATTTTTATGCAGGGTGTGTCATGTAACAGTGGCCAATACCAACTTTCTTATTTTAAATGGAACACCCTGTATATTATTCAATTGTATTATTATTTAAATAAACAAAGCCGTGTCAGAGGTTACATACTAGGTTACGAAAATCCTACTAAGTACTATGAACTTTTTTAAATTTCTAACTTTGTAATGCTTTTATATCTAGGTATCAGTATTTGCTATAATCACCTAATAACATAAAATGCGAACAAATAGTATACAAAAATCTTGTAACAAAAGCAGTTTTACTGCTTCATTCAAAATCATTTAGTAAAGTGGCACATTACCACATAGAAATATCACTTTACGATATAGTAGTGTCATGCCACTGTGTTAATAAAAAGCAGTTTGACATAAATTATATTGTAACACTTTTCTACTTTTTTAAAAAACACTTTATTTACTACTACACTACAATCAATAATTACTATCACAACTAATTAATTAACAACAACAACTCAGTACTATCACTTAATTCAATTCACTAACTACTACACTGCTTCTTATCGCTTTGTAATCATCCGCGTATCACTCGCTATAAACTGTCTTCCCAATCTCACATTGCCGCTTATATAGGCCTATAGAAACTCTAAGAGCATCGGGAATATTTTTCTAGGCCATCTAGATAATTCTTCGACCGTTCTACCCATTTCTTACAACTTCCAGAGTTGTTTACATCTCAACGCTGGCGATTAGTCATGCAATAGTCCAGTCATTTATTGCGCAATCCTGGCCCGGTTGCGTACGGCGAAATCTTGTCACAATATATTGAAATAGGTACTGGATACATTCTTACATTTATTAGTTGTTTTCAGTAGTAAGACTCATTTTTTATAATAATTATAGGTAATATAACTTAAAATCAATTCGACTCACAAAAATTAAACTTAACCGTTATTATGTGTACCTACCTACCTATGCGTTACGTGTAAATTTTGTTACGTAAAACTTTATATTTTGGGGAATGAAATGATGAAATGATAAGTCACATCCTTTGCTTGCTCGATGTGAACAATTTGGGGTACATAACAAGCAGGGGCCATATTAATAAAATCGAAAAATTGAGTGAAACTTTATAATATAAGCATAAGCATCCGAACGCGAATCGTCGAACTGCCACAACAATGCGCGCGTACCGTAGGTCGTGACGTATTCAATGCATCTTGTTGGGATCGGTGTATTGTGCTAATTATTGGAACATTTTAAATTACAAACAGCAAGGCATGAAATAGTAGGATTAAAGAACAATTTGTGACCGTATCCTGCATTTTGAAACCATGGGCCTCAAAATGAGTAGTTAGTGCTACTAGTCCATTTGACGCCTGGCGCAGAACTGCAGAAATGGCGTCGAAAGTCAGTATAGGTATGACAAAAAGGCGCCATAAGCATGAATTGACATATATATATATATATATGTTTGTGTCTGTGTGTGAACTAAGTCTAACAGTAACCTATGAGTTTATATTTTTTTATTAAAATTTTTTAGTTCCTGTAAAGAAAGCTACGAAAGCGAATAAAAATCAGCTGAAATGTATAGTCACAGTACAGAAGAAATGGCATCAGCAGTGAAAGAAATGGCACCGGCGATAACCAAACTGGCAGAGGTCATTTCAGAAATAGCTTCTGCTATTTCAAAATTAGCAGAAAATAAATTTTTGTAAAAGTAAAACTTATAACAAACATAAGAGCAAGATAGGTTTAATTCTTTGTAATCATTATAATAATAATTTAAAAATAATAATAAAAATAATATAATATAATAATAAAAATTTTGTTACAAACAAATTGTACATTTCATTAATATTGGAAAAACAGATTAATTATTAGCCATCTGATTTATAATTTGTTGTCTTGTAAGTCTGCCTTCGGTGAGGACATTAATATCTGAAAAAGATAAAGCGCCACAATATTAATGTGGTCTAATGGGTGTCCCTTCCAAAAGAATCACACTATTTGGCATAGTAACACTAAAACTAAAAAATAAACGCATGGAAGTCACTTTAAATTTCTATGTTAATTATGAAGTTTTTTTGGCATTTTTTTAAAGAATTTTATTTAAAAGGTGAATACAAAATTGCTGTGCATGGTTGCAGCTATATCATAAATATATAAAGCGAGAAATGAAGTTTTGTTTAATTTATCAATAATGGCAACAATGTAAATATTTTCGAAAAATATAATGATCTGGCTTTCTGATAATGAACAAGTTACAAAGTATTCCATTTAAAATAAACAAGTAATTTTACTTAAAATATCTTGAAAACATTTCTAAATAAATTTCATAACACTGTTGAAAAACACTTATAGGAGAATAATTGTAAGTTGATCCGGCACAAATTGCATTCTGCCATATTTTTAAATTGTGGGCTATTAAGTGATGTGATATATTTGGATGGAACAGATATATCTATTTGCTTACCATCATTTATCACATTTCCATTAATGTCATTACCTTCTACTTCATCGTCATCACCACTGTTGTCGTCAAATTCATCCTCTATATTACATTTTCTACAAATGTTATACAAAACAGCACATGAATAAATAATTCGTCCAGCTGTTTTATGTGAATAATGAAGAACACGATCTTTTCTAATGCATCTAAAACGAGCTTTCCAGACACCAAATCCCCTTTCTGCAGCATTACGTGTCCTAATGTGTCTTTCATTATAAACAGATTCGGGCGTATTGGGGAGTGCGTCTAGAATTGGTGTCATCAGCCATGGTTGAATTGGGTAACCAGAGTCTCCCAGGAGATAATGATTACTGATTTAGAACATTTTGAAACTCTTTATGAAAATTCAGTTGAAAATGTATAAATAATGGATTTATGGTCATTTTAAACACTAAATATAACCACTAACTATATTGCAATGTTCACAGCAAGCACTAAAATGATGTTGCTAAGATTACCAGAAATAATAGCAAGATATGTTTAAAATGCCAGATCATCTTGTTAAAATTTATCAAACAGAATAGGTGTCTTACATATCTGGTCAAGAAATAACCATATCTTTTTAAAATAGCCAAAAACAATATTGTTATGTTCAAACAGAATCGACCTGATTATGTACATGCTTAGATTTTAGTATTAAAAATATTATATATAGGCATATACATTATACTTGCCTTGAAAAGTATTCAGGTGGAACTTATCAAGCAAAAATAAAATTGAAGATGACAATGAGTTGAACATGCTGGTTAGAGATTCTACGTTATGTTTGCCATCGAAGCATTCAAAGAAAAAATTACAAATGATATAGAATCCAATTTATTAGAAGTAATCTCCAAAATAAAAACTGAAAACCAATCAAAATTACAATTGCTATTCATATTAGAGAAATCAAAAAATATGAAAAGTTTAATGAACATTGGAAATGATAACTTCCTAATTGTCAAAGGTACAAGCAGGAAACAAGAACCATCAAACAAGAATATAACAAAACAATCATTTTATTCTACTAAAATGAGATAAAGCAGTTCTATAACAAAAAATCAAATCCAAAGGAGCAACAAATAATCAAGGAAAATACAGGTTCAGAGGTAGTTTCTAATGATAGTTGGTGTTGTGTGTACTTTGTATAAAACACCACACTAATATTTTTGTTAAGTTTTATTAAAAAACTGTAAGTAATTGATATGTAATGTATGAATATGTGTGATATGATTGATACGCACGCATAGGTAACTTCAATGTAGTTGGTTGAAAAGTTACCCCCACCACTTGACTCCACAATCGGAAGAGATAGCGTTATCTGCTTGTCCTTTTCTATCTCTCCATCTTTTTTGGTCAGTGGTAGTAAGGGACTATCATAGATGAAATTCCGTTAACACTAACAGTCGCCATTTTGATTTATTTGAAAGTTGTGAAAATTGGCAGAGAAAAGGATTTTTGTGTTTTATAGATATTTTGTGTAGTTTTGAGTTCATTGCGATATAGAGACGAATTTACTGTATTTGTATTGTGAGATAGACTCGAGACAACAAAAGTCGAAATGTTTTATTGTTGTGTACCTGGTTGTACAAGTAAAGGAAAAACTGTAACTATGCATAGGTTTCCGAAGAATGAGCAGGTAGGTTGAATATATGATAAGACATTTAACCCTTTGTTAATGTTATAACTGCTTTTAATTTGTAAGTTTCCCCACCGTTGTGATTATTTACGCCTCTATTGAAAGAAGCGGCTAGCTACCGAACCTTAATAGTTTTACTGTTATAAGTTACAATAGTCATGGAGTACTGAGTAAAAGTACTAAGATAACTTTAGGAAACTTGCAAATCTAATATTTCGTATATGTTTTGACACCTACTTTATTCCTGATTATTCATTATTTGTTGTTTAAAAAACTTTATTTTTAGCTTTGTCGTACCTGGCTGCAAGTTGTGGGGGTTGAGAAATTATCTAGTAAGTCGATAGAGGCTCTCTGAAAGTCTTATAGAGTTTGTGACCATCACTTTGATGATGAATCGCGCATTAGTAATGGGAAGGGAAGATGGGGTTCAACTATTAGGGCTGATGCCGTCCCATCCCTTAAACTGCCTTTTCAAGGTAAGATTTAATTAGGTTTTAATACATCTTTTATTATAGTCCACCTGAAGTTAGTGGATAACTGAAAAATATCTGTTACCAAGTAATTGTGAGGTCTCGCCTGGAGTATCATGCTTCTAAAGGCTTTATTTTAAAATATCTAAGCGAGGCATCCCTTAAGGTCTCGCTTGTTCAAGTTCGAGTGTATTTAAATACACGATACATTTGAAATTCATTTCAAAAACCTGTACCTGTTTTATAGTGTCTATATTTGTTATTACAGATGATAAAGAAAACCTAGAACCAATGCCAGGGCCGTCAACAGCAACAGGGTGGTTTTCTACTTCAACCAGTGACTTTGGTGAACTTTACTCATCTCCAATATTGCCCCAGAGATCACCACTGAGATCACTTTCAGTAAGCCCACTGTTGAAGAGAGGATGTCAGGTCTTAAAAAAAATTGGTGTAAAAAGCATTAAAGACTTATCACCAAAATCTCGAGTTCTTCATAAATATGCTGTAAGATTAAGGGAGAAATCAAGCCGTCAACAGCTGAAATTAATCTCTACAAAGGAGAGATTAAAAGAAGCAATGAAGTTTGTAAATTCTCCTGAGTTCATGCAAACAAAATTAAATAAATAAACTTACAATTTTGTATTATCGCAATTAAAGCAACAAAAAATTACACCACGGGGAAGACGATTTTCATTAAATGATAAAATTTTTGCCTTAACACTTTTCAAACAGGGCCCTAAAAGTTATAGGTTACTAAGAAGAATATTTGCCCTTCCTTCCAGAAGAACCTTGTCAAACCTTTTGCGCCAAATTCCATTCCAGGCTGGAATCAATCCCCAAATATTTACTGCGTTGCAGAAAACATGCGAGTCACTAGAAGAAATGGATAGATTTTGCTCCATTATATTCGATGAAATGGCTGTGGAACCTGGTTTACATTATAATAGATCAGATGATTTTGTGGAGGGTTTTCAAGACAATGGAGATGAACGGAAACCTGTGTTTGCTGACAGAGTTATGGTGTTCATGGCAACGGGAAGCCATAAAAAATGGAAGCAACCATTGGCTTATTATTTCAATGAGGGAGGTATGAAGACAGATGTTCTAGTCAAGGTGCTGAAAGACGTCGTCAGAAGTGCACAACAAGCTGGTCTGAAGGTAGGTACCGTTATTCGTTATAATAATTTATTACTGAACAGCGACAAAACTAAGTATAACTTTAATTATAGGTTATGACTATAGTGTGTGACCAAGGTACAGCCAACCGATCGGCAATTAATTATCTTTATAAAGAAACGGAAGCTGAATATATGCGTAAAGGGAAAGAAAAAAGAATCTTTGGTTTCGAGATAGATGGTGAAGAAATTGTGCCACTCTTCGATGTTCCTCACCTATTAAAGTGCATTAGAAACCTATTGTTTGAAAACAGAGTAAGCTATACTTGGAGGAATGGTGAAAAAAAAATTGCTGATTGGAAACATATCAGAAGGGTGTACGAACTAGAAGATCCTACAATTGAATACAAATTATGCCATAAATTAACTGATGCGCACATTGAAAACACAAAAAAGATGAAGGTTAGCGTAGCTGCGCAAGTGCTTAGTTGCAGGGTAGCAGCTGCAATAAAGGCCTTGACACGACATGGTAAGTTTAATTATTTCTATTTTATCTTAATACTAGTGTTGGAAATTTATCAGTAAATTGTATAATTTTAAAATTTAGTAGTAGATTTAGTCAATAAAATAGGTTCATTTATTACCAAATTTTCTGGCTGTACCTGACTAGGTGTTTAAAATGTCAAATATATATATTGTTACAATACTGTCACTTTAAGGTATCGTTTTTTTGTTATAAATTGTAAAATTGTATTCAAATATAATAGTGAAACAAAATCGTCAATTTATGTGGAGGGGAATTAATAGTTATTTTGTGGAATTTTCTGGGTAACTGGATCATTGTTTTTAGGTAGAGACGTAATGGAACCAGAAGCTATCGATACAGCTGAATTCCTTGTATTTATGGATAAGACTTTTGACAGTCTCAATGGCTCTCGAATATCGGCAAAAGGGGGGAAAATATTGCGAACAGCAGTAACGACGAAAAGTGGACATCGTGAACATTGGAGAGAGGCAGTACAAGTTTTTTCAAGTATGGCATGCAGCAATGCAAAAAGAAAAAATTTCACACCTCCTACAATTAAAAACTGGATACACACTCTAAAAGGTTTTGAATATATTATAACAAAATCATTAAATTTAGGATTTCAATTTGTATGCCCAAGAAACTTCAATCAAGATCCGTTGGAGATCTTTTTTGGATCAATACGGAGTCATGGCGTCAGGAATGTAAATCCTGATTGCCATTCTTTTAAAAATTCGTTTAATCTTTGATTGTCAATAATTTTATGGCACCACGTTCTCAAAATAAAAACTGTGAAGAGGATAATCTCCAAAGTCTCAATAACTTGAGAGATTTTTTGTCATCAGCAGCTACAGATGCACCACCCATTATACAGGTGACCATTTTAGAAAATCCTTCTGTGAGGATATTTGAATCAGGTCTTCTCACATATATCGCAGGATATACAGCAAAAAAAGTTCTCAAAAAAATCATTTGTAAAGTATGTAGAGAAGACCTGATAGGAAAAAGACAAACTGAAGTTTCACCACTAAGCAGTTTGTCTGCTAGTATCATTAAAGCTAGAGCTTATAATGAAAATGCTTTATTATATCCAAACACTACATTCAGTAATTTCTTTCATAGAACAATTGACATATTAGTTAATTTTATGCCACTTGTATGTGATAAGAATAACATTCGATTGAGTCTAAAGTACAATTTAATGTCAACGCAGGAATTCAAAAGTAATTTTAATTGTAAAAATCATGATTTATTATCTATTTTATATAATTTTATTTGTGAATTTCACATAAACATTTGGGTAAAGAATGTTAATACGATCCTTAAAGGTAAAGATACCTCTACACGGTATCAGGATCCTATAAAGATTCTTGCCCGTAGTAAGTATATTAAACACAAAAGTGCAGCATCAAAAATTAAAACTGTTAAAAATATATCATAATTTAGCTTTTATTCTATTAATGTTTTAATATTTTACAGTGGTATAATACATTATATGCAAATAAAAAATAAAGATATGATAATGAATAAGTGTGTAACATATACCTTGCCTAATAAAAAAAATGTAAGAAAGAACATGAACTGGATTCAAATTACTAACTTAAAGTAAGCGACAATGGATAGTATGAAATCAGTGTGATTTTCTGAAATGTCTGATGCATGATAATGTATCTTTATCTCGCTGGCTAGCTTTATTAGAAATCCAAAGCTGGAATTCTTTCATTTATAAAATGTAGACAGTCTATTGGAGTGAGAGAGGCAAGAGGAGTGGCTGCTCTGGGCTTCACAATATTAGGATTGTAACTATATAAATATCAAGTGTTAAAAAAATGAAATCGGGTAGTCCTGGCAAAATAAAATATAGCGTTTAGATTGACTTGTTATTCAAACTCACTCTGAGTATGTTTAGAATTTTGTAATTTTATTTCTGTAATTTTCACACCCGAATCGTACTTTTACAAAGGATGTTATAAGTGTTATATAAATTTTTTAATAAATTAATGTTTAAATAAAACCATTCATTATAAGACAAGTATTAACCTAATATGAGGCATAGTATGACAGCTTCGTAGAAATCATCTACAGTCTACCATGTATATCACCGTCCGTCTATGCCCTACATTTGCATGGACTGTTTGATGTCATGTTTTTAATGCTTTTTATGTACAGGATGTGAAAAAACTAAGATGTTTTAAAAACTCCAAATGGTAATGGTAGAAAATAGTTCATATGGACATAATATGTCCTAAAATACTTCGGTGAAAAGATATGTTGAAAGTTTAAAAAAAAAAACTCTTTGTTTTTATCTTCAAAACAGGTTCATAAAATTAAAATTTTGAACGGGGCATTAGTTAATCAGGCTGCAATGAGACAATTAATTCATGGGCGGAAATTCAGGAATATCATCATCTTTTTCTCAGCAGTACTTCTACGCCATTGAAATCTTTGCAAATATAACAAAATTTTGTAAGTTTAAGTTCCGTATAAAAAGGTACTATTATCTGTTTGCGTTAGAACGTACTGTTTTTGAGAAAATCGCAAAATGTGATTTTGAAATATTTATTGACTGCAGATTACAACACAAAATTTTATAAGAAATCGTCAGTCGATCACTTTTTAATGTTAAAATGTTTAATGTTAAAAATTTGAAAAATCCTCTCAAATAAGTTCATTACGTTAGTGTATTCTGAAATAATAATTGAAACATTAAAGCACTCGAAGCTTGTGCCATAATAAAATACAATTCAATTTTAAATTTTGAAGGACCTCAAAAATATTAGTTGCCTCTGACCATGCATTTTTTCTGAAAAGCCCAGTTTGCTCATAACTAACAACGAATACTTAAACTTTACAGGTGGCAGAACCGGCCTTGAGTGGCATTTAATTTAACTGGCAATTTAGTCTGTATAGTTTGACACTGTCATGGTCTAAACTGTCATTTAAAATGTCACGGCTTGTTAAATGGAATATGTGGAAACGACCCTTCAGCTTTGGTTTCCTAAAAAGCGGTGCCGTCTTTTAACGGCCATCAAAATACGGTGGGTGACGTCACAAAAAACGGTGTCATGTATAATAAGGAAAGTGTTTTCCAAAGGAGCGGTAGCGCACACTGTAACATAACAGAGCGGTGTCGTCTCATTTGAAGCGGTGGGTCATACGGTATGAATCAGTTCATCAATGTTTTTTTGTATAGCGGTGAAGTAGTTTTATACTTTTAAGGCTATTTTCTTTATCATAGAACCGTTTTTGTGACGTCACCTAACGTATTTTGAGGCCCGTTAAAAGACTGCACCACTTACTAAGAAACCGAAGCTTTACTTTTCATGAAATTTATCTCATTCCCCTCGTATACAATGTTTACGTAAAACTTCTCTTACTCCCCCCGTATGTTCGGCGACTAACCTTGAAAGTGTTGTTACCACCAGACACGGTGGGCGCACTCGAGTTGAAAAGTTATGCAAGTTGCCTATCTATTCCCCCCTTATATATTTTATCTATGTTGATACGTTCTCCTCGTCGTAGGTATACCGTCTGTCTGGACTTCTCTCTGCATGCCGACGACCCGTCCACCAATCGGAGCGTGGTTGCTTCTTCGCTCTTGATTGTAGGGTAGGGGAAATACACCAGGGCCGGCGTGTAGGGAGTGCGTTCACAACATAGTCGCCCCCTTGAAAGCCTCAGGGCTTTTAAGACATCATAAATCAGGATCTGGAGGCATCGGCAGGATACAGAGTTTGACAGCGGGACGCTTGTAAATTCCATTTAACGTTTTGATAGTTGCAGTTCTGACAATGCCATCGGGTCCCGGGAATACTTCGACTACTCGTCCAAGCGACCATTTTAATGGAGGAAGTCCATTTTCTTTAACAAGAACTAAGACATTGGGTTTCAGTTTCTGAGGAAAACTATCCTTCCATTTGGCTCTAGTTTGGAGTTGACTGATATACTCTTTAGTCCATCTAGACCAAAATCTTTGGACCATTTGCTGTGTTAACTGATAACGTTTCTGACGGTTGATAGGCAGCTCGGTGTAGTCAGCTTCAGGTATTGATGTTAGCGGTTCACCGATGATAAAGTGCGCAGGGGTGAGAGGGGCAGGATCATTGGGGTCGCTAGATAAGGAATACAGGGGTTTGGAATTTACACAGGACTCAATTTGTGTTAAAATAGTACAAAACTCCTCAAATGTTAATGGAGTATCACCAATTACTCGCTTTATATGAAATTTTATTGATTTCACCCCAGCCTCCGAGAGGCCACCGACGTGTGGGGTTCTTGGAGGTATAAAACTCCACAAGATACCTTCCTGGGCAAATCTGTCTTGCAAATCACAATGTGAGTTTTTTAGAAATTGTTTTAATTTAGAATCTGCCCCAATGAAATTGGTTGCATTATCAGAGAAAATCTTTACACACTTGCCTCAAATCGTCTCAGCCTCGCTACAAAACGTCTTAAGGCTGCCAAGAAAGATTCTGTCGTAAGGTCGCTAACTAATTCTAAATGAATTGCCTTTGTGGCAAAACATAGAAATGGTGAAATGCATAGTCGACTTCACAGATCAGAAATGGACGCATTGGAGTTATTCGTTCAATAGGTAGATCACCCATGATATTTTTAACGGACTTAGCATTGAATTTGAAACATTTCATGCAATCATGAACATCCTTTCGCACCAAATTTCTACCAGATAAAGGCCAGAATAGTTCTCTGAGAGAAGCTAGTAATTGTTGAGGTCCTGCATGTAATAAACGCAGATGCTCATGTGAGGTAATTAAACGTGAAAATGTGTGCCCTTTAGGTAGTAATGCAGGATGTCTTTTTTCATAATTGAAGTTTGATTTTTTAAGCCTTCCGCCTACTGACAGTATACCAAACTCATCGATAAACGCGTCCAAGCTGGCTATATTGCTTTTTATTTACTTGGCCATTTTTTCTGATTTCGCGCATTTCAGACCCAAAAGACTCATTTTGAACTATTTTGGTTAAATAATGTAGAGAATGTTTTAGTTCAAGCGGACTCAGGGGTCCTGAATACTTGGATGGGAATTTTGTGTTATTAATGAATTGTAAAACAAAAGCAAATACTCTTTGAAGTCGAATAAATGTAGAATATTTCGCTGATTGAGGGAATTTTTCGAAATCTCGTTTGATATTGGTGGTTAAAGATACCGCTTTAGGACGCAATTTAGGAAGATTATCAAAAGGTAAGTTCGGGTTGGTATTATTCCATTCGCTATTTGGATATAATAGACAATCAGGTCCATGCCACCACAAAGATGAGGACAATAGTATATTAGATGAAACACCTCTGGTATATATTCCCTTATACTATAACCACGTACATTTGTTTGTGTAGGTTTGTTAGTTCGCGCGAATTCGCGCAAATTATGACTCGCGCGAAATCGCTTGCACTGTAACCCTAGCCTTACGCCCAAGTTTTATTTGCCCCGCACAAAGGAGGTCCCAAAAAGTGTCAGCCCCTATCAGCATATCTATTTTTCTACTAATATTGAAATCAGGATCTGCTAGCATTAAATTTGGCGGAATATCCAGTTTTTCCTTTTCAAAAGTATTACAAGGTATATTACTGGTAATATTCTTTATAATCAAACATGATAATATTGTATTGAAGGCGTTTGTTCGAGAATTGATTTTGACATTAACTCGAGAGTTTATATTAGATATAGTATTATTTAATTTAGAACAGAAATCCCTACTTATAAGATTACTCTGCGATCCACTATCTAGTAAAACCCTACAATTGTGTGATTTGCCAAAATTATCTAACATAGTTACTATTGTAGTGGACAGCAAAATACAATTTTTACCCTTTGTAGAGCAATATGAGTTTGATGTTGTTGGTTGAATATTGTTTACTGTGTCGTTTGCGGTTTCTTCAACAGTTTCATTCGTTGTATTATCAAAGTGAAGTAGAGTGTTATGCATTTTGTTGCACTTTCGACATTTACTTGCCCTACAATCTTTAGTCGAGTGATTATTTCTCAAGCAATTGATGCATAGTTTAAGATTTTTAATATGTTGATATCTTGCATTGCTATTGAGTGCTAAAAACAGTTGAATGAACTGTTTTGAGTGAACAGTTTTGAATGTATGATCTTGCTTGCGTGAAATACAAGAGACCTTATTCGTAGTTGCAAATGATTTAGATTTATTTTTAACCTGTTTATTATAAGAATGTTGAGAATAAACTTCATTAGTTTCACTAGTTTTTTGCAATCGTTTATATCGATCATTTAAAAATTCTTTAAAGTCATCTAACGACGCTCTTTTAATATTAGCTATTTTAGATTCCCATTTACTCTTAGATCGAGTGTCCAGCTTTGAGGAAACTAAATGTATTACGAGGGTATCCCAAGTCTCAACCGGTTCCCCAAGCTTTTTTAATACGTGTAGATTTCGAGTCATAGCATCATGTAACTGCCTAATGTTAGTGTGAGATTCTTTCGTTAGTGCAGGCAAATTAATTAAAGCCTTTGTATGATGAGATAATAATGCAGCTTCGTCTTCATACCGTTGAGTGCTAAGCGCAAAATAATAGACTCTGTTTCGACATTACGTAAATGTTTTTTAGCATTACTTGTTAGCCTATAATAACATTCTTCAAAGTGTTCGCGTTCATCAGATTGTATAACACCGTTCTCCTCTGATGTGAGAATTTCAATCTCAAATTGAATATTATTAAATTCTTCTAATAAGGGTTGAAAAATATGAAACGTGAAACATGAAACGTGAAACAAGTTTCATGAAAATAAAACACGGCCAAACTTATGGATGTCCCCTTACTAGTGAAACGAGCGTGTTTCATGTGCGCAAAACATTTTTATCCTGTTGAAACGTGTTTAATGAAATAGATCGCGCTCTATTTTTCTGCTTCAGTTTCATTGTTTTTGGTCAAATAATTAAATGTGCATACAATGCGGAACGACCAAGAATTTAATTTAACGTTCGTTTTGGTGATAGAACAATTTGAAGAATTGTATAATTACAACCTGGACAAGTATTCGAACAGACAATCTCAAGAAAAAGCCTGGCAAAGTGTTGCAGACCAGGTAAAAAGTATAGGTAGGCATAAAGTTTAATTTCATTTGGTAATTAATAAACAAAGTAAAAATGCAGCAACAATTTGTTTATTTTTAACATGCGGAATCAAAACTTGACAAGCTATGCTAATAATTATAGGTATCTATATTCATATAATGTGGAAATTAAATAACAGATAAATACGGGCAACTAAAATAAACTACTAATAATAAAACCTTTTTCAAATATAACAATGTAATGTAATCAAATTTTACCTTTACCGAATATATCCATCACTTGATTTCCACACATTACAAAGGCAGGCGGTTAAATACATACTTTATTTTGCCACGGTAAAGCTATTTCGGGATTCATAAAATATTCACATAGCATATTTCTTAGGCTAACTGCTTCCGATGTTGGTCTTCCACATAATACAGGCAGAGATTTGCAATTTGCTGAATTTTGAAGCGACACATCTGAGGTTGAATATATTCCATCGCGTTTCCTTATAAAATTGTGAAGAATACAAGCTGCTTTAATAATATCATCAGCTTTGTTAATATTACAAGCAATTGGCCTTTCAAAAACTCTAAATTTACTAAATAACATTCCAAAAGCACATTCTATACTTTTTCGTGCTCTTGAAAGGCGATAATTAAAAATTCTTCTTGTGTTAGTCAAAGATTTTTGTGGATAGGGTTTCATTATTTCTTTTTTTAACGCAAATGCTTCGTCTGCAACGAAAAACATTGGAAAAGTAAATCTGATGTTTCCGGGTAGTTTTCTTTCTGGTGGAATATTCAACTTGTTTGTTTCGAGCAATTTGCTAAGTGTAGAGTTTTTGAAAACTGCACCATCACTATTCCTTCCAAAATCACCTACAGATATTGCTGTAAAAACCGAATCAGCATCAGCAATTCCCATCAGTACGATAGAGTGATAGGATTTATAATTAAAAAACGCAGATCCAGATTTTGGGGGAGCTTTGATTCGAACATGTTTGCCGTCTATGCTCCCAATACAATTAGGCATGTTCCATAGTTCCTCATATCGTTGAGCAATTTCAACCCACATATCTGTTGTCGGTAAAGGCATGTATTGGTTTTTAAGACATTGCCAAATTGCTGCTGTTGTCTCCTCTATTACTTTTCCTACCGTCGTCTCTCCTCTCAGGAAGTGAAATGCCAGAACCCGAAAAGCGGTACCAGTGGCAAGGTACCTAAAAAAGTATTTATGTATACACATTACATATTATCGTTGATACTGATCAAATTAATTTACTGATTAGGTAATTTGTTTCAGCTGCGGAATGTAAAAAAAGATGGAGGATGCTGAAAGTGACTTTCTTGAGATGTTTGCGGGAAAAAAGAAACCGAGCGGTTCCTCCGGTAAAAAAAAAGAAACCACATTATTTGGAAGATGCAATGAAATTTCTGATTCCATTCACCAAATCACGATGCCAAACTGGAAATGCTGAATCCGATGATGAAACGGTCGACACTGAAAGTTATTCCCAAAATGATGATACTGAGATATCAGCAACCGAGAACCATGGTATGCACAATTCAGACGATGGTCCAAACACCCAACACGAACAAGAAGAATGTATGGACTCGACGATTGAAGAAAGAGAAGCTCAAAGTCTACCAACAAATGAACTTCCTTCTAAATCTACGGATCGCGATGCTCCAACAAGTGTTCAGATACCTATAAAAAAAATTAAAACAAAACAACCAAGTACCGAAAGTTGGGAACATGCTGCAGTTCAATGTTTAAGTGATTTGAGTTCCAAGTATAAA
This sequence comes from Pogonocherus hispidulus, assembly GCA_963924545.1. Taxonomy (NCBI): domain Eukaryota; kingdom Metazoa; phylum Arthropoda; class Insecta; order Coleoptera; family Cerambycidae; genus Pogonocherus; species Pogonocherus hispidulus. The sequence continues at coordinate 11,532,954 of OZ004697.1, read as the reverse complement.
AGAAAAAATAATGAAAGATGTGATGAGGAAGACAGTGATTTCCTTTTCTTGAAGAGTTTGTTGCCTGATATGAAGAAGTTAAATGATGCTCAAAAAAGGACGTATAAACAGAGAATATTGGTTCTTTACGATGAAATTATAAATGAACAATATGTACCTATTCCAGGATATTCTCCAGCGACATCTAGCTATTCTTCGCTATCATCCCCATCAGCCTCTTACTTTAATGAAGCCAATAACCAAGCAACAAATTTACATCAAACAGAACGTTTTCCATCTTATGCTTCTCTTGTATCTGCTACTGTGACTAATGATCACCAATAATTTGCTTTACTTTCATGTTTAATACAAACTAGTTTTAACTTACCTTAGTGTTATTAATAATTTTTCTTCAATGCTTAGACACATTCTGAAGTTCGTATCTTTCTTCCTTAAACTAGGACCCACAATAGAACATAATGTTGTAAATGTTTGTATACTCATTCTATAAAATAATTGAAATTTGGCGGGATGTTTATTTAATTCTCTTGCAACGAAATAGGTACTATGTTTGCAATTTATATTATTATATGGATGCACCCAGTACCGTCGTTTTCGTTTCTTTTTTTGTTTTTTCTTTGACAATAATAAAATTGCCATAATAGCAACGGCAACTTCATCTCCACTTTCCATTGTCAGCTTACTACTGATTATAATTTTACAACTATGCAAACTTCATTTTTGTTTCTTTAATTAGTACGTTAAGAAAGAAACGGTTTCGTTTTCTGTAATTATTGTTTCATGTTTTATATTTCATGTTTTATGTTTCACGTTTCATATTTCTTTGATGTGCGGCTTCCCCTAAAGTCAAAATGTTTCACATTTCATGTTTCAATGTTTCATTGCTAATATTTTCATTTTATCTATGTTGCCCACAGATTATAGAGAGCTAATCGATCATCGATCGTTGCCAACATACCAAAAGTGTGGTTATGTGATGTTTTTTGGGTTTTCTGTTTTCTCATTCTGCGTTTGTTGTAAAATAATATAATTAAGTAAATTATTATGGATAAATTTTTGTCAAAGCCATCCACAAATAAGTCCGAATAACAGGAAAATGTCCATATTACGAAAGTCAATTATTATTATTGTATTTTAGGTGTAAATAATGATGATTCAAGCTCCGATCTAATTCTGTCTCAGAACTCCCGGGCCGGTGCTAGTGATTAGAAAGATGTAAATAGTGCCACTATTGAAATTGAAAACCCATCCCAAACAAATAAAAGAAGAAAATGTTCAAAAGTATGGAATTTTTTTAAAAAGTCTCGGGACAATAAATTTGCAAAATGCTTGAACTGTGCTAAAGAATACAAGACAAGTGGAAACACTACCAACTTAAATGATCATCTTAAAAGGCATCATGCCAATTTAATTGTGAACGACAGTGATGAATATTCTCCATCCACATCCATTAGTGCTAGTACATCATCTTCAGCTCGTTCTAGCATCCATTCCATTAGTCCTTTTTTTAAACGAGAGGTACACTATGATAACAACTCGCTAAGGAAAAAAGAACTGGACCGATCATTCACTAGAATGATTAGCACAGACTTCCAACCTTTCAATATTGTTAATGATACGGGCTTTAGATCATTTGCAAACCTACTTAATCCAAGATATGTTATTCCGAGTAAAAAAGTTAAAAGATATATTGAACAATGTATCGTATGTTGGCTGTAACTTCAGACTCATGGACATCGATTGCTAGTGAATCATACCTAACAGTCACGTGTCATTTTTTAAAGATTTTGAACTAAAATCTGTAGTTTTGTACACCATACTTCAGAAAATATTGCTAGTGAAATGTTCAGAAGAGAACAAAATACAGATGTGCCATTTAAGCTTATCCAAGAAATCAGTACACGGTGGAACAGTACATACCATATGATTAGTAGAATAATAAATACTCATGATGCTCTCAATAAAACTTTACTGAAAGTTAAAAAAGCCCCACCACCATTAGCCGCAGAAGAAATTGCAAGTTTAAAGGAAGTGGAGCAAATTTTAGCCTGTTTTGAAGAAGCCACTCTGCAGATTTCAGGATCCAAATATGTGACAATTTCCTTACCAATTCCAATTTCTTTCGGCATTTTTAATATTTTGATGTACAAAATAAAGCCCGAATTGACGACAGATGAAGGAAAACAACTGTGTGAGGGATTAATAGAATCTGTTAAAGTGAGGCTATTCCCCTATGAAAAAAGGACTGTTTGCCAAATGGGCACATTAATGGATCCGAGACTCAAGCAAGAAGGTTTCAGACATTCTGAAAATGTTAAATCTGCGACTCAATTTTTAGAACAGGGAATGATTTTCCTATTAAGAAAGGAAAATGAAACAAAATCTTCATTAGACATAACAAGAGAAATGGAGAAGGGCGAAGGCTCGAGCCAAGGAAGTAGAAGCAGCTCGGAATTATTTTCTTTTATGGAGGATAGAAACCACCAGAAAATCAAATCGACAACAGCAGATGCAATAATTATAAAACGTCAATATATGGAACGACCAAATGCGCCTCAACGCACTGATTCTCTTCTATTTTGGAAGGTAAGTTATTTATACAATAATAGGATTAGTAGATTCACAAATAATTTTTTTTTACAGGTGGATGGAAGGGACTTGCACCCCCTTGACGAGTGCAGACAGAAATATCTATGTATTCCGTCTTCATCTGTGGAACCGGAGCGTAAGTTTAGCATAACTGGGTTAATAACATAAAGAAGGTCGCGTTTGAAAGCAAAAAATGTTGATATGTTAACTTTTTTGATTAGAAATCAATGGCTATGTGGCTAATTAATTAGCCAGTATTTGGATAAATTAATTATGTATTTTAAAACATTTTTACGTGTTTTTAAGTGTTCATTTGGAAAATAAATTACATTATTTGAAAGGGCATATAGTTTGGTGGGAAAAATTAGTCATACCTATGTGTATATTGCACTTTTAACATTTGAAAAAAATCATGCTTATAAATTGAGGTTACTGCTATCTGCTATAAAACTATCGATAGTTCTCCATTCCTACTCTCTGCATGCCGACGACCCGTCCACCAATAGGAGCGTGGTTGCTTCTTCGCGCTTGATTGTAGGGTAGGGGAAATACGCCAGTTCCGGCATGTAGGGAGTTCGTTCACAACAGTTGGAATGATCACTTTTTTTCATAATAATTTTATTTTTAATTATAAGTTATTTATGTAATAATAATAATAATAATATCTACCCCTCATTCTAATCATAAGGATTAGCCTCAAAGTCTGAGTCTTGTGTGGGAGAGGGCACTTTATTATTTATTCCGGCGGCGGCATATTATTATTTCGCGGGCCGCATTTGCATCTCAGGAACAACTTACGTTGGTAGACCTTAACCACCATTCAGTGCTGAAATGAGGGAAACCTGGAAAACCTCATTAGTTAGGGGGGCAGTCAAACATCAACTGGTTTGAATCTCTCACATTAACACCAAGTTGACATTCTTCCCATCGTAGGCCATCACCAGGATGGTTGCCAACCCATCCCTGTGAACAAGTCTTGATCTACGAGTAAACAATTTATGCTAAATGTATGTAAATCGTTTGGTGGAATGGGGATACCTAGGTACATATGATTGATGTAATATTGTAGTATAATTATTGTAGTTTATCATACTTAAAAATATCATTTTTGTAATTAAATTAGAATAGTGTTTATCTAAGCTTATTGCTTCTACTACCCCCAAATTTTACCCAAATGCTTTCAAATTTTCACATCCTTATTGTCTCAAAACTGACTTTAGTTATCCTTATTGTCTCAAAACTGAATAACAAAATTGTCTACTCACCATGCAGAAATTAAGATTTAAATAATATTTTATAACATCTAAACATGAAAGAAATATAATTCCATAAATCTTTTGTACAATTCATAAAAATAAAATATACATATGCTTGCAATATGATGATAAATTCTTATCATCCTCAGGTCTCCCATTACAATATAAAGCATGCTCCACATAGAAGATACCTACCACCAGATCTTACTATACATAAAATGCATTCTGATTTTAATCATAAATATAAAAAAGTGAGTTATGAAACATACCGTAAAGTTTTTGAAAAAGAAAACATTGGATTCTCTGCCCCTTCCCAAGATGAATGCAGTGTATGTTCTATATACAAACAACATTCACACGAAGAGCAATCTACCAATTCTGACAGAACAGAAAAACAAAATAATAAAGAGAAGGATAGTTCTGAAAATCAAGAAAATGAGGAAGGGCTAGACAACGAAGAAAACACTGACAAAGAAGAGGAAAATAAACAAAATAAAGAAAATTATTCGGGGTTAATAAACAGTGATTCCCAATCATGTTCAGTATGTGATAACTACAAAGCTCATAAACAAAAATACACTGAGGCAAGAAAACAGTATGATAAAGATGTTTTAGAAAAATGGGGTAATGATTGGGCCCTATATGCTGTAGATATGCAGAAGATTTTGATTTTGCCTAAAATGAATATAAAAAATTCATTTTTCGTTAGTAGATTAGTAGTTTTCCATGAGACATTTGCAAATTTAAGAGCAAAAGGTGAAAATAAATGTATTTTGTGGCATGAAGCTGTTATGGGTCGAAATGCACCAGATGTAGTGTCGGCATACTACAATGTACTTATAAGGCTTGAAGATAATATAAAACACATATTGTTTTGGGCAGACAACTGTACTGCTCAAAACAAAAATTGGACCCTCTTTACCGCATTTGCCATCTTTGTAAATGAAAACTGGGAGCCTGAAACTATTACTTTTAGATATTTTGAGCCGGGCCACTCAACCATGAAAGCCGATTCCATTCATGGAAATATTTCCAAAAAATGGAATAAAACAGAAGAAATTTTAGATTTCGAGGATTTGGAAAAACTCATAAAGGAGTCTAACAAATTTAACAAAGTTGTTACTCTACATGCTGATGATTTCAAAAAATTTGAAAATTGCTGCATGCAGAGAAAAAAAGGTGGTGTTCTGCCCAAACTAAATGACATTAGATCAGTGCAATTTAGAAAGGGATCCAAAAGATTATTCTACAAACTCTCATTAGAAGAAGAATTATTCACAGAAGTAGCATTTTTACATCCCAAATTTAAATGTATTATTCCGGAATCGTATACCTTACCTAGAGGACTAAATACAAATAAGAAAAACGTCATAATTAAAGAGTTATTACCACATATGTCAGCTCGAAAACAACTCTTTTGGAAGAGCTTGTCAAGCTCGGATGATCTGGAAGATTTAGGAAAAACAACGGTGCAGCTTTGAAAATTTTGACCACGATTTTCTTTTATTTTATATATTTCTTGGGTTTATTATATATTTTTTAAGACTGTTTAAGAAACCAAAGAAGTTAAATTTAAATTCATTTTAAATTATAGGCCTAGTTTTGGTATGTCTGTTTCAGTATTATAAATGTGTCGTCAGATTACATAGAGTAATTTTTATTTATTTCGTTGAAATATAAAATAGTTTTAAGTTGTTTAGAACACTTTAATAAACATTTACAAATACAATAACTGTTTCTTACTTACCTACCAGATATTTTTGCTAATAAAGTATGTTACCATAGACTTACAACTAAACTATACTTTAAAATAAATTTACGTTTGCATTACTAGAATTTTGGAATTTTTTAACAATAAGTTACTATAACTGGACTTACTAAGTTTTTGAGTGTGATTTTTAATAATAACTTACTATAACTGAACTTATTAGGTTTTTGGGCTGGATTTTTAGCAATGAATTACTACTGTAACTTCATTTACTAGGTTTTTATTTTGCAAAAAATAGGGGTTTTATAAAAGTAGTAACTACAAAGACCTGCATAAGTTGGTTTTTGTTTAAAATATTTAAAATCTATTGTAATAGTTTTATACGGCTTGAATATTTATTAAAGTGTGGAAAATGTCATTAATCTATCACTTAAATTAAAAAAACTGCAATAAATACAATAAAAAAAAGTAACTAACTCTTGTCGTCAACAATTAACTTTTCCTAGTTACTAGGTTCTTGAATTGCACGTCAGAGATGTGACACCAGACTTTAAAGTACGATAAATTAATTTATTGTTTCTGAATTTTCCCTCAAACGCTGTCCTTATTGCTCTATTATTAAATATTGTTGCATCATGTGCAGAGCCCGGCCATCGAGCAACAACATTGGTTATTTCTAAGGATGCATTGCAAATCATTTGTGTATTTCCATTCAATCATCATTGAATGGATTAATATCCTTTCCTATTTCTAAAAACTTCTGCATCTTCACCACCTACGAAAACAAGAATACCTATGAAGTTAAGTTATGCAAAAATTTAAAGGATGAATTTGTATTGTAAGTTTTCTTTATCACAGGTTCTGTATTATAAAAACTGCATAAGTATTGAACTAAAAAAAAAAACATCTTTGTCTACTTAATGCACATAAAAATACTTTCAAGAATATAGGCACATACCTGGTGATTGAATTCTAATATGTGTGCAGTCTATAGCTCCTGCAACACGAGGAAATCCAGCAATATTAAAAAAAATTTGTTGTATTTCCCTGATTTCGTTTTCATTAGCTGGGAAATGTACATATCTGTTGTACAATTGAGCAACTGCTTCAGTAACTCTTCTAACTATTCGTGACACAGTGCTTGCATGCATTCCCACATAGTCAGCAATCAACTGAAGGTGTCCACCAGTTGAATAAAACCGTAGACATACTAGGATTTGATTTATGGGTGACACACAGTTATTGCTGGAACATTACAAATATTAATTAGATAGGTAGGTACACCTATTTTAATTGCTACACAAACACCTTACCTATCATATGGATGCTCCAACTGATTATCAATTAATCTTAACACTTCTAAAACGCAGTTTTTCGATAATCTAAACCTTTTTCTAAAAGTCACATCGTCTAGTGTATCAAAATAACTATTCATTTCATGTAGGTATTTGGCGACGTATTCCAAACTGAATAAATTCATAAATATACAATTCGTCATTATCTTTATCGAATAAATAATTGAATGGTAAATCCATATTTTTTATTTATGTAGGATGATGAAAATAAAAGCAATGGATAAATTATTGATCCAAATAGGTACCACAAAACAGTGAAAACACTTGTCTCTAGTAAAGTAAAGATGCAAAACACGGGTAGAAAACTAGAGTTAAGACAAAAAATTTGAGGTTAAATTACTGCAGTTTCACAGGTGCTTTGGTTTTAATTTCTTTAAGCGGAAGGTCATCTACCGCTTAAAATAAGCCGGTTTATTGAATAAGAAAGCCAAGCTTAACTGGTGGTGCAGTGAGTTTAACAATTTAAGCGACCCTTAAATTTTAAGCATAACGGTGCAATCGGGCATTAATGTAGATGTTTTGCCACATTCAGAAAAAGAATTAGTTTTACCTGCTACACCCGAGCATATTCAAGATACAAACAAGTATGATATCAGCGATGAAAGTGGAAACGGATTGAAGTTAGTACCTTATTCAGATAATTCTGATTCTGACCAAATATCCGATGTAGAGAATGAACCGAAAGTCAAAAGAAGAAAAAGATGAAAAAGTGGATAAGTCAACTTGGCTATATGAAAAGAATAGAAAACGAAGAGAACATGGTTTAAATTACTTCGGAAGAAAGAAGAATGGTGACGCACGGAAAAAAGTTCCAAAACAACCCAAGAACCTTACAATAAGGTGTAACTGCTATAAAAAAGTAACAGCATTATACAATGCTCTGTTATATCTGAAAATGATAGAAAAACTATTTTTGACGCTTTTTGGAAAATGACATGGAGTGAGAAAAAATATATATTGATAGTTTAGTAAAAGTTGCACCCACTAAGCGTCATAGAGCTAGAGCAAATCCGGGAGAATCTAAAAGAAATTGTTCGGTAATTTACTACTTAAGAAAACAAGACGATTTGATGAGAGTATATAAAACAATGTTTCTATATACGTTATGTATAGGAAAGTGGTCGGTACTAAAGTGGAAAAGTAAAATCAATGAACCTAGAGAGCATGGTACACCTTCAATCTCAGAACCACAAACTTCAACTAAAAAAAATCCTTTTGCAAAGGAAAATAATGCATTACATAATTTTCTTAATAGCCTACCAATGATTGAATCACATTACTGCCGCAAATCTACAAATAAAAATTATCTCTTACCAGAATGGTCATCTAAGAAAGAATTGTACAAGTTTTATGTATCATAATGTAGCACCGTTATCGGTTTGCTCATTCAATAATGCTTTGGACGTGAAAAACATATCTTTATCTTTCCGAAGAAGGATCAATGCCACATTTGTTTTTCCCACAAACTAGGACACATTTCAAATGAAGACCATGCTGCACATATAAAAAGAAAACAAGAAGCGTGAATTGAAAAGCAGACAGACAAAGAAGAAGAGCATTTTGTATTTACCATGGAACTTCAAGCCGTTTTGTTAACACCTCGGTCGACCGTATCTAGTTTATACTATAAGACAAAACTGTGCGTACATAACTTTTGCCTATTTGATTTAAAAACCCACCATGGTTCATGCTATATATGGAATTAATCCGAAGGTGGGCTTAATGCAGAAGAATTCGCATCAGTGCTAGTTAAATTTAAAATGGATAAAGTAATTCCTCGAATGAATTCATGCAAAAATTGAAAAACAACTCAAGAATCGAGTAATTAATGTTCCTGCTGAGTACATTCAAATCTGCAGACAAGCTAGAAAAACTCCTGAACCTTTTGAAGTCCATTATTTGACCCATGACTTTTTTAAATCATTTGATATGGTTAGCTTTTACAAGTCAATACGCCCTGGGTACTTATTCTTGACGGGTAGGGAGTAGAACAGGTAAGAGAAGTGGGCGTGGCTTACACAAACTGTATTCTTTACACGAAGTTGAGTGAGGGAGCTACTCCCTAGGGAGGTAAAATGTTCCCCTAGCTAGACCCAAGAGAAGACGACTATCCCTGGGTTTTCTAACCTACAAATTTGTGTTGAAACTTGTAATGGTGCTTTTCTCAATTCCCAAAAGATGAATGTTGAGGATTACAACCAGTTTATGTTCAACGATATTATACTGGAAGATGCCCTTGACCAAATGGACATCCCTCGGGATGTCCTGGAACAAAGGAATCCTTTTGAACTAACCGACCACAAATTTATTAGACTCTTTAGAGTTACAAAAAACTTATGCCAGGATATTGTTGATATGGTTACACCTTTTATTGAAGTACCTACAAGGCAGTCAGCCTTGACCATAACTACAAAGGTGAGTACATTACCTTATTAATAGTTAAAGGCGCAGGGGGTTAGGTTTTCAAATTTTTTATTTAGGTTGACCTTATATAAACTTGATTTTACTCAAAGCAGACGTGTATATAGAATATTGTCCTGGTAATAAAAGTTTTCTATATTTTTTTGTCAAAGGCAGATTCAATCATTGAAAAGCAAAAAAGGTCCGTTTTTATTTTTATTTAATTTTTTAATTGGTGTACATTTTTAGGTTCTAGCTACTTTACGTTTTTTCGCTTCTGGTAGTTATCAGGAGGTCACTGGATCAAATAGCTTTATTGCTATAAGTCAACCTTTTATGAGTAGAGCTATTTCAGAGATAACTAATGCCCTTGATAGAGCAGAAATTTTTAACAGAATAATAAGTTTTCCACAGACCATCCAAGAACTGGAAGCCATCCGAACAAGGTATATTGAAGTGAGATTCTTCTTATGATGACGGAATCGAAATTTTTACTCATGTTGCAATTGTAGCCCCTCACATTAATGATCCTGATTTTCCAGAGCATGTCTATGTTTATGTCTTCACTTAATTTACAACTGGTAACTTGAAATTATGTTAAAAGTACTGGTAGAGTCTCATTTTTCTTTTAAATTTTATTTTACTTATACATTTAAAAAAAGTAAAATGTATGTTTTTTTAGGTTTGTGATATGAATTTAAAAATCTTGAATGTTAATTCAAGATTTCCTGGATCTGCTCACGATTAATATATATGGAGGCAATCACCAGTTTCTACATTTATGGAGATGACGTACAGGAGAAATCAAAATAATGTTTTCTTTTTGTTGAGTGACTCTGGTATGATTGAATTTCTTTTAAATCACATTCTGAACAAGAATGAAATTAGGTTCCTATATTAGTAGAATAGTATTGCCTATATCTGCGTATGTGTGTGTATGTCTGTGTGTATATATGTATATATTTGTTCCGCTGTTTATATTATATGTGTATATCATAATCCTGTTTGTACAACAAATTATTGTGTTCACTTATCCTGTAAATGGGTCTTCTGCCCGTTGGATATTTGAATGAATAAATAAATAAATAAATTTTCTTACTTTTTTTAAATATAGCACACCAAATATTGTTTTTTAGGCAACTGCTACAAAAAGTGACATTTTAGGGATCAAGTAGCGTCCGTAAAATGTTGCTTTTTAGTGCAGATCTGTCAAATTTACTTCACAGCCGCTTTTACTTCACGTACTCATCTGTAATACGAGCACAAAATTTATTTTGAAAGAAGGCAACTACATTAATAGTGACATTATTTAATAACGAACAAATTAAACCGTTGCTAAGCACTTATTGACAAGCATCAATTGACGCTACGTAATAGTTAAAAGTGTTAAAAATTTACAACAAGAAAACTCAAAATGAGTGATAGTGATAATGACAATCCAGCTGAAATTTACGAAGCCGCAAATAGAGCAACACTAAGTTTGTTGCCAGAGAAGTCCCGGAAGATATATCTGAAACAATACGAGAGTTTTACGGAATGGTGCCACACACGTAAAACGAGAAATTTTAATGAAGAAGTATTTCTGGTGTATTTTTCTGAAAAAAGCAAATATTACAAACCATCCACATTGTGGTCTAGCTATTTGATGCTAAAATCTACAATAATAATAAAAAATAATATTGATATCAGTAAATTTCCAAGATTGATTGCGTTGTTAAAGAAACATAATGTTGGCCACGAAGTAAAAAAATCGTCAGTTTTCACAAGAAGAGATGTAAATAGATTCCTAAGAGAAGCTCCAGATACGGATTATTTAATGTGGAAGGTAATAAAACTTTTTAGATTGTCAACACTACTTTTTGTAATTTTAACATGTTATTTCTAGGCATGTTTGATAATTGGATTAGCTGGGGCTTGCAGGCAAGACGAATTAAAAAAAATGTGTATAAATGATATCAAGGACAAAGAGAACATGTTAATAATCTCAATTCCAGTAACAAAAACTGGAAAAAAACGAACATTTACGATTACTGATGAGATCACTGAGAATATAAGTGCTCTTAAACTCATTCGAAAATACGCAAATTTACGACCAAGTCATATAAATCACCAAGCGTTTTTCATTAACTATCGCCATGGAAAATGTTCAACATAAGTTGTTGGTGTGCACAGTTTTGGAAAAATACCATCACTTATTGCGAAATATTTAGGGTTACCAAATCCGAATAGCTATACAGGCCTTGCTTTTAGAAGGAGTTCAGCATCGCTTCTAGTTGAAGCGGGAGGTGACATTTTAATGTTAAAAAACCATGGAGGTTGGAAATCTACATCCGTGGCAGAAAGTTATATTGAAAATTCTATTGCAAGGAAGAACAACATATCAAATAGAATACTTGCAGGGTCTGAAAGTACTTCAAGATGTCGTTCTCCTATCCAGACTAACTCCGAAAATGTTGAATTAGATGGCACTGCAATAAGCAACTGTACCAGTCTTACCACCGCTGCGGATCAAGAAAACAATATGGCTATTAATAATGCTATTTCTAAAAGTGGCACTACATTTTCTAAATGTAACAACTGTACATTTAACATTACAATTAGTAGCGTCTAAGTGTAAGTCAAAATGTCTCATTTTGTATGAACTTAGGTACGTTTTGTTTACCTAAAATGGGCTTAGTTAAGTTAAATAAGTAAGTCACGGTATACACAAGGTATTCAAGAAACACTTCCAAAATAGGTAGATTATGAGGTACTCACAAATTTACAGGGATGGTAGACCTTAACGTTTTTACTACGTTGCTGTCCAAGCACCATAAAATAGTCATCAACGATCGTCTTCTTGCCTTTTTATTATAAGCTTCGTTCCAACACACATTTCAGAACCAGTTCAGAATCAGTTCAGAACTAGTTCAGAATTATTCACTGCGCAGGACTACGGCGAGTGCAGTTCTGAACTAGTTCCGTACGATTATGTTGGAACAGAGAATCGCTAGTTCTATGGTTTACCTAACCTATCAATTTGTTCAAATTTGTTGTCCTCTGTGTTGTTGTTGAAGTTGACCTAGGAGTCCTAAGACCTAACCTATGAATGAAATATTTAAAAAATTGTTGTCTCTGTTTCAAAAGAAAAAAATGGCAGGTTTGTTAGAAGGTAAGTTAATTAGGTGAAATAATTATAAAACAAATAAAGCAACCCCTTTATCATTTAGAAATGGAAGAATTTATTATTATTATTGAAGAAGCTGTGAGAATAGGTGGAAGGTTCTAGATAGAAACTTCAAAAAATATGTTGATAACAAAAATGCAACCGGCCGAGGAAGAAAGCATTTTGAATTTGCGGAAGAAATGCAGCGATTGTTGGGTAGTAAGAAAAATGTGTGTCCGGCTATAATTCTAACCTCCACAACCATTGATGTCCCGGAAGGAATTCTTGAGGATCGCGAAGGAGAGGATGAAAACATAGAGCCTGGCGAGATTGTCACAACAGTAAAACCGAAGGTTTCCAAGAATTGTGGCATGAAACGCAAGAAGAATGTATTGGAAGCTATACGAAGTGATCGACAGAAATACCAAGAAGAGAGGTTGACCATTGAGAGGGAGAAGTTGGTGGCTTTAAAAGAAAAAAATAGAATCTTAGAAGAAAGAAATAAGATCTTGGCTCAGTGCAATTGCAGTTGTAATAAGAATTTAGACGGAATAGTTCATAGTTGACTTATAGTTTTATAATTTCTTAGTTACATAATTATTTTATTTGCCAAAGAAAGTTTTACCAAAATGTGTTGTTATTCATTAAATTCTATATTTTTGTGGGAGTGGGAGAAAACAAATATATGAATGTTTATTTAATATTTATTTATTTAATACAATAAAATATCAGTATGTACATAGTAATACATACATATTATCTAAAAAACGAATATAAAAATATTACAATTATTTATACACTGAAAATAATAATTATTACTGGATTATTACTAGGTATTATTATTATTATTGTTGCAGGAAGGTTAGTATATTATAAGCAAATACATAACATACAAAATAAAAATCAATTTCGTGCCATCCTTAATGTCGCCACCAAGTTATCTCTCACTTGTCTTCCATCTGCATCTCCATCATCTATATCATCGTGCATGATTTCCTCAGGAAGCACAACTTCTGGGTTTTGATTGTTTATTTCAAAATTTAAATCATCAGTCAAACAAATATTGTGCAAAACACATGCAGCGCGTATCAAATGTACAATATAATTCATACTTCTTATTTTGATATGAAACAATTGCCGAAATTTTTGTTTCAAAATACCGAATGTGTGTTCGATGATGTAGCGATTTTTAGATAACTGCAGGTTAAAATTTATCTGCCGCTGCGTTAGCTGACCTCGGTCTCTAAATGGGACCATTAAATTGGCCTTTAGAGGGTATGCACTGTCACCCAATAAATAATAACGATCACACATTTCCTGCAAATTAGTCCCAACGGGTGAATTTCGAAAAACTCTGGCATCATGTACCGATCCTGGGTACCCAACGAAAATGTCACGAATTTTTCTGTTGTGATCACACACTGCCTGCATCTAAAAAAAAAACATTTATATCGCAAACCTGTCATTGCTTTCGTAGAGACATACTTGTACGGAATAGAAACCTTTGCGGTTTATATAAGAATCTGGGTCATTTTCGGGCTTATCTAATTTGATGTGGCTATCATCTATTACGCCTATTACTCCGGGGAAGCCATTCTGTCGGAAATGTTCCTCGATTTTCCTGTTTTTCTCGTTCATTTGGCCACACAATGATTGCCTGGGACATATTACTCAAAAAAACAGATACTCTTCTAATGATGCGGTTTAGGGAGCTGATGGTTACATTGAAACGATCGGCAACATCACGGAAGCTTCCAGTTTGATGCCTCACAAACCACAAAAAAATTAGCATCTACAATAATATAACAAAAATGATGGGGCACACGTAAAACAAAATAATATATTTACTTGGGTACATGTAGACAACTTTCCATGCTGTCCACTGTGGCGTTTGTAATATATGCTATTTTCGTATTCATTTGCTAACCTCATGACATGTTCTCTCCTCATCCGGAAATGCATAAAATACGTTTCTTCATCATACTGATTAACCGTAACATCTAAAATGAAAAAATCAATATGTACAAGACATTACAAAACAAGTAGGTAACTCACCTATGTAATCTTCGTTTCGTGCTCTAGGAATACCTACAATGAACTCTAGATCTTCATCTTCACTGGAATCAGATCCCAAGTAATATTCGTCATCGCTGTCGCTCATTGTTGTTACTTTACTTCTAAACAAACACCGAATTATTAAAAATTGAAAAGCGGTACGAAACGAAAGTGCAAACTGAAAATCAAAGATTGATTAAAAATATATTAAAAAATGACCACAGAAAATGACACAGCTGATCGACGCTAAATGTACGCATGCGCTACAAGATTAGAATTTTTCGTCCTCGCTCAGAACCAAGAACTGTTTGAACTGATTCAGAACCGGTTCGGAAGTAGTTCGGAATTTGTTGGAACGCGGGACTGCTAGTTCAGAATCGGTTCTGATTTATGTTGGAACGCTAAATTCGATCTGCGCAGGCGTCGCACAGTTCCGAACTAGTTCCATGGTGTGTTGGAACGAACCTTATAGAAAACAAATTCAGGGTTCTGCTGTATCACACTCGTAATACTTTGTTTTATTTCTTTCCCTTATTTCTATATTAAAATTCAGCTACACGTTTTCACCAACTAATCGGTACGACTATTTTTCGCCATTCTCCCTGCTTTCCTTCTTGTTCTCCCCTCTCTTCCATTTCTTCCCGTTCTTAACACGAGATGGCGTCACTATATCGTTATGAAGTTAGTTTTATATAAGACTTCACTCCCAACCATGGGAGTGAAGTCGGGATTATCCGCACTGAATATACACAGAATACATAGAGTACTTTAAATACAGAATTTGTGTTTAACAAGCAGGTAAAAACATAGAATAAGATAAGAATTATTAGTTTAAATCAACTAAGAAAGGTATCTTATTAGGTAAACAAAACGAGACCGTTACAATAAACATTTCAAATCCTATGTAAAGTAATTTATTGAATAAACCAAAATGACAAAAAGATAACATGACATAATATCAACATATATAACTTCTTAAAACATGAACCAAACTAATTTAAAACTAGAAAACTTTTAAAACTCGATTGATAAGCATGTTTTTGCTAATATAAGTAGATAGGCAATACCACTACGGCGCCAAAAACCAATGTATTTTTAAAGGGGCCTAAATTTTGCAAAAAAGTGAGTAATTTTACCCCCTCCACTTTCCTTTTGGAGACATGCCATGACTCCCAACCCATCACGCAACCCTTGCGCTTGCGTAGACGCTCTGCAGTTAACTGTGCGCCCTCGCCACAGCCATCGCCCAGGAGGTCGCGGTCATAGCTTCTGCAACCGTCCTGCGGGTACCTACCGCGTTCTCCATGGAATTATTTTTAGCGGGGAAATTCGACCGCCGGATATCATCCGCCAGACGCAGTTCTTCAGCTATCTACTCAGTTATCTGCGGGTCTCTCTCCCTTCACTTAAGAACGGAGGAACTCGTATTCAAGCCGTACAGGAAAATATAATATATAAAACATCATCAACGGGATTTACTCAGGCGTAATTTTTAAATCTCCAAGTCATTCATAAATTGTTTATTGTAGCGCTTTGAGTCGGTATACTTTCACTTACATAAATCTGACGGAAATATCAGCTATTTTATTTATTTATAATTGTAGCATTGCTCGCGCGATACGACTTCCCCACCTTGCTCGTTTACGTTCCTCGGTAGCGTCTATAATCTACCTCCTATTATTAATTTTTAATATACATATTTTTTAGAAAAAACCAGTACGTTTAATTAGTTCGCGCTAATTTTTTACAATCGACAAACCCACAGACGCATTTTTAACATTAATGAGATGTTATTATTGGTATAGTGGATTTATTCATTTCAGAGATTCTACAGTTCCAATTATATATTATATGGAGTTAAAATACTGTCTAGAATGAAAATAGATAGGTAGTTATTTCAAGTTATATGATATAAGTTTATCTCAATATCCTCGTCATCACAAAGGATAAAAAATTACCAATTGGTAACCCAGTACAAATTGGCATCGGATATTTATTTTTAGATTTAATATGTACAGTGTGTGTGTGTGTGTGTGTACTTAAATATTGGTAGAGTAAGAAAGGTTTCTTTGTAGGTATTTAGTGTTGCATGTACAATTAAAGTGATATTTTCTTCAAGGAGTACGGCATACCTGAGTATCTAGGTAAGTACCTACTTTACATTATTATTTTTCTAGATCAAAAAGTTCCCTATTATTGCTTATAAGTTTTATTTTCCTAACCAACAAGTTATAAATCCACACAACAAAAAATATCAATAGTTGTAATATTTTATTAGTTTGAGCATCTGTAAGTACCTAGTTAGATGTAAATAATAGTTTTCTAACAAGTATGAACCTTTCAATTTTTATAGACTTTTTAAAATAGATAGCTATCAAGTTTGATGTAGGTGCAATATACAGGATATATCATAATTATCTCGCTATTATTATTATTACAATTTATTCAAAATAGATCTAACAGTCAAACGTTAAGGAATTAAAAAAATACTCTTTGTTGTGTCAATAAACTTTAATGTGTACAAGGTAGCATAGCTAAAAATGGTAGGAACATTTTAGTATACCATACTTATGTTTTCAGCCGCTGCGTACTATAAATTTTTGATTTATTTCTGCGGTAGCTAAATATTTTATCAAGGTATTTTTTAACAAAAATTTTTCATAATACATACAAGATTGGAGCAACATTCACCCATTTAACTTTACATAGTTTATACTAGTTGTTAGTATTTTATAATTGATTTTAGCCCAAGCTCATTTTCTATGGAGAGAGAGACATTCAATGCTATTAAAATTAAAATATCGAATTTTAAATTTTCCTACATAACCATAATTTGCAGATAAATAGTTTTATATAACAAAAATAAGTCAAGCTTAGTTATAATTGATTTTAGCCCAAGCTCATTTTTCTATAGAGAGATAGATCAATGCTATTAAAATTAAAATATCGGGTTTTGAATTTTCCTACATAACCATAATTTGTAGATAAATAGTTTTATATAACAAAAATAAGTCAAGCTTAGTTATTATATAGAACGTTTCAACATTAACCCGAAAATATTTCCAAAGCCAAAAAGATGTAATGTCGTTTAACAAACGATTGGAAGCGCCTGCGTTCTCGCGATACAGGGTATTAAAAAGAAACGGATTTTATTTGTCTTATTAGACTAGATATTGTTACTTACCTATTAATTGCTTACAATTTTTCCTGTTTAATTTTCATTCATACTGAAGCACTATGAACACTTCAGAAAGCTTTTTATTCTGAATATATAGACCAGAGCCTAAGTTATTTATTTATTATATACAGAGTATGACGTACATATCTACATAAGTAGACAGAGGGATATAACACTTTGAGTATACATTGCATAGACCAGAGTTTAAGATTTTTATTTGATATATTATATATTCCACACTTAAAGTACGTAGTAAATCGAAAGGGAATAATACAGGGTGTGCAATTAAAGTAAGATTGATTTTAGGTTGTATGATATTTACTAAAAAACCAAGGATTGGAAAATACATAGGCTTCAAACATACAAATCTGAACAGGTTACAGTTGGCTGACATCAAAGAAGTGTGTACGTGACTTTTGAGCATTTAACATATCTGTTAACATTTAATTAACAGATTTATTAGATTTCTTGTCTTCAAACGACACAATCAATTCATTTAACCTTGAGACTTTTTGCTTGTTGAGACTCATCTATATAGTGTTTTCTTATATAAGTATTACTTTAACTAA
The DNA here is from genome assembly GCA_963924545.1 of Pogonocherus hispidulus. Classification (NCBI taxonomy): domain Eukaryota; kingdom Metazoa; phylum Arthropoda; class Insecta; order Coleoptera; family Cerambycidae; genus Pogonocherus; species Pogonocherus hispidulus. The sequence goes on along the minus strand of OZ004697.1, from coordinate 11,514,699 downwards.
GTTTTCATTGTAAGTATAAAATAAAAAGATATTTGAGTTTCAATATTTGAATTTAAAGTTTATAGGTATATTCTCTGACTGGAGATGCTAGAATCCATCATAAAATAGCTGCTTCCGATTTCTACTTCCAGTCTCCCGAAATATGTGATGTGGGTATCAAACAATTCATCTCAACGTCTAGAATACTAATTTAACTAAATTTTATTTAGAGATGACGTCACAAAGATGGTTAAGTTACAGTTCCTTTACCTCTAGTTCTTTTATAGAATTAATGTTTTCAAGAATTTCAGTTTTTGTTTCATTAGAAGCGCACAAAGTTTAAGGTAAGGCCATTCAGTTTAGGTATTTATATTCAACAGGTACATTTATTTAAAAAACAGTCTCTATCTATCTTTATCAGGGACATCCGGTACATAAGAAATTATATTTAAAAAACAATCTGTCTATATTTATCGGATACACCCAGTACATAAGAAATTATATTTAAAAAACAATCTGTCTATATTTATCGGATACACCCAGTTCATAGGACTGAAATTGTTTAAGAAATTGTAAGTATAACAGTATTTTTATTGCTTCGCTCTCACGATATTTAGCCGAGATTGTGCACCTGTGGATCACGTATTTCAACATATTACAGACGAAAAATAATTTTTAAACAAGTTTCTCGACTTGTTTGCTTATTTAGGTTAACCTTGATTACAATGCCGTGTACCGTGTATATAAAAGCTACATGGAAATGTAAACCAACATTTGTGACCCACATTTTAAACTGTGCTGTGTGTGTGTTTTAGTTCAGATAATTCCAGTGTATTTTAATCATTATTTAGTGAACATTATTAGTATAGACATTAAGTATTTAGTAGTAGTAGTAGTATAATTATTTGTGCCCCAGTGATATTTAAATGTAAGTACATTTTTAATATATTTAGTGGTTGGTATTTAGGAGATAAAACAGCACTCATTTTTGTTATTTCTTTCCAACGAAAATATTACTTATCCTGGACAATGGTACCGAAATCGTTCGTATTTCATGTTTTTGAATATCAGCTGAGCTATGCTGGCGTTTTCAAGATACAAGATTTTTAGCAGAAATAGCATTTTAATATAAATATATGGTTAAGGAAGCAATTAGACTATACTAAAGCAAAAGTACACATTTTTAGATCAATATCTCATTAAAAACAAATATTTTCTATATTTTAAATACATCCATGTATGCTTCAATGTTTTTCTTATTCAATCAAACCAATAACAAGTATGGGTTTTTATTAGGAATAACCAAAACTAGCCATTTTTTAGAATTACTAGACTAGAATTGAAAGTTTATAATTATTTCTCAAAGCTAATTCTATAACATTCTACTGTATCAAGTAAAATTGTTTTCACAGTACAGTATTAAATTCAGAATGTATATTTGATTAATCTTTTGCGAATTTTTCTCTAATTTAAGACAATTGTGTGGGAAGCCATAAATCGAATTTAATTAGGCAAATTTAATTTCAGACTATCCAATTGTAGTTTTATTAACAAATATTGAATATATACCTAAATTATTTATTTGTAGTACCCCAAAGCAAATAGTCCCAAAATACTTTAACAGAAAATATATTAGATATCGAAAATCATCGAATTTAATTAGGCAAATTTAATTTCAGACTATCCAATTGTAGTTTTATTAACAAATATTGAATATATACCTATATTACCTAAATTATTTATTTGTAGTACCCCAAAGCAAATAGTCCCAAAATACTTTAACAGAAAATATATTAGATATCGAAAATCATAGTATTACAGGCATTATTTGAAATTTCATACATTCGCTGGTTGATAAGTGAAATATTGAAACAGTATAATAATTATATAATTGTTTTAGTACTTGCAATTCATTTTTTGTTTTGTTATTTATTGAAAAGTATAGTACAAAGAAAAAGGACTCGGATGAGAAAAAAATATTCTATACAGGTGTTCTAAACTTAATTTTATTTAGGTAGGGAATTTACAAATATACAGGTTTTAAGATCAATGTATTATTTTTTATTTTATGGAATGTATCTTCTATATTATGTAAGTATTTTCTATTACAGGTCGCGATAATACCTACAGATATACTATACAGATCACAGTAACATATGCTGGTTTTGGAAAATGTACGCTTTTCAAAGAATTTGGGTTTTCAGCTACGCGATTTTTTTAAATCCTTACGTGTCTGCGAAAGGCTTTCGAGATACCGAAATCATTTTTATTGCTGTCTTGTTATAGGTTTAGTAATAACTAATGATTCATACTATGATATACTCCTAGGACAGAAAATAATAGTAATTTCATTCAACCAATACATACAGTGTGTTCTAATTTTTTGTAATTTTGTATGGACAGTTTTTATAAGAAGTAGGTATTGTTACCGTTTAGCTAGTTTTTAAAAATCATAAGTACAGAATAGAGTATTTGATCATATTAATTTAGTTCAATTGATACATGCAGAGTGTTCTAATTTACGTAGGCTGTTTTATAAGTAGATATTGTTACTTGTAATTCATTTTTTGTTTTTGGTTTAGAAGTATAGAATAAAGGAACCTACAGCGACTTGGAGATGGAAAACATTAAATATATAAATATTCTCAGCTTAAACTTCAGTAGATAAGCTATGCCGGTACTTAGTTTAAGTAGATAGAACATACTGTTTTTTAGCTTGAGGACACCTGGAACATATGAAACCGTATTTAAAAAATAATTATTATAACAGCCTGCCTCTTTTTGCAGAGTCTTTTTGCTGCCTCTTTTTGCTGCAGTTTGCAACACAATTGCAAAACATATTTAAATATTCTCCCTTAGGGGTTTTTTAGTAGATGGGTTATATCAGCCATTTAGTTTCAAAATTTTCTGTTGACGGCATGGAAAAGGAAATATTAGTGTACAGTGTAGTGTAATATTGAACATCTCTGTGATAAAAATAGCAGATTGTTTGAATGTTGACCAGAGATAAATATTGTTTAGAAAAAATATTTGTTACTGGGTGTTCAAATAACTACCATTATTTTTTACATTTAAACAAAGCTATTACCTCAGTTTTTATTTTTGTTACATTTTGATAACTTCAAGTCAAGGAAAACTTATTAAATTCAAACTATATTTTTCTCCGTTCAGACTAGAACAAAAATTATCTTTCAAACAATGCATTGTAGATGTTGAGGTTATATTTTTCATAATATTTATAAATTTCTATCAGAGTATCCATGTGACATTGAGTTAAATAAAAGTACGTTTTTATTGAAGTCTATACAATCTATTACTTGGGGCTTTTGTTGCAATTTACAATACAAAATATTAATTTTCATTTAAAGCGAATTGTTATTAATATCATAAAGCTGAAAAATCAGGAGAAATAAAAGTTTGGGGCAAATTAGAATGAGACCGTGAGGCCAGGAAGTGAGATATTTTTAATAATATTACTATACTACTTACATGGATGTGTCTATATATTATAAATTTAAGCTTTGATTTAATCAATGGTGTCGCTTTTGAAATAATACGCTTCATGTTGTTAGGGTGCCAAATAGTTTCATATTGCTATAAACGGTTAGTTTTGATTACATTTTTTATCAATCCTCAGGTTGATATCCAGAATTCTTTAATCAGTATTTTTTTTAATTTATTATATTTAGCTTAGAGGCTAATACGTCATTGATTTAATATAAATAACTGATTATTGCTAATTTTTTGTAAATTATTTTCGACCTTGAATTGCAGCTTTCTTTTTGTTGTTATAGGTTTAATTATTTTAGCTATTAATTAATTCTCACCTCATAGTTTACAATTTTTTTGCGATTGATATATTTTTAAGTTTGATTGATATTCCAAATTCATTCTGTTTTAACTTTCGTTTATATTCCAAGCTTTAATCGTTTTATTTAATTTAAGCCTCTAGGTTAATTATTTTTATATTTTTAGTTCGATAATATCGACTTGGAAGAAGTTTTGGGTCTCTAAATCTGATACAGTTTTATTAGTGAATATCCTAAAGGTGAGTATATTTTTATTTGAACATGTAATTATAATTTTAATTTAACCTTACATTGATGGAACTGGTTTCACATTACCTTTTGAAATTGATTATTAATTTTTATATATAGTGTTAGAAATTTTACCTAATTTTTAATTACCGTATTTGAGATAATTATTTAAATTTATCTTTTAAATCTTCTTTTGGTTTAGGAATTAATGAGGTAACTTTGATTAGTAATTTTTATATATAATTTTGTTTTATCTTGATAATGTTCATATATTTTTTAATATTTACAAATTTCTATCAGAGTATCCATGAGATATTAGGGTAAATGATGTATGTTTTTTCTTAAAAATACTGGGGATACTGTTACAATTTATTAAGATATGATTTCAAGTTTGGGGGAGATTAGAAGATTAGCATTTTAATAATATATTGCATAGATGTATCTATATATTTTAAATTTAGCTCTTATGGATTCTTTTGGTTGTCTGGTTATCCACCAGTAGTTATCAACATTTTACGTGACGGTTGTTAACAGTTAGCCGCATTTAGCTACATTTAAAGTTTATTAAATTAAAATAATCAACATAAGACGACTGAAAATTGATAAAGAGAACATAATTTTTCTAATTTTAACTGAATCACCTTACTTCTTATCCGAAAGCCATTTGTATGATATAATGATTGATAGAGATTACACATTATTATGTGGTTAGAGGCTATGAGATTATACCATTTTTATTGGATTATTTCAATGTTTGAATATATGGATGAGTTTTTGCTTGCAGGTGACACGCTAAAATATAGATTTATAATCAGCATTCAATAGTTGTAATATTATTTTAATTTTTTTTGTTTTTATTTAAATACCGTAAATCCTTTGTCTCATCAATTTTTTAATAATATTTTGATTAATTTATATCACGTTTCTCGATTGTTTCAGATTACATCTCACCAACACAAGGTGACTGAAAGTTACTAAAAAGAACTTTTTCCAGTTAAAACAGTATCGTGCTTATTGCGCAATATTTCATCATTTTATTGGGTTCGAGGCTACGTGCTGATTTCGAGATTAAATTGATTGATATAAAAGCAACTGGTAACATCTAGCTTCTCATTCATACTGTTAGTGTTCGAGAGAGAAGACGTGTCCTAGCTTTTATCATGGGTGCATCAGAAATTTTGAATTATTTAATTTTTGCCATCTCCAGTATTCTTGGTGTATTGTCTACATCTTACACCGAGGAGGCTGCTCGAGATGGTCTGAAGAATTGTAATAAAGCCGTATGGAATATTAATAAGCAACTGAAAACTGCTAAGACAGTGGGGGAAAAACAACACCTGTTATCAACGCTAGCTACCATCAAGACCCAGAGGAACCAGATTAAGGCATACATCAAACGGGGTTCTGGTATAACAAAACGGAAAGAAACAGCAACAAATCGGGTTCATTGGGATGACTCCACCAGCGCGTTTGCGTGCAATATTCGTACTGGTGTCATTTCCAATTTAAAACATAAGAACCCCAGCGAATTTCTCAAGGACTGCTTCACTCTCTTCAGACGTCGAATTGTCAACGCCTTGAAAAAGGATGAGGCTGTCAAGGTAAATGCAGTGTTCTGTGGGCAGTTTATGTTGCAAAAGGCTGATAGAATTATTGAGGAGCCAAAATATTTTAATACCAAAAATTCTCCTATTTATCGCGATACTAACATAGATGAGTGGTTTCATGCGCATGTTGTATCACCTATTCTAACTAAATTATCGGAGTATCAGGAACGCGACAGTGGGTGGGCATTGAAGAGTATAATGAATTTGGGGGTAAATATTAATAAATTCACACCACAATTAGGCTCTTCATATATAGAACTACCTAAACAAATCAAAGCAAAGCAAGCTTGCATCAACGTTAAAAACGATGATCAAGCCTGCTTCGCTTGGGCAGTAACTTCGGCTCTTTATCCTGTTGCTGATCATCATCACCACCCTAATAGGCTCTCATCATACCCTCATTATTCTACAGTTTTAAATTTTAAAGACATAGTTTTTCCAATGTCTATTAGGCAGATTCCTAGATTTGAAAATCTAAATAATTTATCAATAAACGTATATATTTTGAAAAAAATTAGTAAAAATTTTATAACTCTCCCCACATATTTAACTAAGGATAAAAAAGATCAGCATGTAAACTTGTTACTTATTCAAAATTCGTATGATGATGAGAACGCCGTAACATCTAACGATACGACGCCTATTCAGTATCATTATGTTTGGATTAAAGATTTATCTCGACTTTTAAATTATCAGCTTTCTAAAGACGGACATAAAAAAATTTTCTGTGATAGATGCCTACATTATTTTTATAGCCAAGAAAAATTATCCAAACATTATGAAGATTGCAAAAACACGAATGAATGTAAGATTAGGTTACCGAGCGAGAAGGATAAAGAGTTGAAATTTAAAAATTTTAAAAATAAGGAAAAGGTGCCGTTCATCGTGTATGCTGACTTGGAAAGTGTCCTCAAGCCAGTGAATGATAAAAACAAATATCAAGAACATATTCCGGCTGCAGTAGGTTACTATGTTAAATGTTCATATGATTCCACATTATCTTTTTATCGTTCTTATCGGGGTGAGGATTGTGTGTCTTGGTTTGCAAGGGAACTTAAACAGTTTTCAGATGATGTTGAAACCGTTTTCCTTTGCCCTTATGATATTGATATGACGTCACAACAGGAACTTGAGTTTCAGGCAGCTACACACTGTCATATTTGTGAGCTGGCCTTCGGCCCAGAGGATGTTAAGGTACGGGATCATTTTCATTTAAGTCCTACAAATAATTATAGAGGTGCTGCTCATGAGGGGTGTAATATTAATTACAAGGATGCGGTAGTTATACCGGTAGTATTTCACAACCTGAGCGGGTACGACGCCCATTTTATACTGGAAAATATCGCTAATGATGTGGCAGGACGCGTTGATATATTACCTATCACTAAAGAAAAATATATATCTTTCACAAAAAATTTAGATCAAAATTTAATTAAATTTCGCTTCATTGACTCTTTCCGTTTCATGGGCTCAGCCTTGGATACTTTAGCTTCATATTTGACTGAATTTCCAAATTTAAGAAACGAATGCCATGATTTAGATGAAGAGAGACTTAACCTGTTAACTAAAAAAGGTATGTATCCCTATGATTTTATGGATGATTTTGATAAATTTAATTTCGAAACATTACCTGATATTAACGGATTTCACAATAAACTTAACGATGCTGACATTGAAGAGGAAGATTATGAGCATGCCAAACTTGTGTGGGATAAATTCAAAATTCAAAATTTGGGGGAATATACTGATTTATACATGAAAACTGATATTTTACTTTTAGCTGATGTCTTTGAGCAATTTAGGAACAGTTGTCATCGAACTTATGGTTTAGATCCCGCGCATTATTACACTCTTCCTGGATATACTTGGGACTGCATGTTATTCAAAACTCGACAAACCTTGGAACTGTTGACTGATATCGACATGATAATGTTTGTCGAGCGAGGAATACGTGGAGGACTAAGTCAATGTTCAAAACGTAAATGTGCTGCTAATAACAAATATATTCCAAATTTCGATTCTAGTAAACCTTCTTCATATATAGCTTATTTTGATGTTAACAATCAGTATGGTTGGGCTATGTCACAATACTTGCCATACGGTGGGTTTGAGTGGGTAGATTCAAATATTGATGTCACTACTGTACCTGATAGTGCTCCGGAAGGCTATCTCCTCGAGGTAGACTTGGAGTATCCTCAGCATTTGCATGATTTACATAAAGATTTACCATTCTGCCCTGAACATAGCGCTCCACCCAGTTCGAAAAATAAAAAACTTTTGGCTACCCTATATAATAAAGAAAAATATGTTATACACTATAGAACTTTAAAACAAGCACTACAACACGGTCTTATATTGAAAAAAGTTCATAGAGTTTTGAAATTTAAACAGTCTCCCTGGTTAAAGCCTTACATAGATTTGAACACTAAATTACGCCAGGCAGCTAAGAATGAATTTGAAAAAAATTTATTTAAATTAATGAACAATGCTGTATTTGGAAAAACCATGGAAAACATTAGAAAACATTCCAACGTTAAATTAATCAATAAATGGGTTGGGCGTTATGGAGCTGAGGCTTTGATTTCTAGACCAGAGTTTAAAGCAGCCACAATTTTCAATGAAAATTTGGTTGCTATTGAACTAAATAAGACAGAAATTTTCTTTAACAAACCGATATATGTGGGCATGTCAATACTGGATCTAGCCAAGACAACCATATATGATTTTTATTATGAGTACATGAAACCGGAGTTGGGTAACGACTGTTCTTTGCTTTACACAGATACTGACTCTTTAGTACTAGAGATAACTGATAAAGATATATATGAGGTCATTCGTCGCGACTGCCATACTCGTTTCGATACCTCAGACTACCCGCCTGATAATCAATATAACATCCCTCTTGTAAATAAAAAAGTTTTAGGCTTGATGAGTGATGAATTCCATGGTACACCGATAGAACTCTTTGTAGGGCTTAGATCTAAAATGTATGCTGTAAAACATCTTGGGTCAGATAATATCACTAAAAAGATTAAGGGTATTAAGAAAACTGTTATAAAAAATGTTATTACTTTGGATGATTATTTAGAGTGTGTAGATAATTTTAAAAACAAATATATTAGTCAAAATTTAATTCAATCTGAAAAACATGCTGTATTTTCTGTAACCCAAGAAAAAATTGCTCTCAGTCCTGATGATGATAAGCGGTATTTGATTGAGGGGTCATATGAAACTCTGCCTTGGGGACATTATTCAGTCATAGATACATGTTAACGCTCCTCACTTCTATAAATTTCTTCTCAACTTGAAATTCAAAATTTTATATTATAAGCCGGTTCTTCTAATAAAATCTCTATAAAGCCAGATGCACCATCACCTTCAGACACTTAACCCTTGACCTTCAATCAGATAACATGCCTAAAGAATGTTTCTGGGGAAGAGCATGCAATTGCTCTGAATGTACACCTAACCTCAAAGATCATTGTGAAGAATGTAAAAATGAATCCTATAGAGTTGCATCCACATACCAGCGAGATAGAAAGGGAATAGGATACTATAAATTTATGACATATTGTCACGATTGCTATCAACTACGCTGCGGTCTAAAGGAAACATCCAAATTCCAAAATATGATTAATCAAGTATCTGGAATACCAGAAATTGCTGCAAAAGATGACCTGGCTACTATATTGAAAAAACATTTTGCGTTACAATCTCCTTTCCTAGAAGAAATACAGAAAATCTCTAAAGGTTCTACATATATAATGATTCATCTAACACTACTCAGCAGAAAAATTAGATATCATACCGAGTTACCATGCTTAATACTAAAACAAGAAGATGATATTCACCACTGGTTTGAGACAATGGTGTTGCCTGGAGCTCTACAAGAACTGCAGAAATATTCCGATCCTGTCTTATTATTGATGTATATAGATTATGATATTTGTTAATATATTGAAACTTTATTGAATACATAAGTATATTATATTAATTTCTATGAACTATATACCTACATAATTATATCTAATAAACCTTGTTCAGGTTACATTATTACACATTAAATATAATAAAATGTATAGTAGAGTATAATAATAATTGACATGTATATAATTGAATAAGTAGATAATGAATAATAAAAAATATTATCCAAACTATGGTGTTTTATTTCATCAGATAATAATGATAATCAATTAAAACAAGTTAAATAATATCTAGTCTTTATTTACAGATACACAATAGCCATTTTATTATGGGTACATTAGAATTACAGTAAGTGGTATTATAAATTTTAGATATATTTTTCAAATACTTTTAGCTGTCTCATTACAACAAAATCACTATATTGTACATGTTGATTGAGATGTTTCACTATCAATGTTGCTTTTCTAGTCTTGTAAAGTATATATGTAATTCAGAGTTTTGGTTTTGTGATAGGGGCAAAGTACCTTTTCAATACCAGGAAAGACAATACAGGTTTTTTATAATATATTCAAGTCCTTTCTTCTCAATATGTAATTAGAGGCGTGTCACAAGTAATTTCCAATCTAGTAATTTTTCTTAGGGTATTGGGTCAGAACAAACTTTATATACATAATCATACTGTGATATTATTTTACCACTACAAAGAGAAGAACAAATTTTACAATATAACCTTTAGAGGGGTGGGGATTATAGAATTTTAATAACTAATAAATTATATTCATTTCTCGTAGCTCATCGATTATGTTTTTACAAAGAGGATGCCGCATATTCAATTTCTTATTGATAAGGCAATCCTTTAATTTATCAACAAGTTTATTAGGGTCATTCGGGGGTTCCTCCTCCTCAGAGTTTTTTGATCTATAAATGTATTTTCTGATAGGTTCGTCATGTTTAAATTTATCATCATTGTCCTGAGCTATACTTTTAGATGGGTAAGTTCTAGGTAGTGGATGGTTCTTGGTACTATCTGTCAGAGCATGGTCTTTCATGTTGTGGTGACTATGTTCATTTGGGTGTTTATTTTCTATGTGAACACTCAAGTTATCCTTACGCGTAAATTTCTGGTTGCATATGCTGCAAACAAAGAATACTGTCTTGTGTTTGTTTCGGTGGCGGCTTAGAGCACTAGGCCAGGAAAAATTTCTGTCATAAGTGATGCAAGCATACATGTCTACTGTTTGAACCATAAATGTTGAATCAGTAAGTTATCATATTATACATCCTTATATACCCTTAGTATACACCCCTATATTACTACCCTTGTTACCCTTATTATTATTGTTATCCTTATTGCCCTTATATACCCTTATTATTACCCTTATTGTTACCCTTATTGCCCTTATATACCCTTATTATTACCCTTATTGTTACCCTTATTACCCTTATTGTTACCCTTATTACCCTTATTGTTACCCTTATTACCCTTATTGTTACTTTATTTATTATTAACACCCTGTATATTTCAAACATATAAGGATTTAACTGGAAACTTACAAGATATTTATGGAAACCTATGTTGATTAAGAACTAGGAGACAATCTCGATAGTACCTCAATCTTGTGAAACTCTAGCAAAAATAACCAATTTGTTTAACACCTGTTTTTTATTTAACATAAAGATTGGTTTTTCAATATAATTTCTTATGTACCGGATGTCCCTGATAAAGATAGATAGAGACTGTTTTTTAAATAAATGTACCTGTTGAATATAAATACCTAAACTAAATGATCAGCTTCATAACGTCAGATCTAAGTAAAATATTACGTGGGTATACTAGACCTCAAATAGGCTTGTTTGTGCCAAAATGGCCTTACCTTAAACTTTGTGCGCTTCTAATGAAACAAAAACTGAAATTCTTGAAAACATTAATTCTATAAAAGAACTAGAGGTAAAGTAACTGTAACTTAACCATCTTTGTGACGTCATCTCTAAATAAAATTTAGTTAAATTAGTATTCTAGACGTTGAGATGAATTGTTTGATACCCACATCACATATTTCGGGAGACTGGAAGTAGAAATCGGAAGCCGCTATTTTATGATGGATTCTAGCATCTCCAGTCAGAGAATATACCTATAAACTTTAAATTCAAATATTGAAACTCAAATATCTTTTTATTTTACACTTACAATGAAAACTTAGTTAAAGTAATACTTATATAAGAAAACACTATATAGATGAGTCTCAACAAGCAAAAAGTCTCAAGGTTAAATGAATTTATTGTGTCGTTTGAAGACAAGAAATCTAATAAATCTGTTAATTAAATGTTAACAGATATGTTAAATGCTCAAAAGTCACGTACGCACTTCTTTGATGTCAGCCAACTGTAACCTGTTCAGATTTGTATGTTTGAAGCCTATGTATTTTCCAATCCTTGGTTTTTTAGTAAATATCATACAACCTAAAATCAATCTTACTTTAATTGCACACCCTGTATTATTCCCTTTCGATTTACTACGTACTTTAAGTGTGGAATATATAATATATCAAATAAAAATCTTAAACTCTGGTCTATGCAATGTATACTCAAAGTGTTATATCCCTCTGTCTACTTATGTAGATATGTACGTCATACTCTGTATATAATAAATAAATAACTTAGGCTCTGGTCTATATATTCAGAATAAAAAGCTTTCTGAAGTGTTCATAGTGCTTCAGTATGAATGAAAATTAAACAGGAAAAATTGTAAGCAATTAATAGGTAAGTAACAATATCTAGTCTAATAAGACAAATAAAATCCGTTTCTTTTTAATACCCTGTATCGCGAGAACGCAGGCGCTTCCAATCGTTTGTTAAACGACATTACATCTTTTTGGCTTTGGAAATATTTTCGGGTTAATGTTGAAACGTTCTATATAATAACTAAGCTTGACTTATTTTTGTTATATAAAACTATTTATCTACAAATTATGGTTATGTAGGAAAATTCAAAACCCGATATTTTAATTTTAATAGCATTGATCTATCTCTCTATAGAAAAATGAGCTTGGGCTAAAATCAATTATAACTAAGCTTGACTTATTTTTGTTATATAAAACTATTTATCTGCAAATTATGGTTATGTAGGAAAATTTAAAATTCGATATTTTAATTTTAATAGCATTGAATGTCTCTCTCTCCATAGAAAATGAGCTTGGGCTAAAATCAATTATAAAATACTAACAACTAGTATAAACTATGTAAAGTTAAATGGGTGAATGTTGCTCCAATCTTGTATGTATTATGAAAAATTTTTGTTAAAAAATACCTTGATAAAATATTTAGCTACCGCAGAAATAAATCAAAAATTTATAGTACGCAGCGGCTGAAAACATAAGTATGGTATACTAAAATGTTCCTACCATTTTTAGCTATGCTACCTTGTACACATTAAAGTTTATTGACACAACAAAGAGTATTTTTTTAATTCCTTAACGTTTGACTGTTAGATCTATTTTGAATAAATTGTAATAATAATAATAGCGAGATAATTATGATATATCCTGTATATTGCACCTACATCAAACTTGATAGCTATCTATTTTAAAAAGTCTATAAAAATTGAAAGGTTCATACTTGTTAGAAAACTATTATTTACATCTAACTAGGTACTTACAGATGCTCAAACTAATAAAATATTACAACTATTGATATTTTTTGTTGTGTGGATTTATAACTTGTTGGTTAGGAAAATAAAACTTATAAGCAATAATAGGGAACTTTTTGATCTAGAAAAATAATAATGTAAAGTAGGTACTTACCTAGATACTCAGGTATGCCGTACTCCTTGAAGAAAATATCAC